>CM036621.1:44527763-44855263 GCA_020746105.1 Trogon surrucura
TTTAGCATTTAAGATGATTTTGAACACCTGTGTAAAACATTAACTTGTTCCATAGGCTAAAAAGGACTGGTTTGTGGCTTTGCTTCCATACAGAATGTGAGATGTCATTCAAATGCAACAGTAAATGTCGAGAAGAGGCTTGAACCTTAATTCCTGGTAGATTTCCCCCTTCCACGTGCTGTATCTTTGGAGATTCTAGTTTTACTAGAAGCCATAATTATTTCTGAATAACTTCATTCACACCAGGAAGCAGCAGGCGAACTGGAGTTAGAATGTGACTGTGTTCAGAGCTCTCCCCTCATCTTCCTGGGACAGATCCTGGGACAGATCCTGGAGCAGCTCCTTCCGTCGGAGGTGGTGCCTGGCTCCTCACCCGGGAGCTCTGCAGAGTTCTTGAGAAACAGGTCATTTGACTGGGATCTGGCCTTCAGGTTTTGAAGTATCTTCTCTGAGTCCTAAACAGTCTTATTGAATCCTGGGGTGAAGCTGAATTTCCCTCAATATCTTTTCTGCACTGTAACAATAGAGGCAAAGGGATCTATTGGTGCCTAGCAGGTTTTTTGTTTGGTTGGCTTTTTGTTAGGTTTTTGAGGTTGATTTTTTTTTCTGTTAGTTTGTTTTTGGGTTGCGTTTTTTTTTGGTGGGGGGAGAAGCAGAGCCCTCTCAGAAAAGGATCAAAATTAATTTAAAGTCCAGCTAGCAGCTTTTACTTTATATTTATTTGTCTGACTTCCTCATTGTCTTGCCAGTTGGGTTGTCTTGATTTTTGCAGTTTCAAAATACAGTAAACTAGAATGATCCCATTCAATGTTTACTTGGTTATAACAACAGTTTGTCTTTCATTCTAAAATCCCCATTGTACCATAATATGCAACAGACTGTCTGCAGAAGAATTAATCATGACAAAAAGGAGGCAAACCCAAAAGCCCTGGAGTGCACAACAGGCCTAATCGATCCATGGTGTGGTTTTTCTTTGCTTATATTTTTTTTCTGGGTTTATTTCTTCTCACCTGTATTATTTACTCCATGTGGTTTGAGAAGATGCTAAGGTGGGAAGGATCCAATTTGGACAGAGGTCTCTTTAGCAGCCTTCTCGGAGTTGTTGCCAAGGCAGTTGTAAATCTAGCGTGGCCAGCACTCGCACTGTACTTCAGAGAGACCGTGTCTTTGGTAGTGGACTCGCCTTTGGTTTTTGGAGGTCTGCCTCCTGCCCTGGCACTGCTGATTTCATTTTGTGGGCTGTGTTTAAACCCTCCTTTTTGTTTAGAAATATCTTAAGGGCTTAAAATATTCCTGGTTTATAATTCTGCTATCCATCTTCTGAATAATGCATCTCTGACATAGGTTTGTCTGGATTTGTCTATGGAAGCAATCAAAAAACCACAATTCTGCTTCTTAACAGCATTGTAGTCTAGTTTAAACACGGTGCATGACAATTTTGCATTTTACTGAATTATGTGCAATCGTGTAGGTGAAGCGGTTTCTCTTGTGTGTATTTTCCACAGCCCTCTGGATTTTTTTTTTCTTAGAAAATCTGCCTAATTTTTCATTTACAATTGCAAACAGCTCTCCTGCAAAAGCACCCAGAGGTGCTTTAATAAAACTAGTAGCAACTTATTAAAAGATGACCATAAATCAGTAAGTCTCCAGAGTAGATTTGGTGGTTTGGCTATATTCCAACTGAAATTAAAATCACAGTATTGCCATTAAGTTTATTAAGAAAGTATGTTGTGGAGATGAGAAGTGAAAAAATGAATACATAAAACGTAGCCAAAGATATGAGAAACTGCTATTATAAAAACATAAATGCTTTGTGTCCTACATTATTAAGTAATTATTCCCAAAAAGAAGAAATGCCGGAGGCTTCCACTAGTGCATCGGGGACTTCCCTGGCATTGATTTTTACAAGAAGATCCTGAGCTACTGCAGCAAGGAGTGACTGTAGGCAAGAGGCAGGTTGTGTTGTGACACATATATTACTGAGCAGTAATGGACATAATACATGAGGCTTGGCTGCTGACAGCACTTGGCTTCCGCCAAAGTCTTGGGCACGTGTGTACCTGGGCTGGACTAATTTCTTTACCAAGTGTTGGGAAATCAGGAAGACTGGAAAAGTGCAGCAAGATTGCTGGGGGGGGGGGGGTTTAACGTTTTCTGGGCAATGTTGTGAAGAATTTGTCTGCTCGTGCTTGGGTGGAGCTCACTGCAGTGATAGAAGTGCCTCATGGGGAAGGCAGGGGCATCCTTGATCATTGGAATTCAGCCCCCCTTTATATCACACAGACATCATCGAGGAGGTGTTATCACTGCACAGGACTTCTGCAAAAAGCAGTCAGTCTGCAGTGGGAGTGACCTGCTGGTGGAGACAGCAGGAGACGCGCTTTAAGTTGCGAATGGGCTGCCAGGCTCTGCATGGGATGCTTGATCTGTGCTGGAAAGAAATTCAGACATCCAGAGTTAGGAGAAGGCTGTTGTGTGCCTTTTCCAGGTACTCGGTCTGGCTGAGGTTGCCCACCAAGTCCCAAGCCTATGTGGAGACCTGTATTCCAGGCTGGTGCATCAGGAACGAGATGACTTGCAGACCGTTGTGTGCTGACAGGAATTGCAAATGCATTTAAAGATGGAGAGAGCAGCATAATATGATGCAAAGAGTGTATATATGAAGCAATAAAATTCAGCCTTATGTGTAAACAAGTGTATTTGGTGGAAGTAAAGCAAAGCAGGCTTTTAATTGGGGTAGGACACTTGGCAAGCAGTAATGGTAGAAGACACTTAGGTGAAGTTTAAAGGAGAGTCTGCCTGTAGGTTCTAGACCCTGCTCTGTGAAGCTGGGGTGCCTGCATTGAAAAAACCCCATTTTATTTCTTTGCTTTCAGTGTCAGAATGACGTAGCTTAACTGGAAGGAGTTTAGATAAGAGGGCAATAAATAACTGAAACACTGCAGGCGAGTCTGAAGAAAGGAGCGAGTACAGATTAAGTTTGGCAAAGCGTGGCCTATAGGAAGCTATAAATCTACACCCCTTTGAGAGTAAGAGCAAGGAAGGGAGTAGGGCATTGCTGTTGGGTGTGTGCGAGCAGATTGCTCTGACCATTGGGTATGAGGGGGTCTGCAGGGCTCTGCCTGCAGGAGCAGGGGCAGTCATAAAGGCTAATAAAGTGCAAAGCTCAGGGGATACCAGCTGCTAGAGAGGGTAAAATGAGAGTAATTCCACTGGTTAAAAATGATCTGGCTTAGAATTAGGCTATAGGAAGCATGATAAAATGCCAAATATTGGAGGGATCGTGTGGAGGGGATGAAGATTTTTTCTTTAAAAAAAGTAGAAATTATGAAATGGGGGAGATGGGCTGTAGCCTTTATTTTTACTCTCCTGCATGGAGCCATTTGCAGATATGGCCCATGACAATATAAGAAATGTTACTTGTGTGTTTTTGTGGGTTTCTTTTTTGAGGTTTTTGAGGGCAGAGCTAGATTGAATGTACAGAGCTGCAATTTCATTACTGAGATGAGCTGTGCTCCCACAGATTGAATGGGCTTTTCCTTAGGAAAGTAATTAAGGAAAAAAGCAGACTTAATAAAATAGCACAGTGATGTAAATCTGCCTTTTAAAACTATGACGTTGCAGTAAATCTTGATTGGAATTAGCAGTGTAAATAATCTTGTCTTTAAAACTTTTCCTGCAAGTCTTGAGGCAGTCCAAGAGGTTTTCTTTGTTTTGCATAAAGTTTGCCACTAGTAAGGCTTCTTACTTGTTTCCTGACAAAAGAACGAAATTAAAACTCGAGAGCAAACAAGCTTTCCTGCAAGCACACAAGATATGTGTTGGCTGTGCTGGTGCTGGCCCCGTTGAGCCAAGGGCTCCCTGTGCTGTGCTCGAGGAATCATAGAATCATAGAATCGTAGAATGGCCTAGGTTGAAAGGGACCTTAGAGATCATCTAATCCAACCTCCCTGTCACAGGCAGGGACGCCTCTCAACCAGATCAGGCTACTCAAGGCTCTGTCCAACCTGGCCTTGAACACCTCCAGGGAGGGGGCAGCCACAATGTCTCTGGGCAATTTATTCCAAAGTCTTGCCACCCTTGTACTGAAGAATTTCTTCCCAAGATCTAATCTAAATCTATTCTCCTTCAACTTAAACCCATTTCCCCTTGTCCTGTCAGTGGACGCTCTTGTAAAAAGTCCCTCCCCAGCCTCCCTGCAGGATCCCTTCAGGTATTGGAAGGCAGCTCTTAGGTCCCCCCAAAGTCTTCTCTTTTCAAGACTGAACCATCCCAGCTCATTCAGCCTGTCCTCGTAGCAGAGGTGCTCCAACCTCTGGATCATCTTTGTGGCCTCCTCTGAACTCATTCCAACAGATCTATGTCCCTCTTATGGTGGGGACACCAGAACTGGACGCAGTATTCGAGGTGGGGTCTCACAAGAGCAGAGTAAAGGGGGAGAATCACCTCTCTTGACCTGCTGGCTACGCTTCTCCTGATACATCCCAGGATGCGGTTGGCCTTCACGGGGCTCTGCCAGCAGCCCGCTCTCTCCAGAGACTTCTTTTTGATGAGCCGGGCTATGACCATGTCACACCTCCTTGCTGCAAGGCAGGGGGCTGGCGGAGCCCCCAACATCGTACCCAGGTGGCAAAGGCACCCAGCAGCTTCAGGAGGAGAGAGGGAGGAAGGAAGATCTTCTCCGTGATCTTCAGATAACCTGTGGTGGTTTATCGGATGCATGGTTGGTGCTATCCTACTCTTATTATCTTCTCGTAAAGAGAAACGAAACCAGAGCAATTATCTTTGCTCTGGTAACACTGTACAGGGCTTGAGGAATGCTGCCTCACCCACAGGCTCGTGTGATCCCAACTCTGCTCCTGAGGAGATGCGAACCTCAAAGAACTTGTCTCTCGCCTCTCACTGGAGTTTCACTTGTGCTTCGTGTGTGGAGAGTTCAGCCCTTCCTAAAAGTCACTTTTCTGAGCTCCAGAGCTAGCACTTCTTCAGTTTCCTTTGCTTATTTTGAAATAAGAGTTGCAGGAATCACAGAATTGTCTTGCTTGGAAAAGGCTTTTAATATTGAATCCAACCATTAACCTAACACTGACAAGTCCTCAGCTAAACCATATCCCTGAGCACTACGTCTACATGACTTATCTATGTAGTGATTCAACAACATGGAGATTGTGGAACTGCATATAATTTATATTGATGAATGATGCATCATTAGACTATTAAAGTGCCCACTGACTGGAAAAGGGGAAACATCACCCCTATTTTCAAAAAGGGGAAAAAAGGAAGGCCCAGGCAACTACAAGCCAGTCAGTGTCACCTCTGTGCCTGGCAAGATCATGGAGCAGATCCTTCAGAAGGCTCTGCTGTGGCACATGGAAAATGTGGAGGTGGTTGGTGGCAACCAACGTGGTTCCATCCCTGGAAGTGCTCAAGGCCAGGTTGGATGGAGCCTTGAGCAACCTGATCTAGTGGAAGATGTCCCTGCCCTGATGGGGGTTTGGAACTTAGATGGTCTTTTGAGGTTCCTTCCAACACAAATCATCCTACGATTCTATGGTTTGGGTTAAAAGAGTTTATGTTGCTAGTTACCATTGTTTGGGTTTTCTTGCCTTTTTTTTATCCCCCCTCCACTTTTGTTTTGAAGTGTAGTGTATTAGTGCTATACAGGAGGTACTTATTCCTACTGTTGGTTCATGCATTTTCTTCACATTCCTCAAAAATGGAGCAGTTACATGACCTCAGGATGTTTCACCCCGGAAGACTCTGCTGAGACTTCCAAATGCATGTTGCTATTTGGCAAGCTCCAGCTTGTTTAGTGGGTGTAAAAAGTTCAAACTGATGAAACTGCCAAGAATAAATGCAAGATCTCTGAACGTTTTTTGTTTGCTGTAACTTCCCGTGTTAGGATCGGCTTTGTTCAGTTGGGTTTGCAGCGTATCGCCAAGGAGAAATCTAGGGATGTTAGAGTGTGTGAAATGTGTATTTGGAGGGCGTTCCGGAAAGGTTAGCTATTTGCAACAGATGTGGCTATTTCAGAGCATAAAAAGGTTAGTGTGCTTTTCATTTAAGCACTTTCTTCAGTGGAAACAAAAGAAGAAAGGAAGATAATTTTGGCAGAGTCCAGAAATGAACAGGATTTTATTGCAATGAAAATATACCAGATCTGGATTGGCTGCCTAAACAAATATTTGCAGTGAAAAAAAACCCCTTGTGCCTGCTGGAACAGACTATGTTCAGGCCTTTTTTGGATTTGCAAGGTGGTTTAGGGGAAGGAGGAAGTGTTTTACAGTTGCTTTTACTGTTACTGGACAGCATAGGAAAAAAAAAACCACCAAAACATTCAATACAAAAGCTTAGGAGTTCTGCCCAAAGCAAGTTCCACAGAAGATATTCCATCTGTGTATAGGCATAGATCTTCGTGGCTTGATCCAGTGAGTGTGTGCGTTGTTTAAAAGCTGTCGAGAGTGTTTTAACATCATCTGTGTGTGCTCGGAATCTGCTCGGCCGGGGATTCCTGCCAAGACGGAAGGAGGTCACGTGGCTTGTAGCCCACTGCATTTGTGCAGGGGAAACTGCGATCCAAATCCTTGCGTATGAGGGTACAGGCTCCCCCGAAAGTCTGAAGAAAAGACTCTCTAATAGTAACAAGCTTTGCTGTGGGTTTGTTTTTTGTTTTTTGTTTTTTGCAGGATCCAAGGTCATTGCATGCTGCCAGGGCTCTTCGCTGTGGCTAAACACCACTAAATGCTCTGCGCCTGTTAGAGGCAGCCAGAACAACTGCAAGGCTTACTCAAGGGTTTGCCCTTCCCATCCTTCGGCTGAGCCCGTTAGCATTAAAAACCGCAGCAAATCTCTTGCTTGTGGTGCCAGGTTGGAAAGGATAATTTATTAGCACTTATTCTTTAATAAAGGGAATTTGTTAGGTCACACTTTGAATTTGAATAATTCAAATCATGCTTGTTGCCAAGATGTTTCTTGTGGTGTAGGTTTGTTTTAATTAGTGCTATCAAGTCAGAGCTCAGTGGCCTGAAGGCAGGATCACTTACCTTATTTAGTAGTTGTTTTGAAAATGTCAAGCAGAAATTACGGCAGTTTAACTTCATGAGTGATTAATTATTTTTATTCCTTCTTCCTAGTTGTTGTAGGAATTCATAGGGGTGCATATGATTTCCTTTGAGTTCCTTTACAACTGAGAAGTTACCAGATTTTTTTTATACAGGCAGTTCTTCCCTTATGCATATCGCTTCTTAAGTGAAGTATTTAAGTTATGATCAGGCTGCTGGGAAGTGAATAGGGATGTATTATTAAATGAAACTTAAGTGTTACTTTCTAGGTGAACATGTAATTAGTTAACTGTAAACCATTGTTTCAGGTGGTTATTGCCAGAAAATGTAATAAAGATGCTCATTGCCATTGATGATCCCTTAAAAAGACTCAAGTGACTGAAATTTATGTCTCTGGGGTGGATTACAGATATGCTCTTCTTTGATCCTTAAGAAGGGCTGTGCAGGGATAGTAAAGCATTAGAGCTAGACAGATAGCTTGTCCCACAAGCTGACTAGGAAATATAAGATAATTGCTTCAAAAAAGAAACTTGAGTGACTTCAATCACAGAAAAGATTGGTGCTGAGGAAATAGTTACTCTGGAAAAAAAAGGAGTCTCTTACTCCCTCAACTAACTACAACTGGGCAAAGCCCCTTTTGATCCAAGGCAGTGCCATGGCTAGATGTTACTTTGTTAATGCCATCGTTAAAATTAAATTCTCTGTTTTGGAGCTATCTCAGCTCTGTGGCAAGAGGCTTAATAGTTTTTCTAGCTGGTTTGCGACTCCTAAGCTGGCCAGGCCATGGCTGTCACACCTTGATGGAGTAGATGCTTCCAAGTGGACAGAGATGCAGCTGAACCCAAACTGGACAGCCCAGCAGAGGTGGGGTATAATAGGAACACAGAGGTTTCTGCAATGGTGTTTGATTTCATATTTCTTGAACATCTAAAAGACTTAAGTTATATATGTGGTTTTCAGGATGTTAAAGAATATTTAAATCTTGAGATGCGCCAAAAACTCTAGCCTGGAGATGAAGCCCAGGTCAGGTCTCCTGCAGCACCATGTGTCCCTGGATCTGGTAAGGTTAGCAAGCCTTCCTCTCTCTAATGTCCCTTTCTTCCCAGTGGGACCTCTGGGGATGAGAAGTGAAAAGAACAAATAGACTTCCTTAATGACAGAGAGACCCTCTGTCAGTGCTATTGCTTGCCAGATTAAAAAGTAAATTAATAAATGCAATAGCAAGTCTGACATAATCACCAAATGTATTCTGCCCAGTTTATGTGACAAATATAGTTTGAAGTGTTTGTCTAGTTATTTGTCCTAAGCAGTTATTTATGGCATACCACAGAGTGCCATAATAAAGGTGAGCTCACTCTTTGTTTCACTGTTTAATTGAAGCTACCAGACTGTGAGAGCTAATCAAAGCTGGGGGTGCAGAGAAGTGTCTCGTGGCTCCATTTTGATGAACCCTAGAACAGACAGCACCGAGGAACAAGGTCTCTGAGAAGTATTTTTGGGGTTTTCTCCTTCCCTTATTTCTACTTCACCCTGTATCATCCCTTGGCTGCCATTTCTGACAGTTGCCTCCTCTTCCTGCAAGGAGCTTCTCTGCCGGCATCCCCGCTGGCTGCAGCCTTTCTGGGAGACCTGTCACAGAGACCTGGGGACCACGATAACCTGCTCAAAGAGGGGCAGCATGAACTTGGCACTGCGCCGTGTGGACTACCTCTCCTAGTTGGGGCATCCCCTGTAGACTTAACTCTGGGAGTGCCTCTAAACTAGTGCAGTAGCAATCGCAGAAATTCTTGGTCTCAACACGAAGTCATTGCTCTTGCTGAGGTTCTCCAAGTATGCAGAAGTATTTATTCCCACTGAAGAGTTAACTTAGCTCTCCTTTGAACATTTACTATGTAAACCATAGGGAGAGATGGTTACCTGACTTAGTGGTTTTCTGACCACTGTTTGAACTGAAGTGCCCTGAGGGCAAAAAAAAGATCAAGTTTGAAGAAGAAAATCCAGGTCAGCATGTGCGCACTGAATGCACCACTATAGCAGATTTGGCAGGGACTTGGGTGGTACAATAGACACCGTGAGCATAGACTAGTCATGCAGTGCTGGTTCTGTGTTTTTAAAAAGTAATAATAATTAAAAAAATGCTATTGTAGGGCCATTAATAACTTCTGCATCTTCTCTTGGCTTTCCATACAGTCTGTGGGGTTTTGTGTGGCTGGTTTTGTGGGTTTTTGATTTTTTTTTTTAATTTGTAATTCTGTATTTGTATTGACAAGATTTGAACAAGCATTTGAAACAGAGCCTAACTATTTACAGCTTTGTTATTTTCCGATTTGCGGTCCTTGCAGATACTTGTTGATTTCTCCTCTGTGCTCCCAGTGATCTTGATTTATGCATGAATCTGCGATTAAATACTTATGGTTATGCTCGCAGAGCTTGGCTTAGAGGAAAAGGACAAATGTTAGCTCACTTTTCTTTCTAAAGGCTTTCAGAGTCATTTCTGCAAGTCTAACACATGTTAAACATGAAATGCAACCATTGAAAAAAGAACAATAGTTTCTTCTAGCTACAGAGATGAGGCATTGATTTTGGTTGATTTTCCTTTACCCTATAAATTTTACTTGTAGACTCCCTGAATAATTATTCATCTACTTGATATGTAGTGACATAGTTTAAAAATGTGAATTCTTGTTTATGCCATATTTCATTCTGACAGGAGTTTGCAGAGGCTTCTATACATATTTGTCAGAAAATATTGACATATATAGGTGAAATAGCTGTTGTCAGCAGTGCTTTGCTCTGCTGGGTGTTACACAGAGGTTCTCCCCCACCCATGTGGCCTTTTTTAAATTTTTTTTTTTTTCCCACTCATTACCTCCTGTGAAAATTACCCTGTCCCCTCTGGTGTGCCAACAGCTCATGACAAGCCCCGACGCCGACAGAAGCAATATGATCCCCAGACTGCAATGCCAGCTGCTTTGAGGTTGGGAAAAGATCCAGTTGCACAGAACAGCCTGGTTTTGCAACGACAGCGGTGGCATTGGATTATTTTGGGGTCTGTGTGCGATGCAAGTTCTGCTCTGTTGATGGTTTAATCTTAGATGTCTGGAGATAAGGGGGGCGACACATCTGTTCCCGTCTCCCTTGCTTGTTAGTGGTTGCTTGAGCGTGGCAGCTGCTCTTAAGATAATGGGACATGGATCAAGTTGAGTTTTCCACACTTCCTAGAGTGGCACACAGGCTGGGCTCCTCGATTGTGTAGTACCCATCACAGGCAAGTGATCCTCATAGTGGATAAGTGTGGAGAGGGAAGATTACACACAACCGTCCTCCGCTGTTACCGCTTATTGGTAGAATTTGATTTTCATGTTGTATATATTGAGTGGTTAGTTACCATCTGGCTGCATGATCCAGTCTATGTTTTGCTATCGTTATTAATAAATACTATCTTTGTGACTTTCTTTAAAGCATTTTGCAGTTGTGGACATTGCTCTGTTCTGCAGAGAGAAGAAGTTGAGCAGAATGAAGATACAGCTGACTTTGTTGAGGCCATACTGGGACCAGAGGCAGAGTTAAGTTTCCTCACAAGCTGCAGTTCAGTGTGCTGGCTGTTCTGGCTACACGATCTCTTCAGAAAGTAGCCTTGTAAATGCTGTAGAGGCAGTCTGGGAAATTAGAACTGCAAATGACATAATTAAAAAGGTTTGTAACTAGCTGAAGAGATGAGCCCCTGGATGACTTAAGGCACGATTACGATGCATGTCCTCTGTGAAAGACTGTTCAGGCATCTAGAGGATTCAATTAGGTCTTTACTTCAGGAGTAAAATCACTCAGTAGGGTTGTCAAGTGGCAAGGTGATGACAAATTAGACTTTGTTACCTCGGGGTGACTCATGTCGTGCAGTCATGTCACACTGCAATAGTGGAGAGCACGGAGGGGCGTGCTGTACGTCGTGGCTTCGTCCTGAGAGCTGGACTGAGTCCACCTCTGGGAGTCCAAAAGCTTTGCCAAAAATGGGTCCAGTATCTTGCCGTGTTTTGGAGGTGGTGCTGGCGAGAGCAGCTCTGTACATGTTTGACAACTGTGATACGATGATTTGGCTCGTTGGTGAAACATGGAGGTAACAGGTAGACAAATGGGGATTTCTGAATGCAAAGTGGCTGTGATTTTTAGGGTTTGTGTACCCCCAAAATTGTCACCTCCTCCGACTTCCGTATTTTTCCAAGAGATGACATCATTTTGTGGTGCATCTTGCTGCCAAGTGAAACAGTGGAGACTAATGAAATGATTGCATAATGCCATTGACAATGTGCTGCAAAACAGAAGACATGCCAAAAAACGAGCAGCCCGTTGTGACTAACTCTTGGAGCAAGAGCATTGGATATTTAAAAGAAAAACAAAACTCCAAGAAAAACAACAAAACGCACACAAAAAAACCTCCCAGCCACGCAGAACTTTCCTCGGAACTATTAGAAAGTAAACACCAAAGAATACGGAATCCAAGCAACTAGAAGAATACAAGGGGCTTTTGAGAGCTGTAGCACTCAAGCAGCCTGTGGTGCAGAGTAACTGGAAGAGCGATGGTTGTAGCTCTGCTGAGAAGTGTGTGTACACAAGTTTAGGCTTAAATCCGTTTTTAAACCACCTTAATTTCCATGAGACTGGTTTTGAGGTGGAGAAGAAATTGCGTCGTCCTCATCTCTAACCAGCTCAACCGCATGCACCACGCTTGAAGAGCTTCTGCTTCCTACTAGAACCTGGGTGCTTCTGTCAAGATGAGTTAAGCCCAGACGTCAGGTTGTGCTTGGAAGAGCAGTGGCACTGAGTGCTGCTGGAGCAAGACAGGAGGGCAGAACCCATAAGCAAACGCTTGCTGGAGAAGAGCGGGTTTTGCTCCACCGCCTTGCAGCGCGGTGCGTTTCGGCTCGCTTTGCCAACAGACAGAAATACTGCCTCGGGCTCACGTTTGTCAAAGCGAGTTGTGGGAAAGTTGAAAGCGGTTCGCCAAGCATTTAAATGGATCAGGAAAGAGCAGATTGTTGTTAATTGGCTTCATCTGCTCCGTTTGGTAGGAGCTGGGGAGTAGCTGCGCTCGCAGCTCGGATTTGCGGGTGGTTTCTGGAGCCCTGCTCTGGAGGAACTGAGCTGCTGCCAGCTCTCCTGAGCCACAGGAAAAGAGGTTGCGCGGGGCAAGGAGTGGCTCTGGGGAAGAAGAGTGGGGAGAGTCAAGTTTGGGGGGCAAAAAAAGAAAAAAGGCAAAGAAAAACCCCACTGACTTAAGCTTCTTTGCATGTGGCTGCTCACTTGTTTGGAGCGATGCTTGATGTTGGTACAGGCGTTTGTAAATGTTGGATTCAAAGGGTTTTTTTGGGGCTTGCCTCAATAGCTGCTTTTAACCCTTGGGGCAAAGGTGCGTGTGCTTGGTTTGGTTCCTTCCTTTTAAAAGCTGTTCTTGCTTGCTGTCTGTAAGCTTGCCTGGCAAGATAAACAGATAGTAGGTGGAATGAATTTATGGATGGTTTGCTGAGCATCCGAAGAGAATAACTAGTCATAAGACCATTAGTAATTATACTGGCTCTGCTGAAACGGTTCCTTTCCAAGTAACTGCTATCATCAGGCATGAATTGTTCAATTGAATCCTGTGATTCAGGCAAGCATGGATTACAAGAAGTTAATATTCCACAGAAAAGACAGAATGACTCTTATTTCTATGGAAATCGCAACTTTTTGTGTGATTCGCTTCACTGTATAAGTATGAGCCAATAAATGGAGTTTTCATGCATTTTTTTTTTTTTTTAGAAGAAAATGACCCCAACAGATGCTGCCAGTTAACTCTGAGCAAGCTGTATGATCAATAGAGCTGTGTGAGAGGGCTGAGGAGATGTTTAGGGCATGGGATTCCTTTCAACAGAGATAAGGCATTTCTTCATCCTATTTTGGTGTGATTAATCCAAAGCAATACACACCAACCAATAAAATATATAGTGCAGATAACGTAGGAATTTTAGCTGGAGTGAAGCTGTATAGCTCTTTACTGGGGATATGCCAGCTTTCTGCACTCAAGTATATTGCCAATAATCTTCTCGGAAACCAAACAGATTTTCCTAAAGATGACATTTTGTGATGAAAATACATGTTCTGTGCTAATTTTGGTCTGGAAAGATGCTACAAGATATTGATGGAAAATAGTCCAGGTATGGGTTGAAATATTCCAGCTACTAGTTTGAAAAATTTTTGTTTGAAATTACATTATTTACTTATATGGGTAAATGAGTCTTGGCAAGAGGAGAGATGTTCAGGGCTGAGCTCAGACACAGGCAAAGGGTTCTTGTTCTCAGCAGAGCTGCACCTGGGAAGGCAAGGAGTGGTTCTCCCTGGGGTTAACTCGAAGCATCAAACAGTCTTCCATGACCTTGCTAATCAGGGAAGATCAAAATGTGGCGTAGATATCACGCTAACCTGACACTCGGAATGAAACACAGTTAGTAGTGAAGTTATGTACTTTGTGACATTACTCCTGGAACTGTCCTTTGCAGTGTTTGTCTTATTGACTTAGTGTACTTCAAGAGTACTTGTAACCCTCTAAATAAGGTCACTTTTCCTTTAACTACATGGATGGTAACACTCTTTGTCATCAGGAGGATTTATGTGCACTGTAAGTTAGCTTGAATGAGGTAGGGATAATTTCTATTTCCTTTCTTCTTCATGCAGGCCAAGGGGCAGTTCTGTCCCTCGAATGCAGGAGCTTCAAAGCAGCTGTTACCAGGCCCTGGAATGATCTATAACCCAGTAACATCAAGAGCCTGGAGAATTCCTCCTTTCAAAAACATGGCAAAAAAAACCCTGCCTAATTGTAGCTACATCTCAGAAAAAGTGTTAGACCATACTTAATATACAGAGTCTGATGAGAATTGGGTGAAAACAAGGTGCTCAGAAAGGAGAATCTTGGGAGGAAGAATAAAATCACCAGACCTCAGAGTTGTGAAATAATCACGGAACAGCTCAGGTTGGAAAAGACCCTTGGGATCATCGAGTCCAACCATTAACCCTACACTACAAGTTTGCCCGTAAACAATGTAGAGCTCTGCAGCAGTGAGACAGTTTCTTGGCTCTGAGCTGGGAGGGGAAGTCTGGAGAAGATCAAGGAGCAATAAACAGCATCAGTTTGTAAAGGACAAATTCTGCCTGGCACACTCGATCGAAACTTTAGATGGAATCATGCAAGTAGGCAATGAAGTGCTTTCTCTGCCTAGAGAAGGATGAAACTATGTTGTAATGAAGGGATAGTCTTGCAGAAGCATCCTGGTGTGGCCTTCAGGTTGGCTTGGACGTGAGCATGTGCTGCGAGACAGACGGGCTCAGGGGAGGGAGCCAGAGAAATAATGTAAGTGGGAGAAAATTTCTGGTGAGCTTAAAAGCACACTCAATAAATGAAATGAGATGCAAAGGGGAAAAATGTAAGCTGGCACATT
Organism: Trogon surrucura; assembly: GCA_020746105.1. Taxonomy (NCBI): domain Eukaryota; kingdom Metazoa; phylum Chordata; class Aves; order Trogoniformes; family Trogonidae; genus Trogon; species Trogon surrucura. Next base: position 44,542,291 of record CM036621.1, read on the forward strand.
TGGAGGGGGGAAATAATGCAAAACGCAGATATTCCATGAGCGGAGAGGAGCCTTGGAAAGCAGTAGTGCTGGAAAGGCACTGGAGCTGATCATGGGAGGGAAATCAAGAGGAGTTTGGTGTATGCCTGGAACGCCAAGCCAGTGTCTCTGTCAGATTCCTTCCAGGACTCTGGATGACCCTGCTGTAAGCCAGACACTTCTCCCAAGAGTATGATTTTTAAAATGGGGGTTTTGCGTATTTCAAAATTTTATTATTTTTTGTTTGCAAATGGGCTGTTGGTACAGAAACTTTTTATTAAAAGAAAATGTTTTTAACAGAGCCAGAAAAGTGGGGTGTTTTTTGTTTGTTTTGTATTTGGTTGGTTTTGGAGGTTTGTTTTCGTTTTTTTTAGTGACAGCTACTAGGTTCAGAACACTGGGAATGGAAGAATCATCTTGCCCTGAAACTTGGTTGAGGCAACTGAAAATGTACAGGTCTTAAGGCAACTCTTTGGCACACGCCTGTCAAACCTTAGCATGCTTAAGTAAGTTGGTGTGGGTGAGGTCTGTAAAGTTCAGATACTGATCCTTTTACAAACTAAGTAAAGAACACTTTCTAAGTTTTTATTTTTATAGTAGATCTTATTTCTTTTGGAGAAATGTCTAGTCTAGTGTGTGACTGTCTTTCAGGAAGGGCTTTGGCTACGTTAACTATAGGGAAAAAAAAAGCAGACACCAGTGGTTTTTTTTATCCAAATTGTACGCTATGTGATAGCGTGAAACAGGCATTAAAATAAAAGCGTGAAGTAGTTAAAAAACATCAGAAGCTTCTACTTAAGAAATTGTTATTTTATAGCTGTAGTAATTCTAATTAGCAGACTTGTCCTTCACAGAGAAGAATATATCCAAAGGGCATGGCTGCAATCCAGCTGTAATTGCGAATGTTTCTTATATTCAGCCATCACCACTGTTGCCACCGGGAAGCCAAGAATGCATTCACTGTTCAGGAAAGGATTATTTTGGTGAACCCAGCCCTCCAACGAACACCTCACTCCTTAAGTCATTTTACTCCTTAGTGTTAACCGACTCGTGCATGTGCATTTCCAAGGATCAGGCACTTCACAGCAGGAGACAGGGTGTAGATTCTTCCTCCTGGAATCTAGTGTTCTGCTTCTGTGGTCCCTCAAATTCTAGTCAAGTTTTTGACGCAGGTCACATCGTCGTAGAATGGCAAATACTTGTAAATCATGTACAATTTTGATAGTATTTGGGAAAGTTCCCAGTGTCCTGGCTTTCCTTCTCAACAAAGTGGTGTCATTGTTTCAGGTTTGCAGTGGGAGTGATGAAGGCTCATAGAATCACAGAACAGTTCAGGCTGGAAAAGACCCTTGGGATCATCAAGTCCAACCCTTAACCCTACACTACAAGTTCACCCCTAAACCATCTCACCCAACACCACATCTAAGTGACACTTAAACACACTCAGGGATGGCGACTCAACCCCCTCCCCAGGCAGTCTGTTCCAGTGTCTGACCACTCTTTCCGTGAAGAATTTCTTCCTAATGTCCAGGATTTCTTCCTAATGTCCAGTTTCCTTCTGTTCATCAGCCCAAAGCCAGATGTTTGTGTCTGATCTTCCACATGTAAGTTGGGGAATGCCACTGCTGGGTATAACCTTACAGAGACACCTCTTGCTAAGCACACTCATTTTTGGGGATCAAGAGAGAGAGATAATCCACACTTTTTTCTTTCTCTCCTCCCCTCCCCCCCCCCCCCCCCCCATTTTGCTTTCTCACAGGAAAGAATGTCTCCTGCCCATGATCTGATTTTGGAAATAAGTGGTTCAGCCCAAGCAGGATACTCTCTGCATTTTTTCAGATTGTTACTTAAAACTGTTTTATCATGTTTCAATGGCTTTTGTGAGTGTGCATGCAGTCTGAGAGCATTTTTAGAGGAATGCTATGCAAATGTACAAGTCAAGATATAAGACATCTTCTAGTTAGATTTTTAAATTTTTTTTTTTTTTTTAGACCCAGCAAGAAACAGAGGTGTTTTTTTTTTTTTTTCTTTTTTTGGGTAGAGAGGTAAGGGTGACTTGAGGAGACAGGACATGAAAACTCTATTATTGGTATGAGCACTCAGATATCTAAGTTTAAAAATGCAGACCAAGAGCACTGCAATACAGCAGATAGAGGGTTGCTGTTTGGTAGCGACACTTCTGTGGTGAGAGCCCTGCAACTCCTCCTGTTTGATACCCACAGGGTTTAGAATCCTGGGTGCTAAAAGGGCTTCGCCTTGGTGTAGTTGGTGGAATCTCGTGCCACAAGGCGAGTGATGAGAAGGGGATAAATACAGGCAAAGCATTTTGGATTGGTGCCTTGTGGTCGAGCTTAGTTCCGCAAAGCTCTTGCCTGAAGAAATGAAGGGTGATGGAATTGGGAAGTACTACGTGGAAAATATTCATAATATTGAGAGGGAGATTGACAGCTCCCATAGGGTGGGAGTAATCCTGCCTAAGGCAACTGAATGACTCGAACTTCTGCCAAGGCAAGATCTGTAGAAACTTCTCAAAATGTGGAAGAAATAACTCAGGTTATTCAGGTTTATAGTTCTAATAAAATAAGAGAAAAACCCATACTTTTGTCCTAAAACATCAGTCTGTTTTCTTGCTAGCACATATTACGAGGGATTGTCTTTTAAGGCAAATGTTTTACATCCATCATCTAGGGCTGATGATCTAGATGATGTGAAATGGAAAAAGAATAATTCAGTCTATTGACTGTGCAGTGTTTTATCAGAATCACTGGAACTGAATTCACCATCTGTGCCTTTTTGTCAGGGTCAGTAATAGCTTTTCCTAAGCATTTATTTATTGAAAGGCTTTGTTTTCCCTGCAAAGTATGTAACCTTAATACATTTTGAAGGAAATTATGGGCTAGTTGCTATATTTTTTTAAAAGGCAGGTTTACATTTTAATTCTAGTTCTGTCTTTGCAGAGAACTTTTTTTGGGTTTTTGCATGAGTGACACCAACCATCTTTTCTTTGCTTCTGTTCTGGGAGAGATTATTCCCAGAGCACTCCATGCATTATGAGACTTTCTGAATAGACTTTGTTAAAGACAGTAAATCAGAAATGTCACTTAGGAGTTTTATTATTGGCTAGAGGCACCTTTAGTTGGAGCACCATGTCCCGTGTTCATATCGGAAATAGGATACAGCTCCCTTATGGTGTAGTAGAGAAGAGAACTTCAGATCGTGTCATGCTTGAATTTACCCCTGATTTTGAACCTTGCAGTCTTAAAAAAGGCAGCAGTGGCTTTTGGTCCCTACAAAATACATCCCTCTACCCAAGAGGTGGGGGTTTGCGTTTAGCCCTGGATATACCCGTGGATGCTGCTCTTTCTCCTTCACAGCCTCCTTTTAAAACTCTTCTTCAATCTCTTTGACGTGCTTCCTTCTCCTTTTCCCTTTGGGGACAGTTCTGGTTCTCCCTGAGGAGCAGGTGCTTCGGATGAACTTTGGGACAAATAATCTTGGTGGTCATGTTCCTCCTCCCCAGCGCCAGCCAGACCTGGCTCCTGCTTTTGCTTGTTAGAGCGAGGATGGAAAGAGCAGCAGATGCCCGTTAGTGGTAATTAGATGAAAAGGAATGAGTCCTGTGAATGCTGCAGTGAGAGGGGAGGTGCTTCCCAGGCAGGTTGAGGAGGGATCATTCCCATTTTTGAAGGGCTGTTATTAGACTTTCCAAAGCGTTGCTTTTCTGCCTGTTTTGCTAATTAAGCAAATGTTGGTTAAGAAGCAGCGAAGGACGAGCTGCCTTAGACTTGTGCTGGGCTCAGGCAGGGCGGTGGGCCCGGGTGTCCCCTCTTTACCTCCTCAGACACAGAAAACTCATCCTTGGATGTGGAGGGGCTTTGGATGAGTGAGCCTGGGGAAGGAAAGGACTTGTGTGACTTCTTGTTTTTTTCAGCCCAGGGCTTTGACTGACCTGGTGGCCTGAAAATAGGCAGAGGTAGGTGTAAATGGCAGGAAGACCGCTGCAGCGAGGCTCCACGGAATGGGTGCCACGAACAGTGCGAAGCCTCAAAAGCTTCTTCTAGTGCTTCTCCAAAATGATACCTGACCTGTTGGCAGGCTTCAACCCTCCTGTGTTCCTCTGTAAGGAAGAGAAGATGATCTGCATTGTCAGGAGTCTTGGCTCCCTTCTAGGCGTCCAACCCAGCTCTGGCATTCCTTCAGATGCAAAACCTTCCCTCGGGAATTTCTTAATCCTTACTTTAGATTGGGAAGATATTTTGCTGTCCCTCACAGTGGTTAATGGGCTGTCCTTTTTTGCTTTGGGAAATTGTGAAGTCCCTTGGACATGGCTGGCTGAGATAAGAAACTGCCTAGATAGTTAAATTGAGTCCATTCAGGGTTTAGCCAAGCAGAAGAACCCTTCTTAGCAAATGAAGCAGAATGACAGTAACTCTTTCTTTGCAGGCTATCATGGTGCCTGTTTCTCAGAGCATATAATTTTTGTGTTATGAATCCTGTGGCCCTTGTAAAGACTGAACTTACTAATGACATTTAGGCAGTTATGTAACTGAGCTGAATGCAAGCAGCTCGCCTGAGGTTAAAAAAAAAAAAAAAAAGAAAAATACAATTCGGTATGCTGTGAGCCACAGCTCTGGAAATCAGTTACATCTTTCCAGAAGACTCATCTAGAAACTCTGTTTGGTTGGTCTGATGTGTTTGATGTAAAGTTCAGTAAATAAAGGGGCTAAGCAGGATGGTGTGTGTATCCTTTTACAGTGATGGTAACAAACCAGCCTAGTGAATTCTGTCTGTGTTTCTAATGCTGTACTTGATTTACAACTCCCTGCCCTCATATTATTTTCTTATTTTTCATAGTAGCCATGAAGTGTTCGTTACCACAGGGGAGCTAGATCTTCCCACAAATTGGTTTAAGGGGATGTTTTAGTGCGTCTGTGGCTGTATCCTTGACTGTCTCTCCCTATGCTATAATGCGAAAGCAGATGACAGCTGCAGGTAAAGCGTATGACACAGCATATGATTCACGTGGGAATGGAAGAGGAACCTCTGAGAAATACTCTCCCTCTGCAGACAGAAACGTCGACGTGTACAGTCGAGTAGGTCACTTAATGAGCTTGCTTAGTCTGCGGGTCAGACGTGACATTAAACCAAGTGACTTGGAATCGTTTTGATCGGGTGGCTTAAAAGGTCATAAGTAAGTTGAGTTTTGTGGTCACAGATGACTTTCTGATAGATTACAAGCTTTATCATGGAAGCATTGGGTACAATTAGTTTACGCGTATAAGGGACTCTGAGACTGATTTGGTGAAATTAAAAAAAGCGGAAAGCCAGGTTGAATTTCACTTCAGGTTCATGAGGCTTAATTTCTTTTTAGGCACTGAGACTCCTTCAGTTTGGGGATTATCTCCCAAGCAAAATAATCACATTCCATCTAGGGTGATCTAAAACTAAACTGGATGAAGTACTGGAAAAAAACCTGTCAAGAGCAATCCGGCACTAGTAGTACAAGAGACCGAATAACCCCAGACTGTTTGAAAAGGCCATGTTTACCCTGTCAGCACAGAGTATGCTGCAAAGTCTGGCATATCATAATTATTTTGCTCCTAGTGTACAAAAATACTGCAATGCCTCTGACATCTCCTGACAAAAGCTGATATGTCTGTGCTACATTTCTGTCCCTTGGACCTCATATTAGTGTAGGGAGAGACCATTTTTTACTCTGTATTTTTTTTCTCTTCCAGCTACCTCAGAACTGAGATATTCTAGCCAGTTCTACAGCTGACAAGGACTTGGGGGCTTGTTTTCTTTGATCAGGAAACAAGACCCTTTGGATTGTTCTTTTTGTTGTGTTTGAAACACATCTGATTGGGATATGCATGAGCCTCTTCTCACCATTAATAGAGTTAAGGGAAAAGAAGCGTTTGGGCAGATGAGTGCAGTGTTTGTGTATTAAAGGACACACAATAAAATTCTGTGGAAGGGTTGCAGAGCCTGAGCGATGGTCGCAAACATCGTACGTGCATGTTAATATCACCGATGCTGCTCGCATCTGTAGAATTGAGTGTTCGTGGAGGGAGTGACCGTGACGGATTCATAGAATCATAGAATGGCCTAGGTTGGAAGGGACCTTAGAGATCATCTAATCCAACCTCCCTGTCACGGGCAGGGACGCCTCTCAACCAGATCAGGCTACTCAAGGCTCTGTCCAACCTGGCCTTGAACACCTCCAGGGAGGGGGCAGCCACAACCTCTCTGGGCAATTTATTCCAGAGTCTTGCCATGCTCGGACTGAAGAATTTCTTCCCAAGATCTAATCTAAATCTATTCTCCTTCAACTTAAATCCATTTCCCCTTGTCCTATCAGTGGACCCTTTTGTAATAAGTCCCTCCCCAGCCTTCCTGTAGGTTCCCTTCAGGTATTGGAAGGCAGCTCTTAGGTCCCCCCGGAGTCTTCTCTTTTCAAGACTGAACAATCGCAGCTCCTGCAGCCTGTCCTCACAAATCCTTGGATTTGCGGGCAGTTGTTTGCTGAAGGGTAGTTTGTGGGAATGGGGCTGCTCTTGGGGGTGCAGTTGATGTATTCTTACAGACTAGGGAATGAATGTGGCACCAGCTCGAATGGAGAACTGCGGTCAAGAGTTAGACCCAAGTCTGTTTCCCTTTAGAGATGTTTAAAATGTGTATTTTCAGATTCCAAGGTTGACAGTCATTGTTCGGTAGCATTATTTGAGCCTCTAGGTCTTCCTGGGCTGGCAGGCCAAATGAAAGCACAGAGGTTCACTGGGTGTTTCATCTGCAATTGCTGAAACAATTGCACAATATATGTATTTCATGTATTTATTCAGATACAATATTTTTATTTACTGTTCCTGCAGCGTTTAGATGTGAATTAAAATGACTTCATAATTGGTTTGCATTACGAGGTAATAATGAGATGTGAGAATAGCTACGCTTCAAGCTAGAGGGTATTTGGATAATGTTTTAAGAGCAAACAATTTCTTGTCTCTCACTTTTTGGAACAAAAGAGCTAATTAATGTTCGTTTGAAAGTGATTTTCATTTGTCATGGTAGGTCATGCTGAATAGTGTGTGACAGCATGACTCAAAGTTTTTATAAATGACATCCATATGGTTGGCTTGTTTTGAAAAGCAGTTTGAAAAATGTGGGCCAAAGCACAAGTCTTTGCTGTTCCTTTTTCCTTCTTGCTATGTGGAGGTGAATGCTTGTTTTGGGATATGCCTTAAATTAATTGTTATTTAGAATCAGAAGTGCGAAAGGTTGCGTGTTGTTTATTCATTCTAATTTTTGTTTATTTCTCGTGAGCGGCGCTGAGAAGTGTGAGCCACACATGGGAAGCGAGCTGCATCTGTAGGGGCTGATCATGGCTGGTGAGTCTGCATTAAAAAAGCTGGTTGACTTTCAAGGTTAATTATAAGGTGGTCAGTGAATGTTCCCTTCCTCCCACGTGGAGTGATCTCGTAGGTCTGGCTGGTGGATGTTTACTGACTTTGGGATAATACAGCGTAGTAAATGAGAAGTTTAATGAAACGGTACAAAAATTATAGCGAACAAACCTTTCTAATAAGCTTTTCAAACTCAACAGACGTCTGGTTTTGACTCAGTAAACCAGTGTCATCACACAACAGAGGAGCTGCAAAGCTGCCTGTGCCACTGGGTGGGAAAGCTGGCTGGCAGCCTTAGGGGGAACATCTTTTGAAGAAGCCTAACTTTTTGCCTGAGTAGATCTTCTCTAGAAGAGAGTTCCATCTGTGACAAAATATGGGGAAGATTTTTGTTTGGTTGTGTTCTCCGCACCCCCCACACCCACCCCCCCCCGCGTTTATTTTAAAAGAGATAAAGATTTGATCACTTTATATTTTCCATAGCCCAAGACTGTTCAGCATGTGGTCATCACGGACTGAAAAACTTTACCCGTGTAAATGTGAGTCATTCTGCCAAGCAAGCTTTGAGCGTAAAAAATCTTCATTTTCAGATTCCCTGCAGTTCACTGCTCCGTAGTGGATGTGTTGTAGGTTTAGCAGATGCCCAACCCTATCTAGGCACGAGCATGGAGTAACACGTGTGCACCTGAGGAGAGCTTTAACTGCTGGGGAAGGACCTTCAGTGGTGGCTGTGAGATGAAGAGACAACATAGAAATAGCAGTGATCTTATTCTAGTGAAATGGTTATGAAAGTTGACAAGCAGACTTTTAGGTCCCTCTTCTTCCATGCTTTAGCTTGTCCATCCATTACCTTGTATTAGTAGGGGAGGATCCACCATCTGCTAGACTGGGCTCTGGGCAAATTCGATTGGTGTTTATTACACCCAGAATAGCTGAAATAGGCCAGTAAGGTAGAGGCTAACTCCAATAAAACCTGCAGCTTAGTACGACGATAGCAGTGGAAAACAATTCCCCTTAAATTACAAACTAAAGAAACATCCTTATTTCTGTTTTCGGAATAATGTAAAACAACTTCCAAGTTTTCCATGGCTTTAAATACTGACATGAAGATGTGTTCAATGGAAGCTTTCACAAATGTGATGTAATGTGGAAATCTGGACTATTTTATGCGTATAATAAGATTGGTTTGTTTTATATGGAAAAAGTATTCACTGCTTCTGCAGTGGCAATTTATATTTCTGCAAGACTGCTTCCGAGGTGAAGAGTTCTGCTTGCAAGTGGAGGCAGGAGGCTGCACCATCTTCTGGAAAACAGGCAGGGCTTGGCAGTTTGGGCTCCTTGCAAGCTTTTCCTTCTCTCATGGCCAGACTGGGGACCTGGGAGGCTGGCAGACTTCAGCGTTAGTAAGGGTGAGGGACAGATAAATGCCAATTTTAATCCTTGAAAGAAAGGGTGTGTTCTAGGGGCGAAAGTCTGCCCTGTGCTGGTCTGAGGTGGTGCAAGCAGGCTGTAGTGTATTAGCTGAGACTTTAAAGGATGTTATGTTCCTTCTAAGATAGAATTATCCAGGAAAACTTCTTTGAGGAAGAGGGACCCAAACTGCCTTTGCAAAAATGACTCACTGACCATTTTCAAGCCTAATGCTCTGTGCTGTATCTCAACAACTGGATTTAGTACTAACGCAGAGAGAAGAGATGGTCTCTGATTTACTGCGTTTTCAGCTGAGACTGAGGAGCGATGCGGAGCTGATTTACAGCAGTGAGCTGTGCAGAGAAATCTTGTGCTCTGTAGAAGATGACCCTCTGTGTGCAGAGAAAGGGCGTTGTGACTGGCATGGGATAGCTTGCTAGGACTGTCCCTGCTGTGAGGCAGTCCTTGAGACAATTCATAAAAATATCTGAAAATTCATAAAACTATCTGAAAAAAGGAACTGTTGTTTCAACTAAAACTGGGGGAAGAAAGGGAGTAAATGACTGATTACAATGGTAGTTTTAAAAAGATGGCTTTGGGGAAAACCAAGACCCTTGAACTGCACTAAACATTGATTTTAGTAGAAAATTACAGGGGTGGAAAAAAATTACTTAAATGTTTGTGAATATCCAGGTAAGCTTCCTTGATTCATAATTCTCTGAGATTGCTCAGCCTACTAGGAAACCTCTTCTTAAACATGCTGTCTTTTGGGTAGGCTGATACATCTTTCAGGTAATGGAAAATTTAAGAAAGAAAGAGGAATTATAAGAGAAATTTAAGAAGAGAGTAATAAATTAGCGGGCGCTAATATATCCATCAGTCTCGATACAAGTGGCACAAAAGGTATCATTAAATTGACCCTGGTGCATAAAACCCCACTGGTTTAGGCTCTGACTAGTCTTTACTGACTTCTGTCCTTATCGCCATGGAAGGCCATCGTGTAATTTCTCTGCGCAACGTAATGTTCTAAACATCTGTTAGTGTGGTTAAGAGCTGAATGTTGTAGAAGCATTTTGGAGCTATGATTGTGTGCTGGAGGCTTCTGCCAGGATGTGGATAAAGGCAAGCTTCCCTTGAAATAAGTGTTCCTTTCTCCTTCAACTCAGAAGTGGTGTCTGCTGAAGACGCTACCACCAGCATAAACACTCTTCTCTCAACAGTTTTTCTTTAATGATAGAACATCTCCTTTCTGTGTTTTTTTCTTTTTCTTTTTTTTTTCCCTCTAGCTGTGCACAGATGGCCTAGCATAAGGAAGAAGGAAAATAAGGATGATGCTTTCTGATGGATTTATTTGTATACAAGTCCCAATGGACATAAGTATTAAATGGCTTCAGAGTTTTTAAGTTGTCATGAGCATACACAAGACTGGGTGCACATCGCTAAAGCTGGATTATTTTTTTTTTAACTAGATAAAGTGGATTTTAGTCTTAAAGTGGATTCTTAGTAGAAGCTTGTAAACGACTGAACTTGAGTTTCTGGAAAGCGTTAACACATCGGGGGAGAAAAGCCAGTGTTGGTTGGGTAGGAGATAATATTTGAAAAGTAATCTTGAAGCTGCTGTTGAGACTTAAAAGATACAAATTGCCTCTGCCTTTTACTTTTTACACACAGAAGAGTTTGAACAGCTGATATGAAGTACTATTGGCTGTAAAACCTGCCTGTTGCTCTGAGCAAGTGATGGAAGTCGATGTACCCTGGGAGTCAATTCCTCCTGAAGAGTGCTTCTCCGCTAATCCTCCGTTATAAGCTTTGTCTGTCTGCTCAGCATCAGGAGGAACAGACTGGTCGGAGAGGTTGAAGAGCTCGCTTCATGTTCATGTAGATTATTGCACTTTGATTTTTCACCTTTTTTTTTTTTTGTCCCCGTTGGTGGCAACTACTCAGCTATCACAGGGAGGGAGGTATGTTCATCTCCCGATGCTTACAGCTCCATTTAAAATGAGATTGCTCTTTATATGTTTATATCTAATGCCAAGTTGTCTTGGCTGAGAACTCAGCTGAAAGTGATCTGTTTGCATGCCAAGCACTGGGTATGGGCTCAAGCTTGAAAGGTAAAAAGCTAGTGAGTATTTTTGGTATTCCTGCCGTGAAAGAATTGCCTCTGTCAGCAGGTGACAAGAGTTGCAGCGACAGGGAAGAATGGTGCATGGGCTCTGTGGGGTTGCAATTTAGGTGTTTCAGCTTCCTCCTTCAGCTGCTGGAGAGGAGGAGGAAATGATCCCTCTTTTCTCTGCTCTTACTCATCGACCTTGAAGACTCCACGCACAGACATTTATTGGGTATTTGGGTTCTGCTAGACATTACTTAAAAACATATGCAAGAAAGTACATTCTGTTCAAGCCTTAAAATTGAGGTGTTTATAAAAATGAATTGTGTACGGAAAATATTCTCATAGGTAACTGAATTTTCTTTTTATTATGTGTTTCCACATGTGTGCATCTCGCATACTGGTAGGTACGGTATGTTTGCATGCACACCTTATGCTGTTTAAAGTCACAGCAACATATGATAAAAATAAGTACTATTGAAGATGTAATTTACTGCATAAATAACCCTTTTGTCTTAGCAACTGCTTTTCTCAAGCTGAGAGTGGCCGATTGTTTTAATAGAGCATCTCAATTCAGAATGATTGTTTTGCACAGCTATAGTGTAAGTATTCTCAGACCTTGGTTAGTAACAACTTTTTTTTGTCAGGTAGGAAACTTGCCTCGGGACCAAGACACTAAGTTGACATAATTGCTTTGTGATATGGAGATGGATCTTTGTTGTTCCACAGAGTTATCTTTCATGTTGTTGAAAATATGTTATTGATCCATTTCCAAAGTGAGAACAGTAGAAAGAGCAGAGAAATTGGAACAGTGTGGGGCTCAGCAGCCAGATGATAGAAGTCTTGGGTCAAAGAGTTTGAACTGTGAATGTTTTTTGGTCTCCTTGAGTGACTTCCAGGATCGTGATGAACTATTCTAGTGGTTTGACCGTGGCCAGGTGCCTACACAGGCGCTCTGTCGCCCCCCCTTCTCTGCTAAACAGGGAGAGAAAATATAATGAAGGGCACGTGGTTTGAGGTAAGGACAGGGAGATCACCTGCATCTACTGTCCTGGGCAAAACAGACTTGATTTTTGGGGCAATGAGTTAAAGAGCAGATCAGAGAAGAGTAGGGAGAAATAAAAACAGATCTTAAAAAGAAAATACCACCTTCCTCCCATCCCTCCCTTCTTCCCAGGCTTAACACCAGTCCCAATTTATCCACCTTCTCCCCCAAGCGGTGCAAGGGGACAGGGAATGGGAGCTGCAGTCAGTTCATCTGGCATCGTTTCCACCACTGCTTCTTCCTCCAGGGGAGGACTCCTCACTTTTGCTCTGGACTATTGTGGGGTTCCTCTCACAGGAGACAGTTCATCAAAAACTGCCCCAACGTGAGTCTCTCTCCATGGGGTGCAGTCCTTCAGGGGAAACTGCTCCAGCGCAGGTCCCCCACAGGATCTCTAAAGTCCTACCAGCCAACCTGCTCTGGTGTGGGCTTCTCTCTCTCTATGGGCTACAGGCTCTGGCAGCAACCTGCTCCAGCACAGACTTCCCACGGGGTCACAGCCCCCTTCGGGCACCCGCCTGCTCCAGTGGAGGGTCCTCCACAGGCTACAGGGGGTTGTCTACGCCCCATCACAACCATGGACTGCACCACGGCCCGAGAGACTCTCTGCTCTGGCACCTGGCGCGCATCTTCCCCCGCTTCTTCACTGACCTTGATGTCTTCGCATATTCTCACTCCTCTGTCTGTCTACCAGTTGTTGTGTGGCATAGTTTTTTTTTTCTTGTTTCTTCAATACGTTTTCACCGAGGCATTCCTATCCTATCAGTACTGACAGGCTCAGCCTTGGCCAGTGGTGGGTCTGTTTTTGGAGCTGGCTGGCATTGGCTCTGTCAGACTTAGGGGACACTTCTAGCAGCTTCTTGCAGAAGCCACCTCTACTGTCCCCCTGCCACCAAAATCCAGCCAGGCAAACCCAATACAAGGATTGTGGTAGGGAAAGAAGAGGAAAGAATAAAATACAGTGTAGAACTGCGGTGATGTGTGTTTGTATTTGGTGGGAGCAGGGCTGTAACGCTCCGGGATGCGTGGCCGTTGTGTTTTACCGAGAGACACCAAGCAGGGCTCTGGTGAAGAGGGTCCCGTCGGAGAGCCGGCCAAGTTAACGACCATCACACCAATATGGCTACAGGTCATCCTCCCTTTATTGCTCCGGACAGCTCAATATATACAGTTAAGCAGTGTCCCCGCGCCTGCCCCTTAACAGAGTTGGTCAGTTACAGGTTTACACGCGCCAGCGTTTTATTGGGTAGTGCCATTCAACCGTGCAAGCGGCTCTCGCCCCCCCTTCTCCCCCCGGGGCCAGCACCTCCCGCCAAGCATCTCGCAAAGCTCTCACAAAACAGATAAAACCTCCTCCTCCCTGTGTTCCAAGGCAGCTTCAAGGACAGAGCCTCTGTTTAGGCCTAAGCTGGGTTGTCCACATCTTTAAAGTAATACCGCGCCTCTGCTCCACAAGAAATTCCTCTACACTCTGGTGAGGCAGACAGTGAAACGATTATAATTCTCATGTGGTGGTTAATGTGCTTATCACAAGTATCCTTGTTTGAGCTTCATAACTGTTAATCATATGAGGCTACATCGTGATTAAGCCCACTGCATTGGTTTGAGAACAGCGCTCTCGCTTGAGACAGGAGGAGACGAAAAGGCATGGGAGGAGAGAGTTGGCTGGAAAACGTAGCTGGCAGCGGCATGAGGTGACAATTGAAGAGTCAAGCTCTTGGTTAATCTAAGCAGGCACAGAATTAGATTGTAGTCGTGGAAGAAGTCAAGTAGATTGGTAGCATGGCCGAGTGCCAGGCTGTTTCTTGTCTCCTAGCTTTGAAAACCATGGTGAAGTTGGAAACATGAGTGAAATGTTGAGACCTGTGAATAAAAATCTCATTCTGTCAGCCCCTGTGTAGCTGGTATTTCCCATCTGGAATCAGGATGAATGGGTGGATGGGTATTAATATGTAATGAGAACCTATGGAAACAATGGCCAAGGAAAACAGGGATTCAGAGAAGGGAATTGTTCATGCGAAAGTTAGGCTTGCGGTGCTGGCTCTTTAGTGATAAGAGGGCAGGCATGGTCCCAAAGGTTTGTGCCAGTGTTTTAAGAGATGGAAATAGCAGGATGCTTGGACCGTGAAAGCAGGCGCCCTCCTGACATTAGGCTGTGTCCATTCTCTTGTTCCGCTTCCCTGCCTTTTAACATGTTCTCTCAGTCCACAGTAAGCTGCTTGGCGCAGGGGTCATGCCTATTATTTGTCTTGAAAGTGCTGCTACTTGTGAGGAACATACTTTGTTGACTGCTGGAGGAACAAGAGCATCAATAACAGGGCCCTGCGTGCAAAATTCTTTCAGGCTCTGCAAAGAGAGATTTTTCCCAGTCTATGTGGGAGCCTTACGGCAGCAATATGCACCTTGCACTCCAGTGCACGAATAACAATGCATTGTGACTATGCTTACTGGAAAATGGAGAATTTTAAATTTTTTTAATAGTTTAACATGTTTTTTCCAAACTTTTATCACCTGGGGACTGTACCATGATGGAACCTGAACCTGCTGTGCCTAGTCTTAAAATGATACTGTTTCTTATTAGTGGCTGAAGCATATAAAAATAATAATAAACAAAATGTAAGAAGTACATAATGTAAAAACAAATAGTAGGCTATCAGCACAGGTATTAAGCTTAGGATATGAAAGGGATAGGGTTACTTCTTAATTTGCCAACCTTGCTCAGATGATTTTGCCATAGAAGCCTTTACAGTGCTGTCTTGTGAGCAGCATTGTCCAGCATCCGTGCAGACTGTGTTAGATCTGTTTCCCAAACTACTTTTGCTGATCTGTTGTGGACACAAATAGCCAACTAATACATACCTAGGAGAATTCCTTGGTGGTACTCTTAATTGCTTCTCACAATATGTTGCTGTGTTACTTGTGTGATGTCTTCAGTTCTTCCAGCACATTCACGGGTGTCTGCCCCGACGGCAGAGCTACGGGGAGACACGATATCCATGATGGAATAGAAAGGGTAGAAAACAGTTACAAATGCTTATTTAAAAAAAAAAAAAGTCATTCTTTTGATACAGCTCTCAGACTTCAGTTTTCCTGCCCTCCACCCCTCTATGTGTTACCTTTCAAGTTTGTGTGAGCTTCCGCGGTCATTTCTACCTCCGAGATCAAAAGGCTTTTCACAGTTGTGCAGGTGAAGCTATGTGGGATTTCAGGTATCTCAGAAAAGCTTTATTGAAAGGGATTTCAAGAGCTGGATCGTAAATGTAACTGAGCAAAACAGATATGAAGGTGCTAGGCTGGCTCTTCAAAGTGTTGATGTGTGCGTCTCACACCCGAACCGGCAAGTGAGACAGATTCAAGAATTAAAATGCACAACGTGTACTTTGGAAGCAGAGGGAATATAGATGCATAACTGTGAAATGAGGACTGCTGCTAGCAAACAGTGTGGCATGAGGGCAGAGAGCATGCAAACTGAATTTGCAGGGATTTCAGAGCAGGGAAGATGTCTGAAAGCAGGCTTTGATTTTTCTGGAGGATAGCATGAATGACTTGCCTTTATCGCTTATCAGGATGCCTCTGGGAATTTAGATTTAGTAGAATTCAGAGCTTTTTAGGATCAGGAGGGCATGTGCCAGGGACGAAGTGACAGGCTCCTAGCCCTTTCTGAAAGGGCAGATCTGTCCTGCACATTCCAAGTTGTTTGTTTTTTGGGTTTTTTTTAAAAGAATCTTTTAGTAATTGTTCAGTTACTTATTTAAATGAAGCTTCTGTGGTTTAGTTGGTGATTTACCTTCTAATTCTCTCACTCCAGTCAGTGCTTTGCCAGACTGTTAAAGGATTTTTGCTCAGCTTGAGAGCATGCAGCTGTGATTGTGGGCTCGATAAGTCGAGCCGGGGATGCTGACACACCTTACCTGCGGGTTAAAGAAATCACAGTGCTTAGAACTTTCCGAAGGCTGGCAGTGGCTCGCAGAGTCTCAGCTACAGCGATCTGTCACTGTCATTACCTTCCCGCTCCTACCGAGCGGTGAGAGAGCGCTATTAATCATCCTGCCTCGGGCCTGAGAGCATGTGGAGAGTTACCAGAGCTTCTAAACAGCCACCGTGGCAGGCTCTGACAGTCGCTCCCTGCTTTAGGTCTGAAGTAATGACAAATTCATCAAAGCCTCCGTGCTTTCTATCTCTGGCCTCTTTTTTGGCTCTAGGCTGGTGTCAGAGCTGCCACCTTTTCTCCGCTTGAGAAGAAGATGGTTTCTTGCTGAGTTCTCCCCCGGAGCACTTAGCATGTTGCGGGAGCTGGTGTTGGCAGGAGGGACCGTGGAGTGTTCAGGTTTGCTGCTGAGGATCTGGGTACCTCGAGGCTGGAGTTAGGGCTTGTTAAGGTGAAGTTCTGAAAATGCACGAGTGAGACTTTATGTTTCTTTCTAACTCTGCTGTGCTTTAGGATGTGGGCTGAACTGGGAGGAGGAGTTGTGTTGAGCTTCATCGGTGAAGTCGGCCGCAATCGGTAATCTGGCATTTGTTACACCGGCATTATTGGTAGTGTTAGAGCTTGTTAAAAGAAGATGAGTGGTTGTAAAAGTAACAGGTCCTAGAGCTAGGCTGTGGGCTTGCTTTGGCATGTTTGAATAAGCTTTTTTTATTATTTGTTTTTTCCCTACAGGTAATAATCATAGAATAGAATAGAATGGCCTAAGTTGGAAAGGACCTTAGAGATCATCTAATCCAACCTCCCTGTCACGGGCAGGGACGCCTCTCAACTAGATCAGGCTACTCAAGGCTCTGTCCAACCTGGCCTTGAACACCTCCAGGGAGGGGGCAGCCACAACATCTCTGGGCAATTTAGTCCAAAGTCTTGCCACCCTCGGACTGAAGAATTTCTTCCTAAAATCTAATCTAAATCTACTCTCCTTCAACTTAAACCCATTTCCCCTTGTCCTATCAGTGGATGCTCTTGTAAACAGTCCCTGCCCAGCCTTCCTGTAGGTTCCCTTCAGGTATTGGAAGGCAATCATAATCACTTGATTATGTTTAAAGCTAGAAATTTCTTGCATAGTTTTAGGCAAGACGGTTGTCGAGGTTCTGAGTCTTGTGCTGGGGGGGGGTGAGGAGATGTCTGACAGCCATCAAGGTCACATTTTATTATACATGATTGGCATTTGTTTTCTTATTTCAGACAAAATTGGGAGTTGTGATTGACAAGATGAGGGCTTGTGAAGTATAAAAGGGATAAACAGCTCAATATAAATGGGAATTTAAGTTTAGGAAAAGAGAGCTGAAAGAATTTATGTCCTTGATGAATCTTGTTGGGCTGCAGGATTAAGAAAAACACCTTTTTTTGTCCAAGGCCTGTAGATTGTGATTAAATTTGTTGCAGGTTTTGTTTCACCTATCTAATTGAATTGGCAACAGAGTTTGTAATGAAATTCCAACTTTTAAAACACACGAATTGCATAGTGTTTGTTGCACATTATGAGCATGATTTCACCAATCTTGGAAGAATTGAAAAGATATAACCTACTATGCAACAGTAGAAACTGTAGATTAAAAGTCCCAGAAGTATGAGGAATTAATATTAACTTTAGCGTATTTATGTTTCTGGCTGCTCTGAGTTGTTGTTCGTATGGCTCAATACCCGTGAAGCTCTACACTTCGTTTAAACTTTTGCTGTAAATTGCTTTTTCTTAAACAGTTTTCATTCCCGGCAAGCAAGAATACATCAGAAGCTTTCTCATAAAAACAAATTTATTACTTATCATAGTGCTGTATTGGTTTAAAGAGACTAAAATGTGAGGACATGACATGATTAACAATTTAATTGGGTGTAATAGGAAGCCTGATGCTTTCTAGTTCCCAGCCTGATTGCTGCTTGCTCTTATGCTTTACAAGCCTTTTTAGTTATTATTGTAAAGATCAAATCATACTATTGTTTCAGCAATATCCATTAATTTTGATTTTATGAAAGCATAAAACAGTCTTGGAGCCTTAATGAATGTGTTGATGAAGTGAAAGATCGTGGACTGCTTTTAGGCCAATACTAAAAGTATTACTCATCCTGTTTGGTTAAGACAGCAGATTTTTGCAGCACTATTGCACAAATATTTGCGCTCTGTTTATGCAGAGATGATATTTGTGTGTACGTAACGTCTTTCAGCAGGTAGTGTATCACCAATGCCTGCTTTGAAGGCACTATTTTCTACAAATCAGAGGACAATGTCCCTCTTGTATTGAAGGGTTTCAGGAGGGGAAAAAGCAAACTTTCCCCAATCCATTTACGTCCTTCAGAAAGTCTCATTTTTTTCCGAAAAATTTATACTCACTTGCTGCTAACGAATCAAACTTAAAGGATTAGAAATATGTGAAATTTTGCCAAGTGTTTCAAGAAGCCCTTACCAACCTAACGAGCTGGGAGCTCCAGTCTTCTTCCCCCTTTTTGGGGAAGTCTCTGCTCTGGCATTAAACTTGCCTGCAATCCCCACGTGTCTTCAGGGTGCTCAAAAAGCTGTTCCTAAACCCACGGATTATGTGAAGTTGTATTTGAACAAAGCTGTAGTGAAGCCTGCCCACACACGTCTGTGCATTCTCATGCCATTTTCCTACAGGGCGGGACAACACTTTGAGGTTGCTAGAAGAATGGTTTTCTTCCTTTTGCACAACGTAACTTCCCAAAATGCAAGATTTTGGTCTCTTCTGTAACACAGACACATAAAATGCCGTTTTGGCATTCCTGTCTTACTGCATGATAGACAGCACAGAGCAGAATAAGAGGGGCTTTGTCTCTATAGAGCCTTTGACTTTTTTTTTTTTTTAAATAATGTAACAAAATCTACGCGCTGAATCTGAAAAATGTTAACAACGACGGCAGTTTTTCCTCTGGCTCTGAGCTGTGCCCTTTGGCACCTTCCTTGTTAAGGGGATATGTGAGTGCTGGCTGAAAATGAAGGAAATATCATCACAACTTATCTTCTTCGCAGGAGGTGTGAAGCCTTTGGCTTCCTGGTTGATTCCAGTTGCAGAGTTGAAAGTTCACATGTCCACGCAGAGTGTACGGATGGTGCTGAGGGTTTATGTTCAGGTGTCTGGGCTCTTTTTTATATTCCAGTTGGTCTGTGCAGCAGCAGTGGAGGAGGGAAGGTGGGTGTGTGTGGTGTGTTAGTACCGCAAATCTGATCACAAATGCAAAGAGGTACGTTGGGTTCCTTTGCATCTTCTGCTGAAGCAGCAATTGATTTTATTCTCCTTAATGCAAATCTCCTTTCATGCTATTGTTGGTCAACATCTCTCAATCTCTGTCTTATGGGAGCCAAAGGAATCGCAAGAGTGCCTGGTCACAGGCAAGGCAGAAAAACCTTTTTTTTTAAACAGGGTGCTGGATTTCACTTGTAGAGGCTGCTGGCCAGAACAAGCTCTGGCTGGGCCTTTCACACTGCTCTCTCACCTCCTGAAGCTCTGATGGTGAGCAAGCATCTGCTGTTGGATCAGCAGCTCTTGCAGGTTAGTGTGAGTTTGATGGGGAAGATCATTATGGGTAGGTGCCTTCCCGGAGAGGCTTCAGCTCTCTCTGGTGGAAGGTGTTCTGCAACACCTTCTGCAAAACCTGCCTGTTAATGCCAGAGAAGCACCAGCTGATTGTTACTCGTCGTTGTTCTCCAGTACAGTAATTGGCAGACACAGCTTTTGAAAAGGAAACTTTGGAAGATCCTTGTGTTCTGTAAAGTGTGTAATAGCATTTCTTCTCCTTATTAAACCGGCCTAGGATTTGGGGATCATGTTGCAACGCAGAGTGGTGTGAGCTGACACTTCTTTCTATGCTGTATCTCGCTGTCGCAAGTCCTCCTCCGCAGAGTGGTTAAATGTTGTATTTGTGAGTTTGTCTTGTGGAGTGTGATATCTTCCTGGAGATCCTCAGCTCTCCTGCTGTGTCCGTATTTTGGTTTTTTTTTTTGGTGGGGATTGTGGATTTTGGAATTTATGGCGGCAGAGTAATTTCTGCTTAACAGATGTAAGGCAGGGTATTGGCATATCTGCCTGTCCTTTTGCTGCATATAAGTCAAGCATGTCAGAGGCGGTAGAAACACAGTTGCATCTGTTTAAGATTGGGAATGGCTATAAAATGCCAAAGGTATCAGAATGACTTATGTCATGCTCAGCTTGGAATGGTCTTTGTTGTAATAATTAAAGTTTGCACCCTTCTGTACCAGGGGTAAGTCTGAGCTGTCTACTGGAGCTGGTGTAGAAGATCCAACTTTGCTTAAATTTGAGAACTGTCAGTGATTCACATTTTCCTAATAAGTTTAGCTGGCATGCTGTGAGCAAGCAAACCAGGTCAAGGACTGAAGCTCCCTTACAGCATTGCAAATACTAGGCTTTGATTGCTTTGGAAAGTTTCTCCAGCTGGTGTCAGTACTGATGGAAATGCTTATTGTAGGTGTTCCTGAATTACATTTTACTGAAATTGTCGTCTCTTTTTAAACTAAATAAAAAGATGGCTTAGATGAGGAAAGCAGCTGTGTGTAACTAGAAATTGGAAGGGGCGTGAGCAATTTGGAAGGTGAAAATATTTGAGTTCTGTATTCTGCGTTGTTGCAGACAAGTCACATAATTTCACTGGTACTTCCCAGCTTGTAAATGAAGTAGGAGAGATAATCAATATTTCACTGATGAGCCAGGTATGAGAATGTTTATTGAGTGAATGTGCTTGAAGTCACTGGGATGGAAACTCTGTGGAAGTGCCTGTGTTCTTAGGGTTGTCATCATTAGTAAGACTGTTGACTAGAACTACCCTTTTTGAGGAGCTGCTCCCTCATCCAAAGAGGTGGTTTTAACTGGAAGAAGTCAAAAGAACTGGAATTTATATTCATCGAAGCATAATGGTAGCAGCTTCGAAGAAATATTGTCAAATACACAGCGTGTTTATCGAGTAACATACAGGGCCAGTGTTAGCACGCCATCAAGTAACTGAGGTGTAAAAGAATGATTTTTCATGCCATTCTGAGTATTTGTAATTTTAAACAGGAAAACACTATTTTGAAAAATGAGTAGTAGCCTTATGTAACCTGGCTATAAGGGAGGAAATAATCTGGTGACAAAATTACCTTCACAGTGCCTGAAGGTACAAAGCAGTGGCCTGTTTTGCCAGCGCGTCCTTTTAAATAAAAGCAACAACTAACACAAAAACCTAGAGAAACTTACATTAGAAATGGTTCGTTTTTGCTCCGGAGAGCATATTTAATTTTAGTTTTTAAATGGCAGCCTGGTGGAAGATGACCTGGACAAACTTCAACTGTGGATGCTGTCATCAAAGTATCGGCGGTAGCCCTGTGTCTCGCATGTTGCCACGTGAACGTTTTCCGCTGGGGTAGGCAGGAGCAAGGCACACGCAGCTCACTCAAGACTTGCACAGCAGAGCTCCAAGGATCTGGAACCCTCTCCTCATCCCAAACATCATTTTTTGAAATGAGGAAGGCAATTGTCATGTATGCGTTCTATCTCAGTATCTTTTTTTTTTCCTCTCTCTGCCTTTCCCTTTCTCTCTCTGCCTTTCCCTTTCTCTCTCTGCCTTTCCCTTTCTCTCTCTGCCTTTCCCTTTCTCTCTCTGCCTTTCCCTTTCTCTCTCTGCCTTTCCCTTTCTCTCTCTGCCTTTCCCTTTCTCTCTCTGCCTTTCCCTTTCTCTCTCTGCCTTTCCCTTTCTCTCTCTGCCTTTCCCTTTCTCTCTCTGCCTTTCCCTTTCTCTCTCTGCCTTTCCCTTTCTCTCTCTGCCTTTCCCTTTCTCTCTCTGCCTTTCCCTTTCTCTCTCTGCCTTTCCCTTTCTCTCTCTGCCTTTCCCTTTCTCTCTCTGCCTTTCCCTTTCTCTCTCTGCCTTTCCCTTTCTCTCTCTGCCTTTCCCTTTCTCTCTCTGCCTTTCCCTTTCTCTCTCTGCCTTTCCCTTTCTCTCTCTGCCTTTCCCTTTCTCTCTCTGCCTTTCCCTTTCTCTCTCTGCCTTTCCCTTTCTCTCTCTGCCTTTCCCTTTCTCTCTCTGCCTTTCCCTTTCTCTCTCTGCCTTTCCCTTTCTCTCTCTGCCTTTCCCTTTCTCTCTCTGCCTTTCCCTTTCTCTCTCTGCCTTTCCCTTTCTCTCTCTGCCTTTCCCTTTCTCTCTCTGCCTTTCCCTTTCTCTCTCTGCCTTTCCCTTTCTCTCTCTGCCTTTCCCTTTCTCTCTCTGCCTTTCCCTTTCTCTCTCTGCCTTTCCCTTTCTCTCTCTGCCTTTCCCTTTCTCTCTCTGCCTTTCCCTTTCTCTCTCTGCCTTTCCCTTTCTCTCTCTGCCTTTCCCTTTCTCTCTCTGCCTTTCCCTTTCTCTCTCTGCCTTTCCCTTTCTCTCTCTGCCTTTCCCTTTCTCTCTCTGCCTTTCCCTTTCTCTCTCTGCCTTTCCCTTTCTCTCTCTGCCTTTCCCTTTCTCTCTCTGCCTTTCCCTTTCTCTCTCTGCCTTTCCCTTTCTCTCTCTGCCTTTCCCTTTCTCTCTCTGCCTTTCCCTTTCTCTCTCTGCCTTTCCCTTTCTCTCTCTGCCTTTCCCTTTCT
Organism: Trogon surrucura; assembly: GCA_020746105.1. Classification (NCBI taxonomy): domain Eukaryota; kingdom Metazoa; phylum Chordata; class Aves; order Trogoniformes; family Trogonidae; genus Trogon; species Trogon surrucura. The sequence continues at coordinate 44,564,819 of CM036621.1, forward strand.
CTCTCTGCCTTTCCCTTTCTCTCTCTGCCTTTCCCTTTCTCTCTCTGCCTTTCCCTTTCTTGAACTCAGAAAAAAGTCCCTGTGAATTGGAGGGGAATGAATGATTGGATGATGCAGAAGGAGGCTGGGTACTGCCTTGAGGAGGTGCCAGGGATGAGAGCAGTTGGCTCCACAAGGTCAGGCTGAAGCAGGGCTGTGAGCAGAACCCATCGCTAGGGTCAGCAGGAGTTTGTTTCAAATTTAGTGGAAAGGTTTCACTTACAGGAATGAAATAGCATTGTAAAACAAACCCTTACAAAGACTTCCAGCCATCAGGTACAGTGTTGTAGAGCTCTGCGGGCTGGCTGGAGCTCTGCGGGCTGGCTTAGCTTTGTCTTTAAACTTTTTTTTAGAAGGATTATCCTGCACTGTTACATTCTGTAGGATTTTTCTGTTTTGGGAAGGCTGTAGATTTTCATCTAGTCTTCATGAAAAGGAAGCGTGTTAGTTCAGGACTTGGAACTGGTCTTGTATTTCCATAGAAATAAAACAAAATAGTGTGTGACTGAAATTAAAAGCCATGGAAGGACAAATTCAACCAACTTATTTTCCTGAACATATTTGGAAAACAGAGGGAAGGGATCTGTGAATTTTTAGATTTGAAGCAATATAAAAAACCCTTGAACTTTCAATCAAAGAGGCATGTAATTAAGTTTCTCCCTGCTCTGTAATTTTCTATTGTGCACTCGTTACCTTTTTTTGTCATATCTATTTGCATCTTCACAAATTGAAAATATCTTAATTTGAATAAAACAAAGGCCTATTCATGCTTGTGCTATTCATGCGGTTTAATTGGTTTACAAAATACAAATGTTCTTTGAAAGAAACTGATGTGATTTCAAGAGGCTGGTAGCTGTCCGTCATATGTGGTCCTTCTGGTCACAAAAGACGAAGGAACAGAACTAGATATAAATGGGCTTGCTTCAGCTTGCTTTGTTTTTGCTCCTGTTTTAGCTGGGCTCTGGCTGTTGCTCACGGAATACAGTAGGAAAATATTCCTGGGGTTGTATCTGATTGCACAGACGAAAAGAGTTTTCCACGTGTTAAGCTTGAATGGAGAACTGGAAATACTTTTGCGATGCTGTGCTTTCCAGTTCTAGGTGATATCAGCATGATCTTCCAGGCTGCAAAATTCATTATGTTCTTGGCACACCTGGGCAAAACTGTATTGTAGTGGTGGAGGTCACCGTGATGTATACCTGTGTCAGGCAGGGTTAGAAGAGGTTCCTGGTTATTTATGTGACACGTAAGAGCACGAGTAGCTGAGGAAAGTCAGTATGTTCTTGCATTCCAAATTAATTACATCTCGTTAGATTTGAATTGACTTACAAGTAAGAATTAGTTGAAGTTAATTTCTGGTATTTCACATGGAATAATATGTTATTCTGTGTTTTTCAGCTGCTGGGTGTCAGGAAAGGTCGAGGGGAGGGCAGGCATCCCAGTTGCTCTGCCATGATCGAGGAGGTGCTGTCCTGACTGAGCACGGGATGGGACCTGTGCTGGGTGACTGCTGGGGTAGCAAAGGCTTTGCAGGATGAAGCTTCACATCCTTGGGGCTAATGGAAACAGAGTTCAAAAATCTGTCCGGATAAATAACTCCTTGCCTAGGTGTGGGTTTCTGTTGTGAAAAATCATAGTTACTAGTCTATTTAAATTTATGTGTTCTTTAACACAACCATGCAAGGACTGTTGTCCAAGCAATATTCCTGTTGTCTTTGGGGCACATCCGAGAGTGTGGAAACACACGCAGTGTTTCAGGGAGGCTGCCTGCTGCTTGGGTATCTTTAGTGGTGACATGAGACTGTACCCCACATGTACAGGCTAAACTCGGCAAGGGAAGCAGTGGTAGCTGTCAGTGAAGTCTCTCTAGCTGTCGGCGTGTTGTATTTAAGCACAGACTGAAAAGCACAAGAAGGGGCATTACTGGCAAAGTAAATCAAATCAGGGCTAGCAACAGGTTGCAAGTGCAGGAGAGAACTGAGGATGGATGGGCAATGGAATTGTAAAGCGGAGGGAATCCTCTGAAGCATCTGAAGATCGTAAAAATGGAAAATACTGGTTATTGGCAGCAATATTCTGAACCCACACTGTGTTACCTCACTGGGAAAGTACTTACATGTCAAAAGAAAGTTTTATGGACAGCCTAATGTGGCAGTAATAGGAAAAAACGTATTTGTACTGTCAGTTGCGCTCTGTCTCCATGAGTTCAGAGGCTACTTTAAAGAAAAGATTACCTCTGCTGAACTGCAGATTAATTAGTCAAGCTGATAAAGAATTCAAGTCTTGAGTTTACCCAAGGCATCCGTTCTCAGTTTATGTACTTTGCTAATAGGAAACGAGAAGACCAGCTTCTTGTTGCAGTTTGAAGTTTTTCAAAGCAAAAGCCTCGGTCTACGCTTTACTAAAATGAACTGGATGAGAAATTCCTGGTCATGGATTTAGCAACCTGCTGAACAGGTGATCATTTACCTTCTAGAGCTTTTTGTTGTACAAGAGGTTCGTTAGCTGAACCTCATTTGAGATGTCTAACTCCGAGTTTCACAGAAGAGAAAAGATGTAACAACAGTTACTTTTTACTCTTTCTTTTGTCGTTATTTGCCACCTGGGTTCATCAGTAGCTCTGTGTGAGCCCCAGTTTTGGGGGAGGAAGGGGGAACTTTGGTGGTCGGAGCGGGCTGGTGAAAGGCTGTGTCTTTCTGCCACATCTCTGAATGCGGCACATGCAGAATGAGTGCTCTGCAGAGTGGAGACGAGTAGGCTTTGCAAATCCGAATTTGATTTTACCACTGCCCGTGAGAAATGGTTAATCATACTGCCACTGTGCAGTCTGTTCTAAGACCATTCGGAACCAGCTTTCAGACATCTTCTGAAAACCCTTTTCTGGTGCAGGCGGATTTGTGGGAACATAAGATATTCTTGTTCCCTAAAGGTTTTCCTCCACCTGCTTAGGTACAGTCCTCTGATGTTATACAGTTGCTATGGAAATAAATGACATCATTGTCTGGGGAACGTGGCTTCGTATGAGAAATCAATAAACCAGAGCAAATGAATTGTCAGACAGCTGCCTTGTCTTACTTCCTTGTCTTACTGGCATGGAAAAAAGGTGGTGGATGTATAATAAGAAAGTGATAAATATATTTTTTTTTCCCAAGGAAGAATGTGTTTTCTAAGCTAAATGTCTGTAGGCAATTTTAGATTTCAGAGGAGCTGTCAATAACCCACTTAAAGATGTACAGGGAGTTCAAGCTGGGTAGTTGGTAATTTCCCACTAGTTGCATCATGTGTTCCAGTTATTTCCATTTCATTTGCCGTTTTTGGTACCAGCTGGACAGTAGAAGACCGTAAAAGGAGTTGGAAGAGATGTAGTCGACTGACTCCGAGATAATTTGAACTCCTGGAAACACACCATCGCCTCTGCCATCAGGCTGCAGGCAGGGCTTGCAGAAAGGTTCCCCCAGCCCAGGCTGCAGGAGGTGTGTGATGCCCAGCAGCCCCGTTAGAGCCCAGCCCAGTGATCCTGCTGATTTTACACGTAAGATATTTCTTCCTGAGAATGAAAGGGGCCTTCCCTGCTCTTAGGGGTAGTTCTGGGTGGATTGCTGGAAACGTATAAGAGCGAGTAATAATCTGCACTGTGGTGTCATCTGTGTGGTGTCCGCGCAAGGAAGAACATGACTGAATGAAGCTCTGAACGTAAAGCATGTGTCCTAAATAGCTATCTCTGACACAGTTCTTCAACTGAGGAAATCAAACTGCAAGAGCTTTAACTACCAGAAAAAAGCCTCTAGAGTAAATGTTACCTCCCGTAGTTAAAATGAAACTCCAAACTGCTCAAAAGCCTAGATAAATTTGTCTGGCTTGTGTCACATCTATGAAACCAGCTATTATCATCAGAAGTAAAGCAACTAATATTTTGCAGATAAGTTGTTTTGTTGTAACAGCCAGTATGTGGTGGATGGTCCGAGAAGGACTAGCAGCGAATTCACTCGTTCACGGGAAGGCTGAGCGGGGAAACTGTGCTCTGCAGTAATTTGCTGTCACTTTCTGAGGAATTACCCAGCTCTTGTTGTGACTGGAGCCCATCTGAATCCTTGGATAATTTCTGAATGAATCAGCTGTGCGAGGAATCGGCGCTTTAAGAGTTAGAGCGTACTCGTGCTGTACGTGGTGTGATGGGCTGTGTTCCAGTGTTTACTTCAACAAAAAGGCAGGCGTGGACTAAAATACAGGTAGAGAGGGTGTCCAGCTCTGACTGTGGTGTTGCAGGTGAGCTGTCAGTGTGGCACTGCTGGAGTTGGTGGCTGAGTTGGAGAAGTACAGCGCTGCCTGCTGGGTGGTTCATCTCTTTGTTTGTAAGCATTAGGTTTATCACTTACCAGTTGTAGAGATGTAAAGGAACAGAATATTACCCTCTGTGGCAGCCTGAACTGGCAGCGGGAAGAGGTGTTGTGTGCGCCTAGTTTTGAACTGTGACACTAGAAAACACTGCTGGGGTGTTACTTCTTCCACACGGAGTCATACATCTCTGCCAGGCAAAATGGCACGAGGGTTGGGTGTAAAACCCAGGTTTTTGTAACACCCCTTAACAGACTGCAGGTTTGCCCACTAGCGTGATCAGGCCCCCCTTATGAACTTTGCCTTTTGCCATAACATCCCAGCACCACAACAACGATGGCAGCTGCATGCAAGCCCCCAGCTGGTATCAGGAACCCCACGTGGAAAGGAAGAGTTTGTGGCGTTCTCCTGTTTTAAGCATTGGGAAGAAGAACAATATTGGGAGAAATTTAGCTGTGTAAAACAGGCACTGAAATGCGATTAAAAAATATTTTTGGTAAGAAAAGGGTTTGAATACTTATTGTCTGCTATTCCCTCCTGACTCTCTTCTTTGGAGTCGCATATGACAGCAGGAACGTGTTTTCTTTAGTGTCTTTCGGTACTACTAGTACTTTAAAAATTCAGCATGTGAGATCACCAAAGTATTAAGGGCAACCTGCAGGGACATGGCTTGTAGTTCTTGGCAGAGGTCAAGTCCTGTCTGCTTCCCACAAATAGTTCTATTGGAGGCAGTGAAACTATTTGTGTGACCAAGGCAACCAAGATTTGGCTCGCTTGGGAGATAGCTTTTAATAGCAGATGTTCACTTAAGAAGAAATGATCCTGTTGCCTACAAATGTCCTTAGTAATAAAGAAGAGAACAGAAGCAGAGGAAAGATCTCAAGAAGCAGAATAGCTTCCAAAGTGTATGTTTTCTGTGAAATATCAATTATTTATGAGCATTTTTTTTCCTGTAGCATCCAGCTAGTCCAGATGAGGAGCACTCGTGCAAATATGATGGCTGAGCTCAGAGAAACTGCCTAAATAAATCAAAACAGGCACAGTTTTGCTTCTTAAATGCTGACCGGTTTTCAGCTTTACTCCGGCACATCAGGTTGCTGGAGTGTGCTCCTCCGAGTGAAGGGAGGGGAAAATAATAGATGAGGGTGGAAAGCAAGAAGGATCAGAAGGCACGGATTTAGCTGATGATAGCAGCAGGTGCAGGCTGCTTGCTGTCTTGGAAAAGAAACGTACAAGTATCGCTAAGTTTGTAGGTGAGAGCAAAGGTGGAGAAAGTTTGCAGCTCCTCTGCCTGGTGAGCAGCACAGATGGACCTGGCAAAGGGGCAGCTGTTGCAGTGATGGCAGTGGCTTCGTGTCCTTTACTGAGTTACCTGATAAGGCATGCAAGTTCTCCTGCAGGATGCTCAGCCATTGAAGTGATCTTGTGCGCAGGACAGCGTTTCAAGGTGACAACGGGAGGAAGCTATGTGCGGAAACAACATTCATTACATGTCACATTTTGGAAAAAAAAACAACCTACATGCCAGGTCATTGAATTAAAATACTGGTGCTGTGTAAAAGAGAAACCGTGACTCCCGCAATTATTTCTAGAAATATTATCTTTATAATTTGTTCATATTCTGGTAGCTTCTGGAAGCCCCAGTCAGGATGCAAGCTGCATTATGCTAAGTATGTTTATCAAGTACGTCAAAGCAGTCTCTTATTTAACGAATGTTGGGTTAATGTCTCTTCCATATCCGTATGCGAGAAGCCACAATTGTCCGTTCATGTGTGCGCAGGACTGTATATGCACTCACAGATTTATGTGCCTACACAAGAAGGTAGTGTGCCAGTACACAACTAGCCATATCTGTGAGGCAATATTTATAAAAATTACATATTGACAACTTATATTTTCAGTTGTATATTTAAATAAACACAGGATGGAGCTGGGGATTTGTTATAGGCCATTCAGGGGCTTCAAATCCTCCGGTGTTGAGTGGTTATACCCCAGAGAGCCCAGGAAACTGGCTGCGGCGCTCTCGGAAACAAAAATGTTGATTTTTAGCACCCGGGGAAATTCCCAAGGTCTGCAGAAGTCTCGGGCCCTTCTGGTGTTTAAAAAGGGCCCAAAAGCATAACACTAGTTAGTAGGTCACGTTGAGTTGACGTTAGCTACAGGCTGCCAGGGGACAGTTTGTTTGGAACTCTGTATTAATTTAATACTCCGAAGTATTAAAGGCTAAAAATATAATTCCTACTTAGTATGGTTTAACCACTGGTAGATTTGTCAAGTTGTTTTTTCTTTTGATAGGGCTACAGGCTTTCATGATACAAAACCCAGCGATTATGTAATGCTCCTGGATTTCTGTGATTTGTACTAGTAATATGTGCCTTTTTGATTAAAAACAAAAGCCAGAAAACTCACCATGATTGAATTAACCTGCTAAGTGGATTTAAAAACTAAGGTTTTTTTTAAATTAATTTTACACGCACATATGAATGATGAGACTCTGTACCTATTGTGGATAGGGCAGAGGGTTGTTGGTAGAGTTTTTGTACTTGATTGCAATCAAGTAATGAGGACGTCAACTTCCAGAACATCAGTCACTTCTGGTTTTGTTCAGCCCAAAGTAAGGTAATATAGATCTCGAAGGTCCCTTCCAACCTAGGCCATTCTATGATTCTATGATAATAAGGAGCTAAGAGCCCCGCTTACACTAATAAGGTAAGAAATTCTGTAATTGTAATACACCAATATTCACTGAGCAGCTTTTGGGTCTAGTTTGAGCTATTGTGAAAAACAACTGTAAAGTAGCGTGGAGGGAGTGCAAACTATGTTGTTCTTGAGTTCAAAACTCAAACTGCAGCAGGGTAGGGTTAGACTGGACGTCAGGAACAATTTTTTCACAGAAAGAGTGGTCAACCATTGGCACAGGCAGCCCAGGGAGGTGGTTGAGCCCCCATCCCTGGATATGTTTAAAGGTAGTTTAGGTGTGGCGTTGGGGGAGATGGTTTAGGGCTGAGCTGTGTAGAGCAGGGTTAATGGTTGGATCCCAAGGGTCTTTTCCAACCTGAATGATTCTGTGATTCAATGATTCAACAGACCTGGCTTGCATGGGTTGAAACGCTTCTCTTCATGCACAAACTTCCCTCTGGGGCAGGCATTTAGAAAACAAGTTATCATTTAAATGGCCATTTCTGAGGCCCTGCTGGCAGTGCTCGCTTTCTTACCAGGGAAGCATGCTTTTGTGCCAGCTTTAATTAAAACACTTACCCACTTAGTGCCGTGGTCTGGCCAACGTGGTGGTGTTGGGACATAGTCTGGGCTCGATGATCTCAGAGGTCCTTTCCAGCCTCAACAATTCTGTGATACTGTGGTTCTTCCCCAATTTCCTTTCTCCTTTCTAAGGTTGAGGGAATTTCAGCTTGCTGCCCTGCATCAAAATGGCCACAACTGTCTTGGGAGTTTTTGTCTTTTTTTTTTTTTTTTTTTTTTCTATGTAAGGGGTTTGAGCACAGGGCCCAGCATGCCGGTGGGCTGTCACCGGTGTGTTTGCAGCTCAGTGAGTGCCTGGCTGGCAAGTTAAATCTTCCATTCCTGGGGTCAGCGCTGACATCAGGGGAAAAAAAAAAGAGGTTTAAAAACAGAAAAAAAAAAAGTGATAATTGCACTGTATTGTGATAGTCACATTGGACACCACAGTGTTAAGCTGTGTGAACGCTCTGATTCTGCATGCTCTTTGCAGGAATTGAAACCTTAGTCAATAAGCTTCTAAGAAATCATTAAACAGAACAAGCCGGACTGTCATGGGTGTCATTTTATGAATTGAGCTGGAACTTTAGATTGGCAGAGAATGTGGTGGCCCTCAGGGGCTGGTGGATGCCTGTTGCCTCCAGCTATTAGTAATGGCCACAAGGCAGTTGCTGAATGTTGCTTTGAGGGATGTGAAGTGGGTTGTGAGCTCTCGCTGTGTGACCAGAGCTGGCCCTCCCCTCATAGCCAGGTTGGACCAGTCTTGGTGGTACTGGAAGGGCACAGTGCGAGGTGACGGATATGGTCCCAGGTATGGGGGTGACTTCTAAACAGCTACAGACTTCCAAGGTGAAGGTTCTTCATCCCAGAAAAGAGACTACAGAGAGGAGATGCAGAGTTCTACAAACTGTGAGTCTCATGGATGAAATGGGTTGGAAACAACTGCTTATTATTGCTCATAATAAAGCTAAGGTGCCTCGAGTGCAACTGTCAGGTGGCATTTTCAGGACCAAGGAATTATGCATTTTTTTGGTATAAGAAGTAATTAAGCTTAAATACATTGTTAAGTATATTTTGATAGGAATGTCAAAAGCCGAGCTGGTTCCAGAAAAAGCAAAATGATGGTATAAAAAAATAGTTGGGAGCCATTTGCTGGTCCTGAGAATCTCTCAGTCATACGTATCTAGAAGTTGTCTAGAGAGCCCGTACTGAGACAGTATCACTGGCCACCCCCTAATGCTCTCCTGTAAGTCTCCCATGTTAGCAGTTGTCAAAAAAAGCACTGCAGGTAGATGGATCTTCTGTTTAACCTTGTGTTGTGGTCATGCAGAGATTTCTGGGCACTTGAGAAACTTGGGTGGGAAGACTTTTTTTTTTTTTTTTTTTTCTTCCCACCATATTGACTTTTCCCTTCTGGATGTGCGTTGTCATTAGAGAAGAATGTACTCCATTTGCTTGTGTGGGCCTACATGGACATGGAGAAGGGAAATTTTCTGTTCCTCAAGTGTGAGCATCCTGCCCTCAGAAGAAGGGAAGCATCCTTCTCTCTTGTGAGGCCTCTCACTGACTTTGGTGGGATGATCGTCAGAACTAATGACTTAACAACAAACCAGGTGATGCCCAGACACTGGAGGTTGAAGGGAATTCATCTGAACAAAACATATTCCAATTTTTGCCTTACCTGCTGGATTAGTACAAATGTTTTGGTCCCTGCAAGTGGCTTGAAAAAAGACCCTAATTCTAGGATCACTTAGATCATCAAAGGAAGAAAACAGAAAGCGTGACACTGGAGAAGCTTGGTATGGCGGTTCTTTTTTTAACTTTTTTTTTCTTTTTTTTTTTCCCTCTGGCTGCGTATTTTTAGAGAGGAATATTTTCTCCCCTGTTGTGGAGCTGTATTAGTTTTTCAACAAAAGGCACAAGGGGCCTGACAACGCACAGATAAAATCATACTAAGCTGTGCTTCCTGGAATGTGGCACATCAAACAGGGCTTTGTTGGGTGCTTAAAGAGCCTGTTTCATTCGGATGCTATTTTGACAGAACACATTGTTTTCAAAGACCCTGGGAATTATGCCCATAAAACGCCTTCAGCGGTTACATTTATTCGGCATTGGTACCGGTGTTGTCTGGGGAACTTTAAAAGCCAGACATGAAAGCAGGGCAGTAATCCTCATGTCGAATCTCACCCGTTGCACTCGGGTCTCTCTGTCTCTTGATGCAGCACGTAGAATGCTGGGGCGGGGGGTGGGGGGTACAAAAAGACCCCTTTGCCTCCTGTCACCCCTTATTTTGGCCGCCGCTCCAGGTGCAGTGCCTGAGACTTGCGACTAAAGGCAGTGGGTCTTTGCAAAGGCTGCCAGGCCGTGCCAGTCCTTCCTCCCTGCCCTTTGCTCACTGGCTCTGCTGAAATGTGGTGAGACCCCTCTTGTAAGTCACCACCAGCCAGGCAGAACCCGAGGAGAGTAAAGCCTTTCCCTTCTTCTCTCCCCCGTTTCAGAGCCTCTGAAGTCTGGGGAAGCTCTGAAGAGCATCGCAGGCTTCTGGAAATTAATTAGTGCTCTCCTGGGTTATGAGAGAAATAGAAAACTGGCAGAATGTGCTGATGGATCTCTTAGAAGATTTTAACTGTACGAGTCTGGTTATACCAGGTGAAGATGTATGAACCCTCGCTGTATTGAATTTGCTGTATTGCAGCTCTTATTTGCGTATGTAATTATTTTCTTTCTACGTTTGACATTTTTCGACTGGTGAAACTGTCCGAAAAAGAAAATGGTTGAGCTAGAATGGAACTACGCTTTCCAAGAAAAAAACAAAGTTGTCTTGTTTCCTGGCATAGCTTTCTTCTTTGCCTGAACTGCTCCAAACTACACAACACGTTTGCAGCTGTGCACTCCATCTCTGGCCAGCACTGCACTGATAGTCCCTACCCAAAGGTGTTTCCAGTTTACACAAAATACAAGTTTTCCTTATCTTTCTGTGTCTGTGCAGTCTGCCCTCGTGATTTGACTGAAATACATGTCTTCCTGATTGCATTTCTTTTTCTTTTAAGACTGTTTTTTTTTTTTTAGTTGTTGGGTGGGGTTTCTTTTGTGTGTTTAGGCAGGTCGTGTAGTATAAAACCTCAGGGTTTCAAACCGATTCAGCCAATTCCGTGAGCAGTGGTGAGAAGTGCAGCTGATACTTGCGACAGGGTGAGCGCTCTTTGAATTCTGCCCGCCCGGAGATGCTCGGTGTCAAGGCATCATCTTGTTACCACGTGTCCTGCAGTCTGGAAAGTGCCTGTCCTCTTGTGAACACCGAGGATTCGGTGTCTGTGCTCCAGTGAAAACAGGTCGCTTGGGATCTGACGACGAGCGCTGAGTGCACGTGGTGTTCGGGACCCGCAGTTCTGGCTGGCTGCCTTGTGTCCCAGCACGCAGGGATCTCCTGGGGAGAATGGTGCTTTGTGAAAATCAGGCCCCTCCAGGGTGGGGCAGGGAGGATATTTTAAAATGAAAAGCGCCCAGACTTGCCCATTGCTTTTGAAGTTGAGGAGCTTAATCAGTTTATGTTAATTTGGCCCTGCTTCTTAAAATGTGTGAGCATGTGTCTAAATATACTGCTACATGAAGCCTTAAAGCTAAACTCATGCAGAATGTTTTGTAGTGCTAATTGGTGAATGGTATCATGGAAGGGCTGTGTCTTATCAGCAGGGCACACCTTAATTCTGGTTTTGGAGTAGAGCCTCCTTCCTCTTCTGCTGATCGGCTTATTTTTCCAGAGGGTGGGGGAAAAAATGCTTCCTTCTCCCACGTGATGATGCTGCAGTCTGAGAGATTTGAGATCGAGATCGAGGAATGCCTCTTTTTTGGGTGCGAATTAGGTCTGGGAGCTGCCCAGAAGTGCAAAGAACTGTTACAGCACTCAGGCTATCCTGATGCAAACGTGGACAGAAATACTGAAGTTGTTCTAACCGGTTCCTTATTTTCAGCACCGCTGCACTAAATGGCCTCTCATGCACAGAAATCCTGTCAAATGACCAGCTCCGAAATACTTTGAAATTTTGCGGTCTCTCCGCTGCCACTGGCCCAACACCGTGCTTCTGTCTGCCTGCCTGGTTTGGGCTGGGAAGGAAAGGGCCATATAGTAAGATGGAATCTTTTAAATTAAATTAGGGACAATGAGTGATGAAATCTATTGAAATCCTGAATGAAAGCCGTCATAGGGTCTATTGATCACTGAAGCTCTACTGGAGCCACCAGAATAAAAGTCAAGTTAATAAATTGCTTTCCAGAGGCACTTACATGTTTCTTGCTTGTCCAGGGGTTTTGTTTCAATGCTGGACTTGGATTTAGTGTTGCTTCATGTTAAGTGTGTAATTCTAGGTTTTCTCAGCTCTTTGTCATGTCCTTTTGGCTAATAGAAACAAAGTGAATCATCTTTATCTTAGCTAGTGAGACTTCTGGGTAGATAACGCTTGAGTTAGTTAGCAGTGTTGTTACGAGCCACACACCTGGGCTGGATACATGGGAAGATAACGAGAGGAAAAGGAAAAAAGCAATGTACAGAAAGACAAAACAGCTTAACGTATTTTGCAACACATGCGTAGAACGATCTGGAAAACCGTTGACACAGCACAGCAAAGCATCCTATGGGTAAGGAGGGTCAACATAACTAGAATTCACCACCTCTGTGGTTATACATTATGGTATTGTCATTTATTGCGTGGCTATACTATTTTTTTTTTTCAGCAGGAATCTTGCTTTTTCTTTCTACCTTTTAATTTTGTGTTGATTCCTATTGCTTTAGTGCTTTACTCTCTGTAACGATGGAACAAGCAGTAATCTGATGACTTTGGATAAACAACTTCATTTCTCTCTGGCTCAGATGATTTATCTGTTAGAGAACTTAATCATGTTTTGCGGCGATATGATGTGGGTTACTTGAACAAGTTGGCTCGGAGTGATTGGCATGAACTTAACTGTCACCTGGGAGTGGAATGCAGACTTCTGGAATGGCATGAGACACCAACTTGGGTACAAAATGTCCCAGGTTTGTTGGGGAGAAGTGGAGGCGGACCAGGGTTTGATTTGCTTTGCTAGAGGAACTTAATTGCATAAGGAGATTGTGACGCCTTGTGCCTGCATATATAAGAGACTTCTTTAATTAAAAGTAGAATCTATTAGCATAGGGATACTAGCAGAAAGCAAAGTTATTTTTAAAGCCTCCTTTCATTCAGAAACTATTTTTGAAATGCTAATGGTGGTAAATTTGCCTTGTGCTGCCATATCATAAGAGAAATTTGCTAACGTTTAAATGCTGTCCTATTTTGACACTTGGCAACTTCAGCTCAAATTCTGCTGACGTGTTTTTACAGCTTGTTATTACACACACTGAAGCTCCAGCCTGGATGAATACTTAGCATCGAGAATGCACAGGCATTTTGTATATGAAGTGTCTCTTTGGAGCCCAACAGAATGTTTCAGCTGTCACTGGCGCAAGATGCGCGTGGTCTGCAGTTGGAGTTTGAGCAGGAGATAGTTGGGCTCTGTCCTGTGGTGTCTGTTCTGGGAGCAATTAAAAGGCCTTGTATTGAATTTTAGCCTGGAAGAAGACATATAAAGACGTAGCGATTATTTTAAGAGGGGTTTGTGCTTGGCTGATTCCGGGCTGTGTGCAGAAACCGTTCTGAACTAGAACAGCCCAAGTCTCCCTGCATTTGTGTGTGCTTTGCAGGGGGCTGTGCTGCCAGGGTGGTGCCTTCTACACCAAGGGATTAGAAGCCCTCAAAAGGAAAGCTTTATTGCTTGGTTTTTGGTGTCTTTGTTAGAGAATCTTTCTCTGGCAAAGCAGGAAGTTTTCATACTATATGTAGCTAAGCAAGCAAGAGATTTGCTCCACCTTCCCTCTGGAAGCTAGAAGCTGCTTCTGGGCAAGCACTGGCTTTGAGGAGAATTAGCAGCCTACTGAATCGCTGAGTGCATGTGTACTTTACTTTTTAGGGTTGAAGTACCCCTGACTTGGACACCAAGGTGCACTGACTCTCTTATCTACAGGTGCTGCAGTCTGATTTTGAATTTACACAGCTGAGGCTTCCATCTGAATGGCAAGAAAATTGCAAGAGCTTTCAGCATCCTATCAGCTGCTGAACACCGGTACAGAAATACAGAAAAAAAAGTCTTTTCTGTCGAGCTGCCCTGTGCCAAGTCTCTGGTAATTTTTTTGACGTTACCACCAGCATTTAAGCCTCCCTCACCAGGAAAGTGTACAGACGGAGGTGTCAGAAGACATTTCATGTTCTCACAGCTGATCTATCTAATATCAAGAGGAAGCTTTTCCTGTCAGGGACCATGCTTGCTGGGTGTATCTGTCACGAATGGTGCAGGCACTTCCAGTAAACAGAGATTCATCTAGGCTGCAGTTTCACCTTCACCTGGCAGCTCAGATTATCTGCTGTCTTTGGCTGTTGTTGGCCTCTGCAAGTCAATCCAGAAATACAGAAAAACTTGCATTTGGAGCTGAGGGGTGGCGTGGTGATGGAAAACCCAAGGAGTTGTTGAAGAACCATCTCTGCACGGCTCCGCTGATGGAGCAGTGCTGAAGTTACAGGGGGACTTTACTGTACAAACCAGTTGAGCTGTCTTCATAGGAGCAGCTGGAGGATGCATCCTGTATCTGCCTCGGGGATCTGGGCTGCGAGGTGTTTGTATCCCATCCATGGATCTCTCCAGCTCCCTTCTCGCTGTGGCGGCAGCTTAAAAAATCTGTTTTCCTGTGCACATAAGCAATCGCTGAGCCTTTTGCAGACATGAAAATCTCGAGTAGTTGAGGGGCATGGTCTGAGCGTTCATGAGTTGGGGTTGAAAAGGACCGGAAAGATTTTGTCTGTTAAGCTGCAGTCAGTTCTGTGAAAACCTGTGAGAACCAGGTTGTGCAACTGTGGGCCAAGGGACATGGGAAAGGCAGAGGAGTGTGGAGTGGACAGAGGAACAAAGAGAATGAAGTGCTTGCTGGTGAGTATTCCCTAATGTGCAGTTAGATCTAAGGAAAAAGGTGGTACACACGATGGGATGGGGAGGCAGGGGAAGATACAAAAACCTCTCGGGCCTTTGTTGAGATGATAGTGCTCTGTGGAAAACCAAAGGTTTCTTATCTTCTTCCTTAGTTAAAATATGCAATTGCTCAAAATTCACACCACTACTGGAAGCTGAGTCATAAGATAATTGCAGTTGATCCACCGGATACCTAACGTTTTAATACAAGCAAAGGATCCTGCCAGCCTTTAAAAATACTCTTTCCAACACACTGAAATGTACAGCTTGTACAGTCTGGCTGTCTTTCCAGCTGTAATAAGCCGTACGTACTTCTTGTACAAACATGTGGGGACCCTCGGCTGTCCTTTGGGCTTGCATCTCCCCGGGTGGGCTCTCTGCTGTGAACGGAGGCACTACTGTTCCCCCAAGGAGCAGGAGACAGAGAACAGAAAAGGAAAAAAAAATAAATTTCTCTGGTGTCTCCTTGTCCTGCTAAAATAAAAATAGAGCTCTCTTCTACTGAGCACGGTAGCATTTGCCTGCTGCAGATAGAGACTACCGGCGTTCAAATTACCGTGGACGCTCATTTGTTGGGCTGGAAGAATAATTAAACATATTACATTAACGTGCATAATGTAAATACAGAGGAGCATTTGCAGATGATCAGGAGAGTGCAGGACTGCAAGAGATGACAGTTTGAAAAATGTGGCTTTGTGTGGGGGTTTACTGAGATTCTGGAGCCAAGCTCTGTTTATAATAAACTGCAAAGTGAAAAGCTCAGGAAAGGATGAATGCGAAGCATTTAGCATCAGTATGCTTTGTCAGTGATTAATGGAACTTGGCTACTTTTGCTGCTTGGCAGTTTTACCTCCGTGCAGTGCCTGTTACCCTGTGGACCATCTATAATTGCACTGTCTGTACCCATTTGGACCCGCGACACAAACCAGGACAGACTAAATAATTCTGGTGTCCTGCTGGCTGGTCAGCTTTTAGTCATATTCACTATGACGAAGCAGATATTTTCCTTATTTTTTTCCTTTGTGACTTGAAAAAGCATCTTTTTGGAGGCACAACTTTCTTTTCAACCGTTATTAATCACTGTCATTATCTTGGATGAAATGAGTTTTGGAGTTCAGCTCCATCCCTGTGAAGGACACAGTTTATTTATTGTTATCTTGAAGCTTGCCTCTGTTTTTCACCAGGTGTCAGTCCCTGTATAAATAAGAGGAACGGCAGTGGATTCCTCAGTAATGATGATGGGGTGGTCCTATGCTTCCACGTCCCTGCCCAGTCACGGGGGCTTTCCTGAGTTCTGTTATTTTCATCTAATCCTTGCTGGTCGTGGCTGTTAAGTAAAGATGAAGCCTAATTTTGCTGTAATTTATTGAACAAGTTTTTTCAAGTCATAAAAGAATCATTCTTAGAGTTTCTGGCCTTGGATACCAAAAGCAGCAGCAGCACGCGGAGGACCAGTCCCATTTCGTACTTCTCCACATAACAAAACGAGCATTTTTACAGGTGTGTGTCTGTGGAAACAGCTGTGTTTGTGCATGGAGAGAACATTTTTTCCTCCTTGCCTGCTCTCCCGTTTGTGGCAGAGGTGAGGTGGCCGTGGCAAGCTGCCAGCTGGGCTCCCTGTGCTGCCTCCTGTGGTCCTGGGGATGCTTCTGCTGCCCAAGGTGGGAAAAAGCAGAGGAGAAACAGTAATTGCCTGCCATGCTGCCTTGCAAGGTGGGTCCTCAGTCATGCCTGTGTGAAGAGAGCCCCTGGAACTGGAGAGGACAAGGCATCCACATCTGCCAACGCACCTTGGCCCCCCAGCCAGGAGACCAAAGCGATCAGCGCTGCATCGTCCTTGCCCTACCCTGGAGCTCTGCCTGGCTGCTGGAGGTGGTGGCTCAGGCGTTGCACTCCTGTAGGGGAAGTTTGTGTCTTTCACGTTCACACCACGTCTGTCTGATTTGCCTGGGAGCTACGTTTTGCATTCTTCTTATTCAACATGTATAATGACAGTTTAAACATATCAGATAATTAGCTCCGAATGCATAATTTAACTCCACTGCTATGAGTATGGGAAAGTGCCTTGCCCTTGCTTAATTTAATGGCTGAAAGGCACCTGAGTATTAATCTCAGCATGGTAAAATAAATGTTTCTGTCTTCAAATTCATACAGATGTTCATTAGAGCTCACTCTGCTGTCGCCGGCCAGTTTGTACCACCCTATTTACAGTGGGTTCTGCTCCAAAGGTTCCTGTACAAAAGGAATAGCAGATCAAAGTCCTGGTTAGGGCTGGGTGCTTCCCAGTTACTGCCTGTAGTGGTTTGAATTGCAATAATGGCGATAGACATAAATTACAAAGAACCCTCGTGGGATATTGAAGAGTTTGTCGAAGAACGGGTACTGGCACGCGGTCAGGTGTCACAGGGTGTGCCTGTGCCTGGGGCACTGGTGTTGTGGAGCCCAAATTGAAGCTACAGGCTCTGCTGACAGGCGGAGAGCAGCGTGGTGGTGATTTCCTCCCATTGCCCTGGGGACTGAATCGCTTCCTGTAGCATCATTTGTTTCAGGGTGAAAGTGTTGCTGTTCGCTCAGTGATGCGAGATGGTGAGAAAATACTCCTGTGTTTTGTTTCTAAGCTGATTAAAAAACGTGGGAGGAGAGGCTTATTCCCTTCCGGTTTTGGCAGTTCCAGAAATAACCGTGGTTGAAATCTGCATGGCTTTCATGTTGCCTCTTTGAGGTTTGGTAGTCTCAAACAGTCCAGAGCCACAATAGATGGTGCCAGGGTGTGAGCCTGACTGAATAGGAATAGCTGTGCTTTCCAGCCGCGGCGACACGTCTCCCGTCTGAACAGACAGGCAGCTGTTCCGCAGCGCAGTGCTTCCCTTGCGGTTTTTCAAGCCAGGTTGCTTTATTTTTGCTCCTAAAACTCTGGACGTAATGAGTCCTCCTAGCTGGTCTGCCAACGTAGAGATGATGGAGTTCAATTTGCTTCTGTTTGAGTCAAGAGCTGCCCTGACCTCAGTGGGAAGAGGATCCCGTTCTGTTCAGCTTTGCACTTTGGTGGCATAAGTACGTTCAGGCACTCGCAGACTGTAGAAATCCTATCACTTCTCTTTGTGAATGAACAACCTGCTGGTTCTTTGATTCAAGGCCAGAGCAGCTCAAGTAGCATTTATTGTGTTTACAAAGGAGCTCTGCTGCCTTCATCAGCAATAACAAGTTACCATTTGCTGCTGTAGGCGGCAGTTTTCTCATTAGGTGTGTTAATGAGCGCAGAAAGGTTTAAATTTATTCTTTTTTTTCCAGCATTCTTGTGGTAAATGCAGCTCCTAGATATACGGGAGGGTAAAAAAAAAGGTATATAGCTAAGAGATGGGACTTAGTGAAAAAGATGCTGTTGCTTCACTATGCTTCTGGGAGACGTCCTTTGGGGAGGTGCTCTGGGTCATAGGGAAGACTTGCTCCTGTTGCCATTTTTGCAAATTGAGCTGCTTTCCATTTAAGTTAGATTTCATTAAGGTTTTCCCTGTCTCCTGTATTTCTTTTTTTAACACCTTCCTTCCTTTCCATATTCAGTTTTTCCCTGTCTTCCATGTCGGAATTGGAGCCCAAGGAGATGTTTTTGTGAGGCAAAAAACGCTCAAGGAAGCGCCCTGAGTTTCTTACACCTGTGCGCAGTAACTGTTCATCTCATTTTTCAGAAAAACCTAAGCTACGTTGTGTTGACTGGAAAGTCACTCTGATGTTTTGTACAGGTTAGTCCTAGCACAGTGTCCATTTGTGGTCCCAGTGTTTCAGTACTGTTGTCTGAGCTGCACCACGCAATGGGGCTGGTGATGTTTAATCATTTTGGTGCTCTCAGCTGACACACAAGTGCTCTTCTTTAATCTTTGCTTAAACACCTCAGTGCCTAATGCAACTCCCAGTTAATCAGCCAGCTTCATTCAGTTGCATGTAATCCAACTCAGATGCTTTTGAACACTGCAATTTTACTTAATTTCTGCAGGAGATTAACAGGTTAACCTTATTGCTTGTCAGCTGAGTAAACCAAAAGGATAGCTCACACGGACCTGAGGGCTTCCCTCGCCTTTCGCACAGCTTCGAGCTTGTCCTGGTTTGTGAGGCTGTGTGTGAGTCAGTTCTGTCCTGCCTCTGCGCTACCCCTTCTGCTCACCTCCCTCCTTGGTGCTGCTTGTCTCTCTGCAGTGCTGTCATCCACCAGAGCAAGAGCCATCATCCCTCTGCCACTTCTGACATCAGGAAGGGGATTTCTGCATCGCGGAGGATTTGATTGCAGAGTCTGTATGTGCAGCAGGGTTTAACGGTAATGTGCCGAGCACAGCAGGGAGAGTAGATTGCCCCTGCCGTTGACATCTCTCTGGGCAATGCCAGCCTGGCTGCGTGGCCCGTGAGCTGCCTTTTTCCTTGTGCAGTCTTCACGTGAGGTCAGCAGCAGTTTGGCTAAAAAGAGGTTTGAAACTTGACTGCTAAACCAGCGTCGTTCCTCTACCTGGGCAAGGCTTGCCAGGGCATTGTAGGTCGATTGGGGAAGAGATTTGGTCCTTTCTGTGTTTAGAGTGTCTGATTATTATTAATTTTTATGGTTATTGTGAAAATTAACATTACTGATAGTGAAGGGAGGTGGACCGGCAAAGAGAACAATGACTTTACTGCCATTTTACAAACTGTCTTCTGCGTTCAGGATGGTGGAGGGAAGGGGAGGTTGCATGGCTTTAATTCTCCTGAAGAATAATAGCAATGTTGCCAGTGATGACTGCTCAACGCAGAGGTTATACACCTCAGGAATAACCACAGCACTTTCCTATTGCTAAGCCTTCTCCTGTAGTGATTTCAGTGGACAACATGTGCAGAATTAGTAATGTTTATTCATTTCACGCATTTTGAAAGGTCTGCCACTGTACTTTTGCAACATCGAATACATCACCATAAGAAAGTGTGGCTGCCCCTTCTGTTGTCATTTGCTCACCGTGGCTGGGAGATTATTTAATCAGTATTTCTTGGGCACCTGATGGGGCTTTAAGGGTAATATCATTATTTATTCTACATTTTTTGTGATGTTTCTTGGGGAGGAGGCATGGTCAGTGAACAGAAGCCTCATTATGCCCTCGATAATAAAGATTTAGTGATGCTTAATAAGTGGAAAAAAAGAGGTTTTTAGAAGAGATGCAGGTAGGATTTCACCTTTTTAGGAGACCATATGAGAAATAAAGTTAGTGCCAGCGCATCTGCCTCACAGGTCCTGTTGAAAACAGACCTTGTTGATGCCCTGATGCATCTTCCACTGATTTCAGCGAGGTCAGAGCCACACCTCAGTCAGAATGGGAATTTCTGCCATAATCAGGCATGTGATTAAGCAATTAAAGATTGCTTGAGGTCCTGTCTTAGATTTCTGTGACCCTTTCGGCATTTGCTGTGGTTGCAGAGGGTGACCGGAACAGAACTGAGCTCTATAGATTCAGATAATTGCTTTGTTTCCAGTTTATTTGCCTTGTTGATATAGTAAAAAAAGTCTTTTTTTTTTTTTTTTTTTCCTTTAGGCCAGAATAAAGAATCGGGTACCTGTCAACTGCAGGATTGCTTAAGGATAGCTATTTAACAGCACCTTTTTGTTTACCAAGTGGTGCTACAGAGTGCATAGCTATAAAAAGCAAACGCATTTTAAAGAATTCCTCTCTGTTGACACGGGCTTTTGTTTTCTTCCAGCGGAGGCTGGAAGCTCAGCCTGGCTGGCTGGGTAGGACTGCAAATTTCCATTTTCTTTGTGCTGTTCAAGTAAGAACTGGCATCGCAAATTGCTGTTGGAAGAGTGATACCCGAAGAATTATAGAGTCATAGAATGATTTGCGTTGGAAGGGACCTCAAAAGATCATCTAGTTCCAACCCCCTGCCATGGCAGGGACATCTCCCACTAGATCAGGTTGCTCCAGGCTCCATCCAACTTGGCCTTGAACTCTTCCAGGGATGGAGCATCTACAACCTCCCTGGGCAACCTGTTCCAGGGCCTCACCACCCTCAGGGTAAAGAACTTCTTCCTTACATCTCATCTAAACCCATTGTCTTCCAGCTCCCACCCACTACCCCTTGTCCTATCACTACAGGCCCTTGTAAAAAGTCCCTCCCCAGCTTCTTGTAGGCCCCCTTCAGGCACTGGAAGGCTGCTATAAGCTGTCCCTGGAGCCTTCTCTTTACCAGGTTGAACAAGACTAACTCTCTCAGCCTGTCCTTGTAGGAGGGGTGTTCCCAGCCCCGTGACCATCTTGGTAGCCCTCCCCTGGACTCAGTCCAGCAGCTCCAGGTGTTTCTTGTGTTGGGGACACCAGAGCTGTACGCACTGTTCCAAGTGGGGTCTCACAAGGGCAGAGCAGAGAGGCAGAATCATATCCCTTGACCTGCTGGTCACCCATCTCTGGGTGCATCCCAGGATATGGTTGGCTTTCTGGGCTACAAGCACACACTGTTGCTTTGTGTTGATCTCATCGCCCACCAGCATGCCCAGATCCTTCTCCCCAGGGCTGCTCTCAATCCACTCATTGCCCAGCCTGTATCTGTGCTTGAGGTTGCCTCAACCCAGGTGCAGGACTTTACACTTGGCCTTGCTGAACTTCATGAGGTTGGCCTGGGCCCACCTCTCCAGCCTGTCAAGGTTCCTCTGGATGGCATCCCTTCCCTCTGGCATGTCGACCGCACCACACAGCGTGATGTTGTCAGCAAACTTGCTGAGGATGCACTCGATGTCCCTCTTTGTGTCGCCAAGAGAGATGTTCAATAGTACTGGTCCCAGTACTGATCCCTGAGGGACATCACTTGTCACTGGTCTCCACTTGGACATTGAGCCTTTGACTGCAACTCTTTGAGTGTGATTTTCCAGCCGGTTCCTTATCCACTGAGTGGTCCATCCATCAGATCCCTGACTTTCCAACCCAGAGACTGGAATGTCATGCGGGAGATGTTGAAGGCCTTGCACAAGTCCAAGTAGATGACATCAGTTACTCTTCGCTTGTCAATTGATTCTGTTACTCCATCATGAAAGGCCACCAGATTTGTCAGGCAGGATTTTCCCTTGGTGAAGCCACATTGGTTGCCACGAACCACCTCCGCATTTTCCATGTGCCAGACAGAGCCTTCCAAAGGATCTGCTCCATGATCTTGCCAGGCACAGAGGTGACACTGACTGACCTGTAGTTGCCTGGGCCTTCCTTTTTCCCCTTTTCCAGTCAGTGGGTACTTTCCAGATTGCCATGACCTCTCAAATATGATGCAAAGCAGCCTAGCAACTTAATCTGCCGGTTCCTGTGGATGGATCTCATCAGGTCCCATGGACTTGTACAACTTCAGGTTCTTTAAATGGTCTCAAACCTGATCTTCGCTTATAGTGGGTGGATTTTCCTTTTCCCTGCCCCAGCCCCCTGGCTTCTACAAAAGAAGCTTCCTTGACATTAATAGGCGAGGTGCTACATTGGTTTGTAGGCAGATGCATGGCTTTAGTAAGTTATTAAAAGTGGTTTAAAAGGCTTCTACTGAGAGGGGGGAGCAGGCAAACAGGAGAGTAACCTCATGAGGGTGGGGAGGATGCCAGGGCATCATACTTTTCTGGTGCTGTGCAGGGGGCAAAGTTAAATAGGCAGCATTAGGCGCCTTTTTTTTACCTTACTGTAGCACTCTGTTAAGCCAAAGGTGGGTCAGGGTTTAGCAATCAACGTTGGTCCCAGGGAGGCCTGGGGGTTGTTGTGCTGTGACTCCCACTCTTTCAAAATGATGACAGGGAAAATTTAGGAACGCTGAAAGAAGCAGAGAAATATCAGCAGCCTTTCCTCCAATAAACATTAGAAACCAGTCTGCTGGCATTCAGAGGTGTCAGCTTCATGTTACAACTAGAATTTTATTTTTTCTTTTTGCATATGTTGAAAAATCAGATACTTAACCTGAAATGAAATTTGGAAGAAATTCTTTATTCGAGCATCAATCAGCATGCTACCTCAGATAAGGCTTATAAATTAGAACTGTTTTATTCCCAAGTGTGATCATTTCATGTTCGTGGGAGTACTGGCCACAGGATGGACAAATTTTGAGTTGTTCTATAGGCTTAGGTGTGTGAGCAGAGTCTGAAGTCAAATGTAGTCTTGACTGAAACAGTTGTTTTAAAACAAATTCAAAAATGTTATGCAAGTTAAAAACAGAGTTTAGAACAGGAAAATGTGAAAATTTGGCTCGGTAAATAAGTGATCTGATTTCTTAAGGGTCTGAAGGTCACATGAATGAGCATGGGAGAATGGGCTTTTTCTAGTCTGCCTTTTTTTTCCTGCATGGGGCTTAAGCTGTTTCAGAAGCAGCCACCATTCACCTGTCCCGCAGAGCAAACACTTGGCTGGCTTTACACTAGCTTTTCTTACAGGTTCGTTCACGTCCCAGGAAGTTCCTACGGATCCAAACTGGGGAAGAAAAAAAACAAAAGACAAGACTGTGCAAAATGAGCGGCACTTAACGAATCAACACTTCCGTGCAAGATTTGACACCAAGCACATTTCCCTGAAAATAATCTCTTTGCAAGCAATGAAATTCTTGGAAAGCAATACTAATGATGTACTACCCAGGGGAAGCTCTGTGTGTGTGTGTGTGTGTGTGTGTGTGTGTGTGCGTGCTTTGGAAAAGTGAGAACAGCCTTTCTAAATCTGCCTTTCCTTGAAATTATAAGCGTTTTAATGCCTCACAACTTGAGCTCAAGCAGAATTTAAGTAGGTGAGTGTGTCTCAGAGTCAGCCGTGGTGAGAAGGAATAAAAGAGCAAGAGAGAGGAGTCTGTGAAGTGCAGCTCTGAGCAAGTGGTGGCATGAGGAGTGGATGCCAACCCCATTAGCATAAAGAAAAGCTTTTCTCGTTCTTTTCTGTAGATGCATCCTGGAGGGCGCTTGCAGTGAGCAGCAGGAACCTGCAGCATTAGTAGCACACAGGGAAACTGTTCTGGCACAGAGGAAGCACTAGGTTGTTGTTGTTTCCTATAAAAAGAAAAATGAAGGGAGGATATGCCATGGGAGTAGGAAGGAAAAAGCCCAAATCATATTTAACTGAAGTGTTTGCACACACACACACAAAAAGATTAAGATATTAATTTTCAATTTCTTAAGTTCTGGTTTCACTACTACTTTAATACTTCATATTCTCCTGTCTTTGATAAGGAAGCTAGCAGACCAAGTTTGTTTCAATCATCAATCCTATGAATAGATAGTTTAAGAGTAGTATGATGACATCTTGCAGTGTAGATACTGGCAAGAATTAGGTAAAATAACTCTAAAAGCTTACACTGCTCGGAAGGAGAAAGCCCTGATTTATTCCATGCCCTTGCTGTCTGCCATATAGATGCAGGGCAGGGACACGGTGGATGATTTGAATTATCCGAGTGACTGTTGCCATCATCCTGCCGTTGCAGCATCCCATGAGGAAGTGAAGCAACAGCCACCTGCCTGGCCAGAAGCCCGAAGGCTGGGACAGGGCTTTTCCCAGTGGGACGTTCTCTCGGAGCAACAAGAGCGAGCTGAGCTCGGCAGGGAACTGCGGTTTCTTCTCATTTTGTCTCTGGAGAAGGCTTCTTCAACGTGAGAGCTGACGATATGCCTAGGAGAGGAAGATGTAACCCTAAGCAGAAATCCTTCCAATCTTTTTTTTCCATGAGATATTGAGTAAAGGTCAGAGGTTCTGGGAAGAAACGTTCAGTGTTTTGACCAGTGACTGAAACACAAATTAGTCGTGAGCTTTTGGTTTGTGTCCCGTTTTGGAGACAACTGAGGGATTTGCAGTTGGGAGATGCGTGCTCTGGCTCACATTGTGACTTGGTGCTGGAGGTGGGCTCAGTTTACAGAACTGCAGCCAGCCTTTTTTGAATAGACTGGAAGCACTGGAAATGTGTTTTTCTGGCTTTCAGAGTTCAGGGTGAGCCATCTCTAACATGCAGTCCCTTGAGCAGCTGCACTAATGTCTCTTGGGTTTTTTTCCAGCTTGCAGTAGATGTGTTCATTGAGGTTTTTTTGAGGGAAGCTGGACCTACAGAACCTGCTATTGCAACAGAAAAGACACAACCCCAAAAAAAACAGCGAACCGTTACTTGTAAAGTTGATGCTTCAAACCCGAGTGCCCCAGTGCTGAAGTGGTTGGGGGCAGATGTCAGTTTTTCATTATCCTTTAGGTTTCTGTAGCTGATAGAAATTCCCTCTTTAGCAGATTATCAAGAAATGGATGGGTAGTTCATCAAGATGCTTACTGAGTGCCCCTTTCCTTAAACGTTTCCAGCTGAAAAGTAAATTTTACAAATGTATTAGTAAATCGCCCGACCAGATTTACTTGTTAGAATAAGTGGGGTTTATTTTGCCGGGAGCAAAACAAATAATTATGCTGAATTTTGATTGTCATGGGCTTTCTGAGACTGCTGCTGCCCTCACATTTTGGGTTGGGTTGTTTGTTGTTTTTTTTTTAAGTAAAACTCCTGAGTTAAGTGCAAGAGGAGTGATTCTTCCCCCAAACTTTGAAATAAAAGATGTGAAGATGTATTTTTAACTGATTTTTTTTTTCCCCCCACTTAAAGGTGTTTTTGTTGTATGCTGCACTGTTGAAATCAGCAGATCTGTGAAGGTTTGCATCACCTTAGAGACAGAGCATTTCCTCACTGCATTTTTTGATTGCAGACTCTTATATTTACTTTTTTAATGGAAAGCAACCTCTTATTTCAAGGTGTATGTAAAGACTGAGCAGTCAGTTAAAGTCGCCTGGAATTCCTTTCCTAGTAACATTTTACTTAACAACTTTCCACATTTTAGAGAAAAATGATGTGTTTCCTGCAGATGAACGGTCTCTTTCCACTCCCATTAGATTCGATGTGGAGGTGTGAATATTTGTAATTAGAGACTTGGGGGACAGACTGTGAAACAGAAAATGAGAGAGCAAGACTTCTCAGTTTCCAAACCCATTTTGTTGTCACACACTAATTAAAGCAAACGTCTTGTGCCCGGGACATTCTGTGGCCATGGGAGCCCTTGCTTTCTGTTAGGCATGATCTTGAACTAAATTTTCATAGTCTGAACTCAGGGCTAAGATGTTGCAGTTGGCTGTCATGTGGTAGAAGCTTGAATTGGACTGGGAGATGAAAGTTTCCATGCAGGGAACCAACTTCAGAGTTATGATCTGTAAAGAACTTAAACTAAAACCACAAAACCAGACGTAAGTATGTTGAGGTCATGTGTGGGGGTATAGTAAGCACCAGTTATAAGAGAGATCCTGTGGATAGGTGAGTGTAGATTCTTTATCTTGCTGGTTTCTGGAGACTCTTGGTGGAGTAACAAAAACTTCAGACTGTGCTAAAGGGAGTAGGGGTTCTTGGGGACTACACAGCAAGTACTTTCAGTGTGTAAGAGGTATTAACTTACCGGTTACTCAGCTTGGGAAAACAAACCGAATGCTTTTGAACAAAATCCTGCATCGCACTATTTTTCATGATTACACTGCATTACCCACAAAATCTTGGTTGGTTAATTGGGGGTTTGATTGATGAATTGGGGTGTTGGTGTCTTGGTCCCGCTGTAATTAGCTACCTGGTACGGAAGGGCGGCACAGGTGTTAGGCACATGGATGTGGGAGTAGGTGTGTGTGTTCCTTCACAGACCCCCATCTCTTAAAAATGTTCGTTCAGATCCACGCCTGAGGTTTGGTCAGTGGATTCCCTTTGCCAGATGGACAAGTGCTTTTCTGGTGACGTAGACTTCAGTTAGGTGGTGCTCTGCAGATTTTAGGGAAAAGCACAGCCGACACGGACTTCATGTACAATCAGTAATTGCCTGGCTGATATCTGGTGGTGCTCTATCACTCCTTTCTTCTGTCTTATCCCTTCTGTTGGTGAGGTGCAAGGGATATCGAGCCTTGGGGAGCGAGCTTTGCCTTTCTTGGGGAAGATGGGAGCGCTGACACAGAAGATGATGATCCCTGCAGCTTGGATAGGTCACGGCTGTCCTTGGAGGACAACAGCATTTTCTTGGCAGAATCTCCATCTGTTGTTCTCGCATCTCAGCTGTGTCTTCCGGCTTCCTTGTTGCATTATTGACAAAGTTTAACAAGTCACGTCGCTAATACTTGTCTCGTGCTCTGTTGTCAGCCGAAGCCAGGAGCAGGGAAAAATCTCCCAGCCTGATGGACCTCTGCAGTAGGTCTGGGTGAGCGTGGCAGGGGGACATGGGGCCTCCTGGGCTGTGTCCCTCTCTGTTCTTTTTGGCTGTGGCTTTCCCATGCCTCCCACCTGCGTACCCTAGTGCCTCTCAATTGAGGCCGATTTACAGCCCCCTCCACTGTACGAAGGCAGAAATTAATCCGGAGGGGGAATTGTTCTGCCTGAGCGGGCAAATAGAAGGAAACCATCTTGCTGACTGCGTTGCTTTAATCTCTTTTTATGAGCTACCTGGAGCGCAGAGCTCTTTATCTGACCCACCATCAGAGCTGGCAAGCGCCCAGCAGGATCTCTGCTAGCTTGAGCTGAAGGATTTACTGCCTTTTGCCAGCTGCCTTCCCCTTGGCAGATCTCCCGGCAAGCAGAACCGGCAGTGGGGTGTCTCGATGGGCACAGCTGGATGCGGGCAGCCCGGCGGCAGCTGCTCCCCGAGCGCTGCGCAGCGCCGGCACCCAGCTCTTGCTTTTCCTCCTGGTGTTTCCTTCTTCTCTTCTAGGTGTGGGAAGAGGCTCAGGCATCCTTTCTTAAAATGGTCACCTTATATCGTCAATATACCTTATTGTCTTTGTCCGTAGCCACTTCTTCATAGCTGCTTCTACGTGTGGCTGAGTGAAGGGTTTTTCTCCACGTGCGGGACTGATGGTGGGCGTGCTCGCCGTGCTGAACTTCGAGTCTGTAAAGTGATGGGTGCATGAAAAAGATTAAGATGACGCAATAGAAAAATCAATTACAGATTACTAGCCATAGCCAGATTTGTGGCTTAAGCCCTTATTTTTTCTGTCTTGCAGATGAACCTGAAATTTTACGTGTAGCAAATGATTTAAAAGGAGATCTGGAACAATTGAGTACCTTTTTCTTTAGAGTATGTCTGTGGGAAGCTGAAAGGCCCTTGAGACAGCTTCCCACCTGCTTTCCGTTTTTGTTGCTGGTGAGAATTACAGATGAATGGATCCTTGTAAGATTAGTTGATTTAATGCACACCTTGAGTCCGTTTTGCTAATCAAATATACTTGAATTTTTCACAAACTCTTTTCCAGCTCGATTTAAAAACTACTTGTGAGTAACACACGGAAGCGTCTTAAACCCTCCTCCCCATTCAATAATGGTGCGTGTAGTAACATGGACAATAAAACCGCTGCTGTTGTTAGGCTTTTTCTCAAACTCTATAATTTACTATTTAGAGTAATTTGTATTTATTATTGACCCAGTGTTTATTTTTAGTTATTAACACAGTTATTCTGTGTTAATAGCCTAGCTGATGAGCCAACATCTGGTCTGAGTGCCCTTTAAAATTTCCTTCTAAGACTGTTTTTTTTCCTCCCTAGAAACAGAAGTAATGCAAGCAATATTAACAGTCAACCCTTTGGGCCAACTGTTGCCTCTTTTTATTCATACAGTCACCTACCCAGTGCTGTCCAGCATCCCATTGTGACATCTGGATGCCGCTGCCACACGAGTATTTACTAACCACTAGTTGTAACAGTAAGCAATAGAAAAGACAATTTTAAGCATAGCGTGTTCATGGGGGTTTTTTTAAGGGTAAGTAGCTGGTTTTGTTTCCTATTACTCCTTTAGTTGCACGTTGGACAGCTTGCACCCTGGGGCGTTCTGCCAAAGCTGGGTTTTCCCCTGTGCTGTAACAGAAAGATGGGAGTTGCCTGTGACTTGTTCAGTATCAGCTTGACCTAAGATGCAGAGAAGATGTTCGTGCTCTGGTGATTCGGGAGTCGTGTGGGTAGATGGTGTGTGCCCAGGTTGCCACATTATCTCTCTTTCATCTTTCTTCTGAGTAACTTTGTAGAAGAGGACTTGCTGGAAGCCTCCTCTCTACAAAGAGGATGTTTGAAAGCACATAATGTTTCTCGCATAAGAGAACGTAAAATGTACTCGACGATCAATTTTCTACCCTCATTAAGTCTCTCAGAGGTGAGTTCAAGGGAAAAAATAAAGATGGGAAGAGCTTGGAAATGAATTCTCTTGATTTATGAAAAAAAAGAAAAAGGGTACTGAAAAAGGCTGAAACTCTGCAGCTAGAGAGGTGCAGAACAGATGTAATTATCATGTTGTTGTGCAGCTGCACTACCACATGTATTTTTTTCACTTTATTGTCAGATATTTAATTTATTTGGGTAGCCAGTGTTCTCTCTTTGTTTGGTCTAAATATTTCATATGTGTAATGCAGTGTAAGATGTAGTTCCCAGTTGTTACAACAGAACAGAGATTCATAGAGCAAAAAACCCATCGGTGTTTACAAACACTACAAATTTAATGGCAGATACAGACTAATAATAGAAAGCTTATTCCTGTAATAAATAACAGGAAAGAAAAAGCAGCTCATACCTTGAATCTGGAATTACAGTTCCAGGAAAAAAGATGTTACGGAGAACCACTTTGAGTACTTAGCTGTCTGGACTTTTAGATGAAATTTTTGTGGAATGTGCAAGGTGAATCATTCTCTCTTGCTCCTGGATGCACATGTGAGATTTTTTTTTTCTGTGTTGTGCTCCTGAAAGCAATGAGGGTGCACAGAAGAGCATCCTTCTAGCTTCTAGCCTGCACAAGGTGTCTGCAGCCAGCAAGCTCCTGCCTTGTCATTTTTCCTGGAGGTTCAGAGCTGAATCTCCCTCTGAAACTCAGTTTTTCATCACCTATGGTGCTCTGGTGTGGGGGCATGGGGTGTTGCATGAGTTTTGAGTCTTGAAGGGAGGTTAAGCTGCCTTGCTCCCTGTTTGAGGTGAGGCCTATTTTGTTTTGGTTTTTTTTGATTTGAGCTCCTGGTGAGACAGGCAGAAATAGCTCTGATGCCTAGCTGCATATTGTTAGGATGTGTTTCCCATTTGCCTGACAGATGAAGCTACACTGGTCAAGTTTAATGACCAAATGAATGAATCATGCATTGTCCTGTGATGTAGTCCTTGTGAGGAAGAGAAGTTCATATATCTACAAACAGCATAAAAGAGGGAAGGTGAGAGAAAGCACGTGGCTAATTCTGCTGGTTTTCCACAATGATGCCCTGTTTTCTATTTCCTTCTTCCCTAGTAATGTTAGATATAAAGATAGAGCCTTTGTTCTTCTCCCATCAGAAGTTTATGTTCTTCTCCCATCAGGAATTTGTTTCAGAAAATGTGCAAGATTAATACCTGTTGAGTTTAGGGAAGAAGAACTTACTTTTAGTAGATTGTTTCCACCAGGAAGTACCTTCAGTGTGGAGAGATCTCTCAAGTTTTGCAGGGAGCTGGTGGCAGTCACGGGCCTAGGAAGAAGGGTGTGAGGACCCTGCTCTGCTTTCCACCTGGTTTGCTGGGTGTGAAAAGACATCTCGAAACAATTTTAGGTTGCACACGTGTCCCTGAGATTGTCTCGTCCATGACAGGGATAAGAACAAGCCCTTGCCATCTCCAGGATGAGGAGAACATTTAAGACGATGCACATCTTTGCTCATTTCCTTGCTCTCTACCAGGTTGAGGTGTCTGTAACCTTGACAATAGCGCCTCAAAATACAGGTTAGGAGGCCCACTCAGTGGCACTGTTGATTTTTGTCAGTCACATGAGGGAGGTACAGGGCAATTGAATGAATCCTCAGGCTCTATGTGAAGTGAAAGGTCTATTTGTCTTCCTCCTCTCAGCAGAACCATGGAGGGAGATCAGTGTCCGCCAGTCGCAGGTCGAATGCACTCGTTTTTCCTTATGCTTCGTTGAGAATATGCCCAGAAATAACACTTAACTGCTTTTATGGAGGCTGCTTTTTGATTACAAGTGTCTCAATGCTCATTGAAGCTCAACAACTAAGTAATTTTAAACAGGGGTTAAAATCATAGACAGCTGGAAGCTGTTTCACGTGTGGGTTGTGATTTGGCTCCCCATGGTCCTTGCGTTCTCACCCCGTTTTTACCCACGGCAGCGTGGCTGAGGAAGGGCTGGCGCTGGGCGCTCTTTATCTCAGCCCTGAATTTGCTGACTTCCTCCCTTCTATTTCAGGAGGTCATTAGCGCTGATGAAATTAGAGGTTTATAACTTTAGGTCCAAGTCATTATTCCTAATTTAATCAATGCATTTGAAAATGTTTCCTCTAATAAAATTGTAATGGCCTTACATGATTTGTCACGCTTATCAAAAAACATGGCTCTAACCTTTTTGTATTTAGAGGCACTGAGCCTTCTGGAGAGGAGTGTACATTAGTAGATCATTGCTGGGCCAATTTCCTGCCTCTCTTGTCTCTTTTCTCTCTGCAGTAAATCAGAATAACCTAGCTCGGGTAACCGTGGTGATGTACGTCCCTCCGCCCTCAGGATTGCTTCCCCGCTGCCGCCCTCGTCGCTCCGCTGCTCCGTGTGGAATGGACTTATTAGCAGGCTTATGATAAAGGAGAAAATAACCATCTGTAACATAGAGGCTTGACTGGAGAAAGGGCTTTGGTGTTGCAAGGGGAATGAGATAAATAGCCCCCCACGGAGGGAACCGAATTGCTGAGGCGAGGCGGGAGCAGCGGTGTTGGGGCAGAGGCGGCTGTCTGAGCTGATGCAAGGAGGGAGGATTAGTGTCTAAGGTCAGCTGAAGGGTCTGTGGGAGGGCTGACATTTTCTTATTAGTTCTCAGGGGTCTTGTGCAGTGTCCAAAAAGTGGAGGAGATGCAGGGCTGGATGCAGCTGTGATGCACTGGGAGAGAGGGGGGGTCAGCTCGCTGGGACTCACCGGGTGCGTTCTGGGGGTGTCGGTGCGCCTCCCTGCTCCCAGAGAGGAGAAGCCTGCCTGCCTGGCAGTGCTGGGTGGAGAAACGACTGAGTTCTCCTGCCTCTGACATCCTCCAAAAGCAGCGTGGGGGTGAAAGCACCAGGAGAGGCTTTTGCCCACATCATAGTAGCGCGGTGGCTGCTGACACGGCGTGACTGGCAAATCGCGACAGGCAGATGGTGGGTCTTGCGCTGAAAGAGGGGATGTGTCAGTGACCAAAGATAGGCTTCAACAGCCTTTTCCAAAGCCAAGAGTTTGTGACTGCGTGAGCTCCCAGTCTAAACATCCCTGGGAAATTCCGAGCTGCCTGAAGTCTGCTTGTGGTTTTATGAAATAGCGTAACATAATTCGTATTGCTGTGCGAACAGCGGTGCTGGGGCTGCCCATCAGTCATACCTGTTTTCTTTTTTCAGGCTTCCTAATACTGCAGAGAAAAAATTTTCTGTTCCCAGCACTTGCCAGGCACAGCGATGGTACATACTGCAGGAGTGAGGCAAGGGTGATCAGTGCAGTCACTGAGAACACAGAAACAAGGTATCAGAAACCTAGGCTCAAACCAGTAGCAACTTGAGCATCAAATCGGTAACAACCCAGAACTACGTCTAGTGATTGAACTAACCTCCTTTTATCAGTAGTGCAACTCTTGATGTTGTTTGTTGAGAAGTTAACAGCCTCCCTGGGGAAGTGAGCTTTCCTTTTTCAGGTGTTCTTTAATGAGGAGGGAAGGTTGGGTGGAGTCAAAAGCTCATTACCTGTTACTTCTGCAGTGCCTGGGAGCCTGTTCAGCATGGGCCTCTGTTTATGACTTTTCTCCTGTGTTTACGATTTTTTTCACCTCCTTCATGTGTCAGTATTCTTTTTTTTTTCTTTTTCCTTTGACTTGCTGCATGTGACTCATGCCTTAACTCTTGTTTATGTTCCCACTCTGCTTAAGGGCTCCCCAGTCACTGTAAGAGTACCTCGCAATATGCAACATTTTATTGTCTCTCTTATTTAATTTGTAGCCAGAAAATGAAGTTAAGCGGTGGAATGGGCTTTATTTGTGGAATCAGAGAAAGTGTTTCTGGAAATGGCCAGCAGCATCAGTAGGTTGTGCGCGGTGATGGGCTCAGCCAAACCATGCGAGAACTTCGCAATTCGGGCTGAAGCTGATTTTAAACGAAGTTCAAAACTTTGAACAAAACCAAAACCACCTCTGGAAACGTCAGGAACGGGAGCTATTTGCTTTTACATTCCCATGCTGTTTGAATAATAGAACTTAGTTGGATAGTCCCTGATCCTGCAAACATGTAATGGGCAGCAAGAGAAAATACAACCCTGGTACTTAACTCTGTGGAGTTCAGTCCCTGGTGCTGGCTGAGCAGAGTATCACTTGAAACTCTTGCTCTTAGGTATTTCCTCTTTTTATTTATGTTAGGGAGAAGATAAATCTGTTTGACAGCATCTGTGCATCACTACTGACGTTTTAATTTTCAGCTAAAAGGTTTTAATTAAAATCTGACATCATTTGGTGTGACAAATGGGAGTGAATTGAAATTATACATGCAGGCTGATCTAATGTCAATTTTTCTATCTGTTTCAAGAGCAGCTCTCTCTGGTTACTTTAGGCAGTAGCAATGTGTGCTGGAAGGAGCTCCACTTGCTCCTTTTGTGAAATTCTGCCTTTATCCGACTGAGCTAACCACATGGAGAGAAGTTTTTGTGCTACTTTTACCAGTTTCTCTCTGCTGGAATTCTGCCTCTTTCTCCCCTGGCTGCTGTCTAATCATCCCGGCAGGGCATGGTTGTGCTCTGGGGGAAAATGTTTGCTCTTGAAATGGCTCAGAATCTACCGAATTGTGTTTTTAATAATTTTACAGGCTGCACTTGGGAAGGAGGTCGTGCTCATACCCGTGTGTCCCCTCTTGAGCCACAGGTCTTAATACAGCTTTATTCTCAATTCCTTATGTCATTCACAAATGGAGTATAAACATGTCCAGGATGTGTATTTAAAATACATTTATTTGCTAAACATTGTCTGTCTGCACAGTCTTAAATAGGAAAAGGAGTAAAGATGTTCCAAGCCTTTTAGTCCTGTTCTTCCCTGTAGCATAAACACCTGAGTCTTGTAGACTTAAGAGATGTTTTCTGTCTCTGAAAATTCCGGTTGAGCTGTGGGCAGCGTGTCATTTTCTTAATGAGGTTGTGCATATGGACTCCTTGTGAGCCTGCTTTTGCTTTTGTGTTGGACCAGCTCTGCACAAAACTCTGCTGAATTTTATTTTTTTCATGTCAACACTGTTTAAGCATGTAAAAAGAAAATGACAGAGGTAATGGGGCACTTCTGTGGATCTTTCCTGGTATTGCGTGGGCAAGAACACTGAAATACGAAGAGGAAAACCAACTACGCTGAAACTTCTAAGTAAGAAACCAACATTTAGTGTTATACAAGCTAAACCTTTTATTACGTATTGCTTAGTTGTTGGGGGACTCATGGTCAATGAGATATGGTTTAGATTAAGAGGTTTCCATGTTTCCTACTTGCCCTCAGATCACACTTATGGTCAGAAATAAAAAAGGGCTATCTTTCAGATACGTAGTCCTTTTTTTTCTGAAGATACCCCAAGTAGTCTAGCTGAAAAAACACTCAGGAATGGTGTGCAGTGTCTGTTCTGCACTTGCAAAGAAACACCTGATTTTCCAAGACAACTGTTTGACTTATTTTTACTGCCTGCCGATACATTCCTGCCATGAAGATGTGGTTCACAAAACGTGTAGGTTTGATACAGTTTGAGCCATCTTTGCAAACAGAGCAAAGTGTGTCAGCAGCGTTCCTGGCTCTCCTGCCCTCTGCTTCCCACACCACTGTGGGTGAGTCCGAGATCAGCGAAGCGCTAAAATACCTTTTTAAGTTTCGCCAGATACGGTAGATCTGCCTTTAAACGTTTTGTTGACTCAGCAGGAGCTGGGGAGGCATCATCAGCTTCGTGCAGAGCCAAGTGACTGAACGTCTGCTTGAGTGAGTCGCTCCAGAGTTGGATCTGTTGCTTCATGCAATGATAAGTGCTGGGAGTGCTTAGACTGTCTTCCTTTGCTTTTTTCAGATACCGACAAATGGCTGCAGAGTGAGGCATTCATTTTTCATGAGGGCAGTAATGCCGTTTCAGTTTGAGCTTACAGCAGTGTGCTTTGATGAATAGAGAACCTTCAGCAACTACAGAGTATCTGACATGCCTCAATTTACCTAGTAGCTGAAGTACTCATGGACAGGTAATTTAATTGGCTTTGGAAAATGGGCTAGAAATGTATTATTTTCCCAAGTACATAGTTAAAAAATGCTTGCCGCTTGACCACATACAAAAAGTTGATTATTTTTCTTCTCTGTTAATAATGATCCCAGATGAAAACATTGTCTGGGGAAAAAAAACCTGTAATTCAATTTGCTCATCTATAAGCAGAAGGAGGGAAATATTTTCTGTGAGCTTTGATATTGATTCAAAATCAGTAAATAGCAGAGACAAACCCCAGTGAAATTAATGAGCTGTGGAGTTTACTGTCTATGGTATTTCTAATAGATTTGATATTTCGTAATCTAAATTACCTAGCACTGCAACAGTGTTTGGTGCTGTTCTCGTAATGTACCTTAAAAGAAACTAGCTAGACAATATGGTAGAATTAAGAATGAGATTTCTGTGAATTTATTTCCTCATACATTGTTGCTGTGGGCTAAATTCTGCTTTCATTACGTCCAGGTAAGAGAAGAACAGTCACTTTGTGCAAACTGAATTTAATCCAGTTTGGATTAATAATAGCATTGGGGCATTCATATTTTACCTTTGCCTCCCATGCTGAACTACAAGACTGCATGCATGTGCACACGAGTATATACAAATACATTGTCCAGACTGTTTTCTAGGCTTTTTTTATTTTTTATTTTTTTTTTGCTTTTAAGAAGCACAAAGATAGTGTCAGAGACAGCTCTGAAAACCTGTGCATGCCTTCTGCAGTAAGCAGAGCTATTGTGCAGTTACATAAGGTGGTTCAGATGAAAGAGTCACTATGTTCTGCTCCTGAGAGACTTAATTAAGACAGAGAAATTCTCGTGGGTACAACAAAGCAGTTCTCTGGATACCGCCCTGATTGCACTGTAGTTCTTGTAAATGTATTACCAAAGTCTTCATTATTCTAATTAAACAGATAGAAAAAATGTTTGCCCTTGGTTGCATAAAGCTTTACTTTAGGGCTAAGGCTGGAAGTTTCATGAAGAGCTTTAACATTGAAAGCTGACAGGCAAAGCCAATGAATTCTGTAATTTTCTGCAAACTTTATCATTTCTTAATTATTGTCCTTTTTAGTCTTCTGTTAAAAGACAGTCACAGTTTTAAAAAATAGTTAAATGTGTTATTTACAGCAATATCACTTTCCTGCAGCCACCAGCTAGGAAAAAAAATAGTGTTATCTATAAAATAAGTTGGCTTCACCCAAGGATGCTGGGTTTGGAGCAGTCCAGCGTGAGAATGGGTATGTGTCCCCTGGGACACCCCGAAACCCAAAGGCCTGTAATATTCAGGCATGCAGCTAATTTACTTGTGAGAACAAGGAGTTGTAATTATTTAGCAAAATATATGACCAGAATAAATCTACATTACAGTTGCAGTCTTGTGTTTATTAAAAAAACCCACAAATTACAGGGTTTTTTTCTTTCCCGAAGACCTGATCTCTGGGATGTAGGAGAGCTCTGCCCTTGAAGGTGGATATTTGTGAAGGGAGGTGATAAAAACTGTAGCACGTCACCGTAGCAAATTAGTTATTCTTTAAATCAGTTGGATGTTTATGATGCTGACATTTGTTGTGAAGGTCTACCAAAGCACTTTTAACCTGCGTTACGTACTTCTGATTGTCAGGAGTAACACAAACACTCGGTGTCCGCATTGGTAAAAATTTGGACTGTGCCCACTTATTAGCTCCACATAATACGATTTAATGAGGCTCTCTTGAATACTTATTTCCTTTTGTACTAATGGGGAAATATGTGGTTTGCTTTTAAGGGAGATGTTTAATTTCTTACAGTACTGTAATTCCTACACCTCAAGGACTCTTTCCTAAACCGATAAACAATTTCCTCTGAGGAGCTAACGAACATGTCAGGTATACCGAAAGTTGCTTTGCTCTGTCACAGAAAGCTGGAGCCTTCCAACAGCAGGTTCGAGGCAAAGTTTCACCCCCAAGTACGTTATAGATTGGCTAAACCAACGCTGCTGTCTTGCCCACATCGTTTTTATTTGGCTTTGTGTTTTCTGTCTCAACCAATTTAATAATTCAATTACAAATGACGGTCAGAATTTTTAAAAAAGTATTCCCATGAAACCATTTTCATTGCCTTATTTTATTGATTTATTTTTTTTTCTAGCATCACTGCTACATTTAAGGATTGGGGGTTGATCTGAATCTGCATAAACATGATTAATGAAGAAATAATTTAAGTTGATTAAAAAGGGCTTAAAATAATGTGATTAGACTATGGAGATTTGGGTGGCTTATTGGATTACACATTTTATTCCTGGAGGATCGTTGTAAGATTCAGAATGAAATTAAATTGGTCACCCTATTTCGGGCCCCCAGTGCCTGGTTATCTCCAGTGCCATGATACCAGACTAGAGTCACCTTCAGCATTTTTTCTCTGAAAAAATACAGGATTGAACTTTTGAGATAATACCCAAGTAATCAAGCTAGAAGTTAGCACTGAAATCCAGCCCACTCTCCATTACAAAGAGCTTAAATGGAATCACCTTGTCTTCCACTGACCGTGGGAAATTGCTCTGGTCGCTGTGTTTTGGAAGGACATTATGGCAGTGTCCTCTGCAGTCGCTGCAGAGTTGTCATACCTCTGCTGACTAACGAAAGAGATGAACTTTAACTCTGTGCTGAGACAGGCAGA
Source organism: Trogon surrucura (assembly GCA_020746105.1). Classification (NCBI taxonomy): domain Eukaryota; kingdom Metazoa; phylum Chordata; class Aves; order Trogoniformes; family Trogonidae; genus Trogon; species Trogon surrucura. The sequence continues at coordinate 44,602,317 of CM036621.1, forward strand.
TATCGTAGTGCTCGTTTTCCTATTTCCTGGAGCCACGGCAGCCCTTATGTCAGGGTAGTGCTTTAATTCTCACTGAGCCTGAGCAGTGTTTCATAGCAATAGTTTAGAGTCCTCCTGCTCATGGTGCTCGGAGCTGCCAGGAAGATGCTGAAACAGTGGGACAGTGTCAAATACCTTGCACATGTCCAGGTAGGTGATGTCGGTTGCTCTTCTTGTATCAACCAGAGCTGTAGCTTTGTTGCAGAAGGCCACTAAATTAGTCAGGCACTATCTGTCCTTAGTGAAGCCATGTTGACTCTCACTGATCACCTTGCTGTTTTTCACCTGCTTTAGTACTATTGTGTGTATATATTGAAATGTTATGCAGGAATTTATTCCTTGCTGTGGGTGTTGCTTAACACATAAAGGGAAAGATACTTTCCCGTTTTTATTTAAGGACTGTACCTGTGGAAACCAGTTGGATGATGAAGTGTAGAGAAAACTTAAGAACGATGACAGCAGAAGGAGCCATGAAGTGGTAGCCTCATTACAGGCATTCATGTTCTTGCGCTCTTGGAGTGACTTTGGCTTCCTTGCCTTAATTATTAAAACAGATAGAAGTAGTAACTTCAGTGTTGCACGGTGCCAGAAAATAAACCTTCTTGTGTTGCATGGCTTCCATTTCTGAAAAGTGTTTCCAGATGGGGTCTCTATGTCGTGCTGCTTTTTTCTTCTGCTCTTAGTTGTCATTTAAACAACAAAAGTAAATTTTCTTCAGTGTAAAATTGAATAAATTGGACAATGCTAGAGATTTAAAAAAGAAAAGAAAAAAGGCAAGCACACAAAGCGTTTCTTGAACAGCAAATCATCTCAGTTCAGATTTTTTCTCAAAGATCTCCAAGGCATTCTTCTTGCTCTCTCTCTCTCCCCCCAGCATTTGAAAGGGATTTTTAGTAATGGAGGGAAAGAGGAAAGCAGATGAGCCTTTATAATCCTGCCTTCTGTTGAACTTCTCCAGTGGGAACTATTCAGCATCCCAGAATAGTTAAGCTATTGTCTTTGCTCCGTTTTCCTGCCCTCGGGGTGCAGGGTGATATTTCCTCCTCTCTTTGAGGAAAAGCTGACTTTACAGTCATTATTCTAGCTCCTGGTGGCAGTTGTCTACTCATAGCCCATGTCTGGGGATCCCTGGGGAGCTGAGAAGAGCCCACTGGAAGTGTTGCCATTGTGATGGGACACTTGTCCTTCCCCTCTGCCTGAGATCCCTTAGGCATGGCTTTCTCATGAGCGATGGTAGTGCTTAGGGTTCAGCATGGAGCTTGAGCTCTGGTTAAACTGCTGGTTAGTGACGACTAGCTGGATTTGCAGACATGCCGGCATGACTATTTTAGTGTTTGGAAAACTGTTGGGCGCTGTGTTCTTATGTATCTATCCGTGTCGTATTTTAGATCCACCTTAAAATTTTATTCCATTATGTGTGTATCTCAGCTTTTAAGAGCGTGTGCGTTGAACTTTGAATCCAGCCTTTACTCCGCATGTGCTCAGATCCCTGAATTAGCAGGAATTTTGCCTTGAAGAGCCTGCTGAGGTCGATCCCGCAGCAGCAACATCTGCTCTTGCAATCTGTTGAGCTGCACAGCCAGCCCGAGTGCCTGCACCCAGCACTGCCTCAGTCAGTCCCTGAGGTGTCAGTACGGATGAGTTTTGAGTAGGTAACCTTTTCGTTGCGGTCCTGTGAGTCGTCACGGTGGGTATCTGATACTTACAACCTACAAGCCTCACCAAGAAAGACTGGAGGCAATTCAGCTTGTTAATTTTTTTTTCATAGCAGAGGCTGTGATGAGAAATGATAAAATCAGCAGAACGGGCAGTCCTGGGGTGCTCTCTGAGGATGGCCAGCACAGGACTGAGATTCACAGGAGAAATCTTTCTGTCCCGGGAAGGAATACCAGTTCCTAATGAGCTTTGCCACCTGCAGTAATTGTGTCCTGGTGCTGTGGGTTCTAGCTCCAAGTTGCATCTCTGATCGATGGATGAAGTCTCACAGCCCCATGAGATCTGGTCGCAGCCCCGGCACTGGCTTTCTGTCTTCTCTTGGATAGTTTATATAAACCTCCTCTGCTCTGACTGGCTTCATGAGAGAAAAATTACACCATCATTTGTCAGCTGGCTACACAGTACTTTGAGTGCCTCTGGTGACTCACTGACTTCTTTATTTAGCGTCGAAAGGTACATTTTTCCACCACAAGTACTGCAGAGCTGTAAGTTCTTTAGCGACTGGGATATTCTGTCTCTGTATAACTGAAATATCTGGAAGCATCCCGAAAAACCCTCACCCTGTAAAGTTGATTAGTTTGTCCTGGAAAAAAAAGATCAGGTAATCACTTGGCCAGTTAAGAGGATCATCTGGAGTTTGCAGAGCAGATAGCTTTTAGGATGCACCATTTATCACAATCTATTTGTGAGGAGAGACTAAGCTGTCTCTTATTGATTTCTTAGTGCTAGGTTCATAGGAAATGGCAACGACCAGAGTAAAGCTTCTCTTTTGAAGATACTGCTGAAAATATTAATTGTTTTTTGGGGAAATGGCTCTTAACCATGTGTAACATGTTTAGCTCTCAGCGCTGTTACTGAATTTCACATCCTTTCACAGAAGCCCTGCAGTTCTTTAAGGGCTTTTGGTGTCTTTGGGTAAATGATGCCTTTTGCCCTTCTCGTCCTCCTTAGCAGAATCCTAGAAGGCTGTTGATGCTTTAGAGGTTACCTTCAGGTAACTGAATTTCAGACAAATAATAACTCACGAGCTTGACTTCTGTGTGCAGGGTTTGTCCTACAGCTCTTAGTACTGCCCTGTTTCCTAACTTTAGCTTGACAGTTTATGTCCTGTGGTTTTGACAAAGGGGGTGGGATGAGGTGGAGAGCATGTTTATTCATATTTTTTTAATCCCACTTATTTATTTCTATTAGCTCTTTGATTTAAACAGCAGAAGATTGAGTGGTCAGAGGCCAGGGTGGATGGGGTGGAGTTTTCCCACAACTGCCGATGGCTTTACTGATCCCACTGTTTACACATCCTGTCCCGCTGACGAGGATGATATGTTCAACAGAGGAGCTTCTCCTATTTTGGGAGTGGGCTTAGCCTGGAGCTCTGAATCCCTCCTTTAGAAAAGTGTAGAAAATGTTAGGGTGCAGTCAGGCCAGCCCTCAGATACATTTGCTTGGTGTTAGGTGTATGCGGAAAGCTCAGCCCATGTTGAAGTGGTCTTGTGGTTGAGGTCTTGAGGTATTTTTGCATAACGGATGTTACACAGGAGCAGGAGAGGGAGTCAGCCACTTAGGTCACCTTGTAGGGTGGGTCCAAAGAGATGAAGGAAACCATAGTGTGAGTCACTCTGAAAAGAAGTGTCTTGCCTTGGAAAGCACAAGGTTTCCCGTATAATTAGGGATTTATAAATATTTTTCTGTAGGTATACATAGCACACAAACTGGTTGTGCTGCTTACCAGTAACAGTGTTTTATATAAGAGCTGGGTTATCTCTGTTACAGAATGTCTTAGGGAAGAAATTCTACAAGTTATCTGCTTGTTTTCACACTGATGTAGATTTCTTTTCTGGCAAACATAATCCTTTCCTTCTTGCATTGGCACAATAAATTGAGTGTCATCGGTAGAAGTGTCTGAGGACAACAGGCAGGGCTGGGCTTAGCACTATGTGTGAAGAGCAATTTTGATGGACTTGGCACCTTGGGGGGAAAGATGGACTTCTCACCTCCAAGATTCTTATTGCTTTGGTTAATGAAGGGGAACTCTTGCACAGGTGAATGCTGTAGAGAGTGTGTTTTTTTGATAATTTACAGTATGAATGTTTTTGGCAGGTAGCACAAGAGAGCAGGCTTGCTTCTCATTCACATAAGACAGCGGCAGCTTTTAGTTTTACAGATGCCTGTACTTGTTCCTGCTTGTAGGACCCAGTGAAAGGAAAAGGGAGTAGGAATTTAGTCTCTGGAGACGCTGCAGCACGGATCTATTATTAGCTGGATGTTTTCTCTTGGAAGAGCAATGTGTTGAAATTGGATTACTGTAGAGACTTAAAGACAGACAATAGCTAAACTAAAATTAAGAACCTGAGTGTGTAGGCTCAGCTGAACTAAGATCAGTGGGGAGATAAAGTGTACTTAAATCCTCTTTTGAGTCTCTAATGTGCGTGGAGCCCAGCAAAGAGGACTCTTCTTGAAGAAAAAACTCCTTTCTCCTCAGGGTGATCCCTTGAACCTGAAGGTGTGTGCTCTGGCCACACCATGGTGTCAGGATCTGGAGATGCTCGTTTAAGCAACGTGAACGTGGTAGAACACAGGCAAGTGCCTGGCTTGTCAGGCTGGGGACACAGCATTGGAGCTTATAGAAGCATGTCCTTAGTTTTTGCAACACTAGAATAAGTAACGTTTTGAAATTGATGAATGAGAACTGGCCAATTAAATCTAAATTAGCAGCTCTCGCTTTGAAAGGTGGTATGTTCCTGTTCTGTAGAGACCAAGAAGGGAATAGCTGATGCACTCATAAGCTCAGGTAGCAATTGCAGTTTTGCAGGGTTTGTATGTATTATACCATAGATTGGGGAGATGGTTAGTATCAGTTAAAATGGTCCTATCAATGCCAGTGATACTCAGATGCTTTTAATTTTAGGCAATTGATCTGGGATTAACCTTCAATTCTATTCAGTTGATTAAAAGATATGGGGAAGTCCTACACAGAAATGAGGAACTGCTGGTGTACAGTTCTGATGTTCCTCACATACCATCAAGTATGAAAGCGGAAGTGTGCATCAAAAGTAAAAGCAAGGAAAGAGAACATGGAGGATAATCTAATTCCCTTCAAAATCCCTTAGACATTAAGACTGAATGTTAAAAGGCAACTTTTGTTGGTTCTTCACGAGGTCAATTAGTATTTTTCAAAAATATATAGCCGATTAATCTCATGGCTTATTTTCATCAAAAAGCGCAGGTATCTTGGAACTGCAAATTTAATTTTTCTGCCTTTTATTTTTCTGCAGAAAGACAAAATAGTCATGTTCCCACCTCTCTAGCAAAGACAAAATGGCAGACTTGTAGCTAAATCAGTTGCGCTGCTCTGATGAATTTTCCAGGTCTGGCCCTGAGAATCATGCTCCATCAAGGAATGAATCACTGCAGATTCAAAGGCCATTAATACATCTTCCTATATGAGATTAATAACATCAATTAATCATCAATCCTAAAGCTAAATATTGCCTCAGTAAACCTAAAGAAATAAGAAAGAACCCGTGGTTTATATTCATTAGCATCTACCGCTTGAAGATTTTCTTGGCCATAGCTACATGTTAAAACTCAGTATGTTAATGTAGAATGTTTTAGCAAAAGAAATGTAATTTTAGAAAGTAGCTGACCCAAGGCACTTGTTTCATTGACCTTCTTCTGGTTTTTTAAGACCGATTCTCATAATAAGTACCGCAATGAATGGCTAGAGTAATTATTCTTGTTGGTAGAAGTTGCTGTATTGGTTTAATGAGAAATCTTTAGCATAAGAACTTTAGATGTTTGGATGTTGTTCCCATTTCCTCACCTTGGGACTCCTCTTCCTCTAGACAGCAAAAGTCCCTTCAACAGCAGAAGGCAGAGAACTAGGAAAGTGTTGCTGGTGGCTAGGGAAATAGGAGGGAAAGCAATTTTAGCAAGTGTTCTGCTATTAATTATGGCCTTGAGTGATGTTTTAAAAATATTTTGGTAGCTGTGGGGTTGTTTATATACTAATGGAGTGGATGAAAATCATGTAGAGGAAAAAAAAACACAAGTGATTTGCAATTTCTAATTATTATGAAATGTTTTGAATTGATAATCTGTGGGGAATGATTCAAATTTAGTTACTGTACTAAAATTACAGAAAGCTTTGCAGGCAGCTGGGTTTCCATCCAGCAGCAAGTGGGCAGTTGATGCTGAAAAGACAGTCACACACATCTGGCGGGTTATTTTCTCGAGGGGAGTTAGAATATATGCCCTAAAGAAAAAGGCTCTCGGTTTCTTGCCTGGTTGCCCATTTTCCCACAGCACTTTGTGGTTTGGTACACAGAAATGACCAGAATAGCTACTTTTCAGAGTGAATGTGGGAGAAGAGAGAATGTGAAGTAGGTTAGGGCTGAGCTGAGGGGTACCTGGGGCTCCTGTGGGAGCTCTGCCTTTGTGTGAGCTCCAGAGATGGGCTTCTCAGCCGAGCGAGGACGTCCTGTGCCAAAGGACACTAGAACACAGCAACAGGAAAGCCCAGACTGTCCTGGGCCCGTTTCCTGGGGATTTGACTCATGAATGCGGTTCGATTTTGTGTTAGCTTTGCTGGAGGTGTCTGAGGTTGCAGCTGAGAGGTGGAATTGAGGCAGAACACTTGTCTGTGGGAGCAGCAAGCATGCTTTTTTATCCTGAAGTTCCTCCTTTGTTCATAATATCTCTTAAATCCTGGTGAGATCCCCCCATGCTATGCAGAACTTAACCAGATGCTGGAATTTCCCATGAAATCCCTCTTTTCATATATATCTGGTTTGAAAATGTACGTGATGCCACCTCCTCACAACTGCAGCAAGTTGCTGAGGTCTGGAAGGTGGTTTGATAGCTGCAAATGTCACTCACAGAATCTTGGTATCTCTAATGCTGCAGTCAATCAAGTCGCCGTGTAGCTTGGTATATTTTATAGCTCAGTAGGGAACTGAGTTGTGGGAAGGGATAATATGTTGTGTTTTGAGGTTCAGGAGAACATGAATTATCTTTACATAAACATGTCTTCTCTGTTATTTATGTGCTTGTGGAACAGCCAAAGAAAACTTAATCTCTTTTTTTTTTTAATGTAATTATTCCACAGGATCCTTCAAACCAAAAATGTGGAAGAAAGAAAACAGTGTCCTTCAGCAGCATGCCATCAGAGAAGAAAATAAGCAGCGCCAGCGACTGTATCAGCTTTATGCAGGCTGGGTGCGAATTGAAGAAAGTTCGTCCAAATTCCCGGATTTATAACCGCTTTTTTACTCTGGATCCTGACCTGCAGGCTCTTCGCTGGGAGCCTTCCAAGAAGGACCTTGAGAAAGCCAAGCTTGATATTTCGGCTATAAAAGAAATCAGACTAGGGAAGAATACAGAAACGTTCAGGAATAATGGACTTGCAGACCAGATTTCTGAGGACTGTGCGCTGTCGGTAATCCACGGTGAGAACTATGAGTCACTTGACTTGGTTGCCAATTCAGCTGATGTGGCCAATATTTGGGTATCGGGATTAAGGTACTTGGTTTCTCGTAGCAAACAACCCTTGGATTTGATGGAAAGCAGCCATAATACCCCACGGTTTGCTTGGCTAAAAACTGTATTCGAAGCAGCGGATGTTGATGGCAATGGCATAATGTTAGAAGATACGTCTGTGGAGCTAATAAAGAAGCTTAACCCCACCTTAAAGGAATCCAAGATTAGATTAAAATTTAAGGAAATCCAGAAGAGCAAAGAGAAGCTCACGACGCGAGTCACAAAAGAGGAATTTTGTGAAGCTTTCAGTGAACTTTGCACGAGACCTGAGGTTTATTTCTTACTCGTGCAGATATCTAAAAACAAAGAGTACCTAGATGCCAATGACCTCATGCTGTTTTTAGAAGCTGAGCAGGGAGTGACCCACATAACAGAAGAAATGTGTCTAGATATTATACGCAGGTACGAGCTTTCCCAGGAAGGGCGGTTGAAAGGTTTTCTTGCAATCGATGGATTTACACAATACTTGTTGTCCCCAGAATGTGACATTTTTGACCCGGAGCACAAAAAAATTGTCCAAGACATGACGCAGCCTTTGTCACATTACTACATCAATGCATCCCACAACACGTATCTAATAGAAGACCAGCTCAGAGGACCAGCTGACATCAATGGGTATGTCAGAGCTTTAAAGATGAGCTGTCGGAGTATTGAACTCGACGTCTGTGACGGCCCAGATAACGAACCCATTATTTGTAACCGTAACAACATGACATCGCCGCTTGCCTTCCGAAATGTTATCGAAGTAATAAACAAACTGGCCTTCTTTGCCTCAGAATACCCTCTTATTCTCTGCTTGGGGAACCACTGCTCGGTGCAGCAGCAGAAGGTGATGGTGCAGCACATGAAAAGGATCTTCGGAAGCAAACTGTACACAGAGGCACCTTTATCCTCAGAAGTCTACCTCCCGTCACCTGAGAAACTGAAAATGAAGATCATTGTGAAGGGGAAGAAGCTGCCCTGTGACCAGGATATATTAGAAGGAGAAGTCACGGATGAAGATGAAGAGGCTGAAATATCCCGCAGACTGTCGGAAGACTTCTCAAGGGAACCAAAGCTGATCTGGCTCTGCAGGGAGTTGTCTGACTTGGTGTCCCTATGCAAGTCTGTCCAATACAAAGACTTTGAGACATCCATGAAATCTCAAAATTATTGGGAAATGTGCTCCTTCAGCGAGGCGGAGGCCAGTCGGATTGCAAACGAATACCCAGAAGATTTTGTCAACTACAACAAAAAGTTTCTGTCCAGGGTGTACCCGAGTGCTATGAGGATAGACTCCAGCAACTTAAATCCTCAAGATTTTTGGAACTGTGGTTGCCAGATAGTGGCGATGAACTATCAAACCCCGGGGCCCATGATGGACCTACACACTGGCTGGTTTCTACAGAACGGGGGATGCGGGTACGTTCTCAGGCCTTCGGTGATGCGCGACGAAGTGTCCTACTTCAGTGCAAATACCAAGGGCATTGTTCCAGGGGTCTCTCCCCAAGTCCTACACGTCAAAATAATCAGTGGTCAGAACTTCCCAAAGCCCAAGGGTGCGTGTGCAAAAGGGGATGTCATAGACCCCTATGTCTGCATAGAAATACACGGGATTCCTGCAGACTGCACCGAGCAAAGAACTAAAACTGTTCAGCAAAACAGCGATAACCCCATTTTTGATGAAAGCTTTGAGTTCCAGATCAATCTACCGGAGCTGGCCATGATCCGTTTTGTTGTTTTGGATGATGACTACATTGGGGATGAGTTCATAGGGCAGTACACCATCCCGCTGGAGTGCTTACAGCCAGGCTACAGGCACATACCACTGCGGTCTTTTGTTGGGGATATCATGGAGCACGTTACCCTCTTTGTTCATATCGCGATAACCAACCGAAGCGGAGGCGGGAAGGCCCAGAAGCGGAGCCTCTCAGTGAGGATAGGGAAGAAAGCGAGGGAGTACACCATGCTGAGGAACACGGGTCTCAAGACTATCGATGACATCTTTAAGCTGGCTGTGCACCCGCTACGAGAGGCCACTGACATGAGAGAGAACATGCAGGTACGGCACTTTGGTCGTGTGAGTTGGTGCGTCCTGAATGTGGAAGCGAAGGTCCCGGTGTGAGCTTCTGGTGGGGCAGATTGGTTGAGGCTGGTGGAAGCTGGTGAAGCTTTAGACCTGTGACTGTTGTCAGGCTTTAACTGGGTATGGGAAAGCTGATGGTTACAGGTGTGAACTGACAAGCAAATGTGGGGTTAGGCAGAAAGGTTTCCAAACCAATCTGCCCTCTCCAAACAGATGCTTTATTGGTTGTTTTCGCCCGAGAAACCAGAACTGAGGGTGTGTTTGTGTCCCCAGGCCTCAGGTGTTAAAAAACTTCCTTTCCTCGCTGGTCCTGGAAAGCGTCGGCAAGCTTTCGTGTTGTTGACTCAATGTTCATTGGAGGCACTGGATGCTGCTGGGACATCTCTGCGGGGTAATTGAGGCAGCTCAATTCAGAGGTCCAGGCGCTGCCTAGAAACGAAACCGAGTAGTGTTAAACAATGAGTTTTCTTTAATAAATAGCTGAAATCAGCCACAACGATCTCCTTGGTAAAGAGACAGAAACAATTCATTTTTCTTTCTTGAAAACAGGAGAAAAACACATAGCACTTCATTGACCCTGCTCTTCTGGACAGAGTCTAAAGCAAATTAAATGTTGGCAGCTGGAAAAGTTTACAGAATGACATAAGTTTTAAATCACTCCCGAAGGAACAGTCTAAGCATATTTTTAAGAATGGGAAACTCTTCCCAGCCTTGCCTTTCCTGCAGCTAGTCTGAACTGCTGACTCCACCTTCTGCCTAGGCCAGGCATGATTTGTGAACTCTACGAAAAAGAATACTCTGAATCTGACTCAGAAACAGCATTAATATGCCTCCCAAGCAAAATTTCAGTACGAGATCTTATTCTGGGTAGTGCTTCGTAAAGACACAGTTGTGTAGATTTAACTGCATATGTGATTAAGGAGAAAAAGCCTCTGGTAATTAGATGGGCATTTTCTGACGACTGTGTTCTCAGCAAGATGTTGCGGGGAACCATTTACAATACTCCCCTTAGATTTTGTGCATCTTGATCACTCGTATGACTCAAGAAGCTAAATGATGAGGGCATGTCAACCTTACATCCACTGACTTGATAAATAAATAAATCCTGGCGTGTTAGTTTGGTTTGACCTGTATACCCAGTATTGATTTTCTTATGTGTGACCTCTGAAGGGGAAAGAGCGTTTGTTTCATTGTGGTGTGGTAATGCGAGGCTGAAGACAAAGTGGTTTTTTTTCCTGCTTGCCTTTCCCATGGGAAATATGAGGTCTGTCGAACTTGTTCTCGCTGGCGGATGATAATGATGGGAGAACGAGGCGATTACAGCATCCAAAGGAATTGGAGTCTGAGCAGTGGGGAAGAGAAATGGCATTTTAGGCTGATGGTTTAATGAGCTGGGGACCAGAACTTGTCCCTGTTGGGGCTGGATTTGCAATGCAGAGCTGCGATACCTGGGCCTGGGGGAAAGCTGGAGCTGGCAGCAGGAATGGGGAGCTGGGAAGGGGGCTGGCTGGGGAATTCCCTGGTACCCCAGGATCCATGGGGGACCGACGGCGGTGGGCTTGCGCAGCAAGCGGCAACATGTGCTCAGGTATTTATTTCCTTCCCCCAGAACGCCATGGTGTCCGTGAAGGAGCTGTGCGGGCTGCCGCCCATCGCCAGCCTGAAGCAGTGCATCCTCACACTGTCCTCCCGGCTCGTGAGCGGGGACAACACACCCTCCGTGACCCTCTGCATGAAGGATGCGTTTCCTTACCTGGAGCCTCTGGGGACCATGCCTGATGTTCAGAAGAAAGTGCTGGCGGCGTATGACCTGGTGAGATGCCTTTCCTGTTGTAGCAGGCGACGCTTGCTGGCTTTTGTGTGTCCAAACAGGTCCGGCTAAATGAATAAGGCTCTTCAAATGACTTGAGCTGGCAAAACTGGCTTTTAATCCCCAAGATACCACACCGAGCTTGTTGTTGTTATGCAGTTGTGACTTGCACAGGTCAGCACTTGGAGGGGACTTTGTCTGCAAAAATAGCAGCAATCCAGTGTGTACCAGCGGCCGTTGGTTGCTGCCCTTGAGAAGCGGCATGATTTGTGTGCTGCCCTTTGCTTGCCTCCCTGAGGCAGCGCTCTTTTTGGGACGGGCATGGTGAAGATGGAAGGGAAATTCGAAATCGCCCGGGTTGTTTTTTTTTGGCGTGGGGAAGGAGAGGATCAGTAGAATGCATGGTTTTGCAAACCCTGACTTAAATATTACATGGTGGCAACCAGACCGGATCGCGATGCGTGCTCAGCACACGGCAGTCGTTTCTGCAGCTTATGCTGGTAAGGAATAACACTGTGAATCAGGGGTACAGAATTGCTTCCAGGGACCCTCAAGTGTTGCGAAGAGCAGTCACAGCTCAATGTGCCAAATGCTTGCCTCCATTCCATCTTTTTTTCTTTTTGTTTGCTGTTATAACACACTTTTCAGGAGGAAACCAGCTTAGGGGGAGGAGGGAGGTGCTGGTGTTGATCAAAAGAGAAATGCTAAAAATATTCTGAAATAACCCTTGAGTTCCTTGCAGGGTAGTTTACATTACTTGAAGGTGATCAAGTTGTGGCAATAAAATACCAGCTGTAACAATACCGGGACGAGGATTAGCAAATTCAGTTGACTGCTGTATTTTAGATGGGACTTCTTTTTGGATAGATTTGTTACACAGTGTGGTGTCTGTGTGAAAGAGCAAATATCACATAAATAAGAGATTTTTCTGTCTTTGGAGGCCTGCTTAATGGAGTTTTACCAGAACGAATGTGTCACCTCTTATCTTTGTAATTATATACTGAAGAGCACACATGGGACGTTTCAAGGCCTCCTTGTGCTTTGGAAACAGTTTTTCATTTTAAATAGGTGAAAGGCCTCTTTCGGATACACACAAAAACACTTGTATAACTGTTTTAAATAATGTTTGCTCTCACATTTGTCTCTGGTGGAGGAAGATGTATCCTGAATGTCAAGAGACAGGGTGAGGAATTTAAAATCAGAGGGCTGAGAAAGAGAAGGGAATTCTTCCATGCCTGTGCAAGGGTTGATGTGAGATGTAATTCTGGTTAATGAGAACATAATACTTCGAAGTATTTTTACTCACTTTTTCTGGCTGGAACTGCCTCTTACTTTGCTAGAACTATTTGCTTCTGAAAAAGCAAAAGCTGGATTTAATAAATGTTTTTACTACATTTTGGATATTTGCCTTTTGAGGCAATGCCAGCAGCAGAATATTGAAATCTCCTTAGCCTTTTCTGTGTTTTTTAAAAAAATGAACTGTCTCTACCAATCTTGATATTTGAAAATACTGTGTGGGGAGGGGTTTTCCAGTTTTAGTGTTGAGAAAAGGCTCTTCCCTGTTGTGATGTTTGCAATGACTTGGTATAATAATCCAGGGTGTATTTCTTTTTAATAATGGTAACAACTTTTTTTTTTTTGTGCAAATGAGAGCACAAGGAGATGTCAGTGGAAAGCAATTTAAAATTTTTAGCTATTTATTTATTTTTATTGAAGATACTCTGGTTCAGCCTTTTAAATTGTTGTGACAAATCCACGAGTGCTTGCTCCATCTCTTTAATTCCCCAGAAACCTCTCTTCAGTTCAAAGCACTTTTTGGATTAATAGGCCTGAGAGCAATTTTAAACACATAAAACAAAAGCTGTTGATGTTGGTCTCTCTGTTCTATAAACGGGCCGTACTTGTTAATTCCTTTTGTGGTAAAAAAGGGTGACTTTCAGCCTGGTGGTGGGAGGACATGGCTGCAGATCTGCCGCACGCGCGGAGCTCCGAGCGCTGGGCAAACCCTTCCCGACCACCACCAAAAACACCGGGGACTTCACGTTCTTTAAAAAAATCTGCTTTGAAAATGCTCTCTGGTAAAAACAACCCTGATGTTGTTAGATTTCCCCCCCCCCGCCCCCCCTTACAGGAAACTGCCAACAGAACGTACATTTTTTGTTTCCTCCCCTGTCAGCAGCACGACGGGCCCGGACCGCTTTGTGCGGCCTGCTTGGATTTTCCTGGGCCATTAATTTCACCGCTGTGTTTATTTTCTTTCGAGGGAGGCCTTATTCTAATAAAACTTAATGTGCTTTGTTTGAGGAACCGGAATGATTTTTCAGGGCTCTGTTTGTTTATTTTACTGTCCCACGGTTTAGTGGAATGTGACTGTTGCCCTACCTCAAGGAGGACGAGGCTTTGTGGATGGTCCTGGGTTGTGCAGAAGGGGATTTGGCAAGACCAAGAAGATAAAGTCGACTTTTGGTGACACACAGAAAATGTTTTTGAGAGAAATGCAGTCCAGAAGGGTTTATTTCAGCTTACAGTTTGGGTTGATACCACACATAAGAGTGTGATGAGTGGATTCTGGTAATGTTGTCACCTATTCCCACGCACACATCCAGGACAGAGTTGGTGTGTCCCTCACAGAGCTGCTCTCCAGACCTCCTTTTTCCTTCAAGAAAGGACTCCTCCTCTCCTGATGCTTGCTCAGGTGGGCAGCATGTGTGCTGTGCCTCAGAGCCTGTCAAACTGGTGCTGGTCTTCATTGATCACACCTTGGAGAGGAGAAGAAAAAGGAGAAACAGAATGTGAAGAGAAGGGATGGGCCCAGCTGGACCTGACAGATGGTTGAGTTATTCATTGCAAACAGTTGTCCTGTGAAGTTGGGATTTTTTTCAGTTGAGAATCCTTTGGAAACAGATTGTGGTTTCTCTGTCTGCACGATAGATTCATGTGCTGATGCAAGCACGCATGAGCTCAGGGATGCTTGTGCGCTTTGCTTTTTAGTTCGTGGTTCAGCATATTAGTTTTCCTCCAAGATCAAATGATTGAATCGTTTGCAAATACAAAGCAATAAAATGAGTGGTAATAAATGGTCTTGGTATTACCCAATCTCCTGGCTCATGTGCACATGGCAATTTTTCTAGAAAAACAAAAGAAGCTCCCTGAGTATCTTTACATGTTTTTGAATCATAAACAACAAAAAGTATTAAAAAGATTGAATGGCGAAGCTATTTGTTATATAAATTTGTGCTGACGTTAACGTTTTTCTCTGTGTTCAAACCTCTTGCTGGAACCAACCTTGTTCTTTTGGAGCAGATGGGTAAGGAGGGACAGCAAGTTTGTGGGTACTGTTGAGAGCTGGCAAGTGAGTTAAGAATGTCTCGGCCAACACGGAGATGCATTGGGGATTTCTGAGAGGAGAATTAGAATCTGTGCTGCTGCTGGGGAATAAGTCAATGTAGTTACTGGCAGCGTTTTGGTCACACAGGTATAGATGCCTGCACGCCAGCAGAAATCTGCTGAGGTGTGTGCGGAGAGGAACTGCTCTTTGTCTGCTGTTCTTTCAGTCTTTTTGGGTTTCTTTATCTTCATGCAGGCGTGACAGCTCTTTAATTCCCAAGGAGAAAGTCCGTTTTCCTGGTTTATGTCAATGCAAAATGACTAAATAGATTTTTGTGAGCTTTTCTGCTGAAATTCATATTTCAGCTGGGACAGAGTCATCCCCAAAGGAACGTTTTTCACAAATCTCTGAGCAGCTGAAGACAAGGGATATTGCAGAGCCGAACATCTACTGCCAAGGAAGTGTCATAACGCACTGACGTCAAACATGGTCCAGTACATGGACATTGTCTTGAGTTCGTATCTGTTTTTTCCATCCAAAATTGGACATAGACTGGGAAAGCAATTATGCTGTTTCTTTCTCCCCATCTTATGATTCTCTCTCTCATTTACCCACCACTCCTGCAGTTTCGTTCTCTGATAGCCCATGTCCCTTAGTCTCTTCTATAAAATAGGACTTGAAAAGGGTCAAATCAGAACTTTCCTTGGAGAATGAAGTTCCAGCTGGGTGCTTTACTTACTCTGTTTTCGTATAAACATACCGAAAGCTGACAACCCCCCCCCTGTTGCTACACTGCCCCCCCTGTTTTATAGAGGGCTGGTCTTCATGCACCAGATCCCATCCCACAGCACTCTGACACTGTATTGCCCCAGAAATACTTGTAAGCGAAAACATGAAATTGGAATTCAAGGTGAATTTTATTCAATTACTTCTGAAGTTTGTGTTTCCATCTACTGTAACAGCACTCCAGCTGGTTTTCCACATTAATTGTAATTTTGTAACCTTTTTTATTTTTGTTTGGTGATTGGTTTGGATTTGGGGTTTTTTTCTGTGTTTTTTTTTCTTGTTTGCTTCGGGTTTTTTTTTTTTAGCAATAGAGGCAAAATATTGTGCTTCTTAGCGGGGCAGAGCTGTTCACTGTCAGTGAAAGGCACGGGAGATGAGGACAAGGGCCGTGAGGAGACACCTGTGAGAAAACTGCTTCTGAGTTTGCTGTTCAGTCGGCTTCTGTTCGAACTTTTGGAATATTTATGAGAGGATTCTTTGAACTGTCCCTTTTGTATCATTTATCTTCCCAGCAGGAGCAGTGCTTTAATTTGCCACCAGAAGTTTCTCTTGTCTTTTTTTATTTTTTTTTTTTTTGTGAAACTCTGCTGAGTTAATTTCCTCTCCCCTTTTCAGTTTGTAAGGTAGTTTGTAGTGAAAGGAAGAAATTGGTCTCTAGCACAGGACTTTAATGAAGTAAAAAGAAATGGCATTTTTTGTTCAGTTTGTGCTGATCCTGTGGTGAAACTGTCTTTAGTACAAACAATACACAAGCTTGTTAATTTCTTGTGAGTAAAAATATGATGCCCTGGGTGTTAAGATACCTTAAATTTCATTTAAAATTTGTTTTATCTTTATAATTCATGCTTAAGAGAGGTGACGAAGTAAAGCATCGTTCTTTCTGCGCAACGATGGGATTTGAAATGTGATATTGCATGCTCTATTTAGACACTTAAGTGAGGTAGGTCGGTTATATTTCCATCCTGTGGTCTGTTCCACTTTCTGGATCTCATAAACTGGACAAGAGACAGCTCCGGGGTTTGTGCCAGTTCTTGCTTCCTATGAATTTGTGAGAAACCAGCATGTGAGTGCTTCAGGTAGATTGAGATGATTCAAGTTTAATCTTCTTGCTTTCAGCGTTGCATAAGGGTGTTTAAATCAAACGAGCTATTCTGCAGGGGGAAAAAAAACAACACCTAACCTATGCAGATGAGGCTTTGTGTTCATCATTCCAGTTTGTTCCATGTGACTTGTACTTCTGGGACTCGTGCCATGTGCATCTCTTGTTGATCTGAATGACCCTGTATTCGCTTCTTGTGGTGAGAGCATTCCTGCAGCCTCTCCAGGAGGGCGAGCGCCTCGGGGACTCGCAGACCCCTGGGTGCCCCTCTCCCACGGAAAGGGAGGGGGTCCCCAAAGGGAGGAGCGGGACCATCCTTGGCTCCTGCAGAGCTCTGTGCAGCTGCCAGGCGAGCGTCCCGAGAGCCTGATACTGAAATTAACAGGATCCCAAGCAATGTCAAGATGTGGGGTAGTTTCTCCCATTCAGCTTTCTGCCCTCCTGCTTAGTCTAATACGTATTTTTTAAGTCCGTGTCCTGGAATCAGGTTTTCTGTGCTTTTGCTCCTATTCTTGCCCTTCAGTGTGTTTTTTTTTTAATTTATTTCCCCTTTCAGTTACATTAAACACATCACTTGAAGTTTATCACCTTCTTTCTGACATGGGAAAATGTGAGTTGTCCTGAGCAATCCTGACAGCTTCAGCGGCTACTGAAAATTCCCTTGCTGGCTCCAAGTGGCCCTAGATACCAGCACCCATTCTCTGGAGGTTGCTCTGCGGTGTATGTTGCTTGGAGGTTAATACTCAGCATTCAGGAGTTAACACTCAGGTGGAACAGGGATTTTCTGAAGGAGTGAGACCTCTTTGCCCTTCAGGTGGTGGCTGGGACTCACACGGCTGCCCAAGCGCTGCTCAGCACTGGTCTGAGAGCAGTAAAGGCACGTCATGCTGGAAACAGCAGAAAGCTCACACTTCACAGTCGAGGCAGATTGGAAGATTTTGAAACATTGCTGTCAAAACCGGGCTTGGAAATCTCAGACCATCGTGTGATTTATGGGTTTACCTTCCCCACAGACAGTCTCGCAGCCCTCCTCACATTGTGTTTAGGGTTTCTGGTTCTCGTTGTGGCGCAAGAAGTAGGTGACATCCCCAAGCAGGGTTTCAGATGTGATGCGAGCCAGAAGAGCAGAGGACCGTTCAGACTGGAAGACCGCAAACTCGTTTCAGAACCAGTTCCAGAAGAGGAAAAGCATTTCTAGGTGCTGTGACACAGGAACAGGAGTGGGAGCTGATGCTGCTCTGCTGTGTCCATCATGAAAGGGTCTGTGCGGGCTGCTAGTTGCTAGCTGAGGCTCTTGCTTCAATCTCCATTAGACTGAAAAAAAAGTGGATTTTCAGCGCATTTTGCCTGTTTTTTGAGAATTACATCAGCTCTCTTGCCAGGGTTTGCACAGAATTCTTTCAAGAGTATGTAGTGTGAGGCGCTTGAAGAAAGAAAAAACAACAAAAGCCAAACTCAGCCAACAAATCCCCTCCACAGCCTATGCTGTAATTTTGTTGCTGGATAGTAGTTATGTGCATGTTGCACTCTGATCCCAATGTATCAGTTTCTGGCTCCTGCACCCTGTGTTTTCACAGCCAAACTCACCTATCATCGTTTTATTTCTGCTTGGTACATTATTTCCTATAGTGGGACCTCTTAGGGAGATGCCAGGTGGGACGCTAAGAGCATGCCCTAACCCCCCAGGCACTGAGCTAAGGGACTCTGAATCCTCTGGATCTATCATGGGGCAAAAATGGCTTTTTTTTTTAATCAAGATTGCTGCTGAGCAGGAAGAGCGGAACAGGTTAAATTCTGCTATATGAACTGTTTTTAATTGTTTGTTCTTGCCGAGCTGAGAGCCGTGAGACTTTGATGTCAGCATCAAAGGAGAGGAGGGCTGCTCTACCTATGCTGCAGTACGGGGAAAATTGACATCCTGGTGCCACTTCTCTCTTAAAAAATTAATGGAATACCTTCGTGTCTGAGAATCCTAAAACAGACGTGCTGGAAACTCCCGGGAGTGGGTCTAATAGTCGGAGGAAGATACGGTCAAACTTAGATTACCAAATTGCATGACTCTCAATCTTGCTCTTTTTTTGTATTATCCTATCCATGATAGGTATTTTTATTAAACACAGCCTATCTCAGTAGCTTTAATTAGAAATGAGGAGCAAAATTTGGATCTGAATATCTCTGGTATTTGGAGGTTCAGGTGTGACAAGTGAGAGCATCTCTCCTCCCTTGTATCTAATAAAACCAATAAGACCTTCTAATTTGCAAGCGTTCTTTTAATGCTGTTACACTGTCTTCCACTTGAAATCGTTGAAACTCGGGCTGTGTTTTCACGTTTCGCGTGTCTGAAAGTAGGAGGGCTTTTTCAGCAGTGGTAGCGTTTTGGCAAAGCTTTCAGATGGCGACTTCTGCAGCTTCAGGGCGTCGCGTGAGGCAGCACTCGGTTTGCTTCCCGTCTAATTTGCAGCGCACTCACGCCGCTCGGGTGCCACAGGGATTTGTGCTGTTCGTCCCGGGAGAGCGAGATGATTTCCCAGACAGGGTTTCTTACACAGCGTGTTCTTGCCTTCTGTGACAAACATACGTGTGCTGCCTCCTGCAAGTCTGCAAAATATAGCATTGAAACAGTTTTTCTTGCTTGCCTGGCCTTCCAAAGGGGCTTGGAAGGTTAGTTACCATCCAAGGAGAAGAGTGTTTGCAAGAAGGGAGGCTCGAGAAACACATCATCTCATGGGCAGTTTGTCTGTTTGCTGTTAATGGGCTGCTCTGAGAAAGGGAATAAACATGGGTATCTCTTGAAACTTGTGAGTAGGCTTGTTGAAACTGCCTGTCTCGTTTGGTTTTGGTCTGGGGGTGTTTTTCGTTTGATTTGGTTTTTTGAGTTTTGGGAGTTCTTTTGAGGATGGGATAGGATTTGTGGTCTGAATTTCTCCAAAGAGAAACTCAAGAAATACTGTCTCTGTCTGAACTGCTGTAGTTCGTAGAGTTAGGGACTGGCTTAAGTACCTCTTGAAATCAGTGCTATTCATGGCTTGGTGACATTTTTGATAACCACTTGTGTCAAGGACTATACTTACTTCTCCCTTTGTTTTAAGAAAAGTACTAATTAGAAAGGGCTCAGTTTCACACAGAATGAATTTTGCTCGTCTGCTGTTTCTGCTTTCTTCTGAAATCACTTGTGTTTCCTTCACGGTATTTGCAGCGGTGTCTCTCTGGGGTAAAACAGCTCTCCTGGAGAAAAAAAAAACCCACATTTCCTGAGCAACTGTCGCTTAGCCTAATGCAGGCCTGGGACCCCTGATAAGAAGGAATGATCCGGTCTTTATAGTGTTGCTTGCAGAGCAGAGCTCTTCTGAAGTTTGAATGTTTGTACTTTTCTGTGGACTAGATGTTGCAGGAAAACCTAGTAACATTGCTACTTTTCCATTTGTTTTCTGGCAGATGATTCAAGAGAGCAGGGTTCTCATTGAGACGGCAGACATCACTCATGACAAGATTGTTCAGTGCCAGAAAGCAGGTAATCCTTCTTTATCGTGCAATTCTAGACGGGAGGTGGGAAACCATTTGCCATAATTTACCTGTAATTTGTGACTAGTGCAGCATCTCTTGCCTGGCATTGAAGTCAGCATCCCAGTCTTTCCCTAGCAGACTATACCCTTCAGAAGGCTCATCGTCCTGTAGTAATGCAGACATAGGTCATTTGGCAGAGGTAATCCTCTACAACTAAATCCATCAGCTTTCGTGTATCAGAAACCATGCTGAATAAGTACATGCAGTGTATTTCTATTACGGGTTTGCACTGCAGAAATTAAATCTGTTTTCAGGTCATTCACATGTACAGCTGCACCTTTCCTAACCAGTAGCAAGCTTTGAAGGTCAGTAATGAAAACACTTGCTACTGCATTTAATTTGTGTTCTTGGGCATAATCTTCTGGGATGACGACAGTCATAAATACTATTGTTTCTGATTTGTTCACTTGGATTTGGCAAGTGATGCAGGCTACAGCCATTTACTTATATTAAACGTAAATGACAAATTAAATTGATGTTTTGTGGTAAATCCTTTAGTTGATCTTTTTAATTAGAGGAAACTTGGAAGCTGTTTCAGCAATAGTATTTTACTGATTTTATTTTTTATTTTTATGTGTCGCAAGAGCAGGGTGGAACCTAGTCCTTGCTGTTTGAAACTCAGAGCTCTCAAGCCGTGCTGGGGCTGCAGTAGCAAAGGGAGGAAAGGCAAGCAGCTACACCTTGCTGGATCTCATGGGCCTCATCCTGTATCGTGCCTTGGCTTCTGCTTGTCTGCATAAAAATCTAAAGCCTTCTTTGAGTGCAGAGGGTCTGGGAACAGAACAGCAACAGGGGAAAATGCAACCGTGAGGCATCTTTCTAGATGCTCTAATTGAAGAGCAGTACTTTGCCTTAAATTAAGCAGACCCTTGGCAGCATCAGCCAGCTTTCTGCCTACCCTGCCCTTCACACAGAATATGGCCCTTGCCTGGGCACTGGCATCTTTATGAGCCGAGGGCTGGACATGTGCGCAGGGAACATGGTGGTGTCCTGAGTTTCATGCAGTTCCCTTCTCCTTCCTTCCCCCAGTAAAAAAATTCATTTCTCAAGTTTGTTCTCTTTGCTGCCGTATCTACTTGTGTTTTCATTTCTTTTGCTTTGTTAGCCTTAAAATATCGTTTCTGATTGAGAAGGCTTGGAGAGATATGAAGTGCTCTTCTGAAGCCTCAGGATTTAGACAGAGGAAGGGAGAGGAGGAGAGAGGATCCCTCACCGCACTGCTTTACGAACTAGGTTGTTGCAGATGTCGCCCAGGCAAATTGTTACATATCATTTTCAGTGTGGCAGGATGAAGCACTCAAAATTAAGAGGTGTCTGAGGTGTGGCCGCCTGTGATGTTGTCCTTTGCCTCACCCCAGTTCTGCTCCCTTTGAACGTGTGTTCCCACCAAACGGTGCCTGCTCTTGTTGAGTTTTCCATGAGCAGCCTCAGCCCGATGCACAGTGGTCAACAGCAGCTTGGAGGACCAAGCTACTAAACGTTTTCCCTGATGCTCCTAACTATGGCCTCAAAAACATTTGGGGCTCCTTCTCTCCAGGGCAGCCCATTCCCCCTGAGTTACAGGTAGGAAGGGAGCTCCAGAAGGAAAAATAACTGCAAGGATGCTGCATAACGGCAGGGCTGTCTGTGAGGACCTGGGTACCATTAGCCTTTGGGTTTTTTTTCGGGACAAAGTGAGTCATTGATGGTTTTTTTGCACTTACTGAAGCGAAATGATTCGTCAGTCACCTGCAGGAGAACCTGGTGCAGTTGTTTAGACTGTTTTCCAAAGGAAGGGCTGCAGGAGCTCAGTTAGCCTTGACGGGCAAAACCCATGAGTGAGTGAAGTTTTGGGAAATAAGGGCAGTAGAGAAATCCTGTGTTGTGCGGGATTGAGCTGCCTCGGCATCACCAAGCTCTTGGGGTCTGAGCAAGGGGAGAAGAGACCTATTGTGAGTCTTCCAGAAGCAATTTGGGGCAAGTTACACCGAGTGCAAGCCTACCTTGGGCTCCAGCAGCTCA
The DNA here is from genome assembly GCA_020746105.1 of Trogon surrucura. NCBI lineage: Eukaryota > Metazoa > Chordata > Aves > Trogoniformes > Trogonidae > Trogon > Trogon surrucura. The sequence goes on from CM036621.1 coordinate 44,624,260, forward strand.
CTGAAGCCCTCTGCATCTGCTCTCTCAGCAGATGTGTAATTTCGATGAAGGCTGATTTTGTGAGTGGCATTTGCCTTAAAACATGAGAGGAGAGCTTGTGGAACAACTGGAGGTGGAACTTGGTTTGCTCAGTTCAGGGCTTCAGAGGTTTTGGAGCAATTCAGTGCCAGTTTGGCCTTGGTAAGGTACAGATTAAAGGAACGCAAGCAGCTTGCTCTTCTTTTTGTGTCTTAATCCACACCAGACTCGGAGAAATGTTTGCATACACTGTGCAAATCTTGCTGAATCGGTGGGCTAATTGGACTCATTAAGGCTGTTAGTCTGCTCCCAGATTTCCTGAATTTTTGCATCCAGCAACAGATTTGCAGACATTTGCTGCAAAAACTCGCAGTGAAATGTAACAATTCCCAGGGCTGTGGCTGGAAGGCTCAGTTCTCCAGGCCACAGGAACAACAATTCAGTGATTAGGGGCGTATGCGTTCCTGACGTCATTTATCGCCATGAAGTACAAGGGCTTTTCTGTCTGACTGTGACGAAGATTAATGAGCTGTGCATCTCAGCCTGCATTCACTGTGCTGAACAGGTATCCTGACGTCTCTCAGGCTGCCTTCCAAGGTACAAAATGGCCCATTCGAGGAGAGTGACTCGTGATTGCCATTGGCAGCAAAACTGCCAGCAGCACAGACTGTGAGCAGCAGCGCCGGAGGAGTGTGTGTGTATGTAGGAGGGTCCTGCACAAAGTTGGAAGCACCACCACAAGGTTGCGTGTGGCCCTTTTATTCTGGAAGATGCTCTCCAGGATGGAGCCCTAATGGGGAAACGGGTGGGGAAACACAGAAAGGGGCTGTAGGAAATTACCCGCTGCGAGGCTGAGGATGCTCGCTGAATGTTTCGCAGGGAAAATCAGTCATATCCTGGGTGATGTAGTTGTCTGTGTTTTTAGGAATGGAATTCCATGAAGAGCTCCATAACCTCGGGACAAAGGAAGGTTTGAAAGGAAGAAAATTAAGCAAAGCCATTGAGAGTTTTGCGTGGAATATCACAGTGCTGAAGGTAAGCATGGAAAGCCACCACCTTGTGTCTTCTACTAACTTTATAACCAAACCTCTGTTCTTTACCTCATCTATTTGTAGAGTCTTACTAATACTGAAGCAGTAATGAGATGTATAAATTACACCCAATGATTGAGATTTATCAGATATGTTTAGTTACACCTCCAGTCTGGAAGCTGTGGAGGGGAATTTATCTGAGCCTGAACAAATGAGGAAAGCTAGCTTGTGGTTTGTAAGCTCAGGGACCTGGGTTTGGTTGCCTGTTTTGTCCCACGCACTCTAAATGTGACCTGTCTGAGGTCCCTGTTTCTCAGACACTTGTTTGTGAAATGAGAACTAGAACATCTTCTTCGGAAAGGAGAGGACAGGCGAGTTGTCATGAAAAAACACAAGGAATGTTGTAGATCCTGCAGAAACGTCAAGGCCATGTTTCAAAAGCAGAACACTATCTAGACAGCTAAAAACGGGGTTTTTTGTCCCTCCATCCTGGCTCTACAGTGGCACACTGCACAGTGATCACATCACTCACCAGGCTTTAGCTGCTGGTTCAGCACTGACCAGGCACAAATCGTCATGGTAGCTGGTTGTCTGAGCCTGGGTGATGTTGCTCAGGGACAGACGAAGATGAAAGGAGGGGAGGATCTGATGCAGCCACAGCAGACGGCAGGGAGACAACCAGAGCCAGGCATTCGCTGTGTCAGCATTCAGCTCACGCCTTCTTTCACAGCCTCATTTCCCACCTTGCTCTGCTAAATCACACTTTGGTTTTCCCCTTCCCGCTCTCTCCCTGCTGCTCCCTTCCTTCAGCTCCCGTTAAGCAGGTTGCTCTGTCTGCCAGCATCTCGCCGTGACTGCCCTTCGCTGGCATTCCATGGCAAGACAGCTGATGAGAGGGAGTTTTTACAAATTTCCTCATCAAAATATACACCTCAACGTAACATGCCTCAGTGGGTAGCAAGAGTGGTAGGAGGTGCTTACTTCAGTGTCATCTAGCTGAAAAGAGCACTGGCGTGTCCTGTGCAGGAGAGGGGCGAAGGAGTTTGGAACAGACGGGAAAAAGGGTTTAGAGAAGAGCCAAGGGGGGACACATGGTTCCTTCTCTACCTTGATCCACCATGAGAGAGAGTAAAAGGGAGTAATGGAATCAGTGTAGGCTCACCTGATAGGACCTCTGATGAAAAGGCAACCAATTCAAATGTGATGAAAAGGACTGACCTTTTCCACACAGAATAATTGAGGCAAGTAACTAAAGAGAAAAAAAAACACCAAAAATAAATGCACAGGGCAATTTTGAACATTAATCTGAATATCTTTAGCCACGTTAGGTAAAATAAATGCCTCGTGCTCAGAGTCACTCTAAACATGGGCAAGGTTACTCTAAACTTGCTCATTTTTAGATGTTTATCTAACAAACAGAAGCTTGTTGCCCAAGTTCAGACCTCTGAGGGGTGACCTGTGGTTAATGAAGGTACAAGTTTAGGGTATCAGAAAAACATTTTCCATGAGAAGTAATTGCTGCCTAGCACATACTGTCAACATATTGAAGAGCATTTCAAATGTCTAGTCAAGGTCAGGGAATATTTGACATGTTTCATTTCTAAGCCACGACTTCTTTACTACCTTTCTCATGTAATAAAACATTAACAGAGTTTGTGGCAGCTACCTGCAGGTATAAATGCACATGAAACGCCTTTTCGTTCTGACTGTAGCCCAGCTCACAGTGACATTAGACAACAAAAAATGTGGTTGTACCTCAGGTGTCTGATAAGAGACCATCAGCCATTGTTCTTATTTTTCAACTTTATTTTTTTCCTTAGAGAGTACTGCATTTCAGTGACCCTGCCCATAACAAACCGGTTTGCTGGCTACAGCTACATCTTACGTTGGGCACTGATTCTCACCAGTACAGACTGGTGAGTGCTGCCCAGGAAGATTTAGTGAGGAAAGACCGACCTTGCACCACGGTCTCCTCCGTTATGTCTAGTGTCAGGGTGGTCACTACAAATATAATTCGCTAGATGTTGTTATGGAGGTGTAAGTAAAGAAAAAAATTAAAAATGTGGCCTGTGACATCTCATGAATGTATCAGCTGCTTTACAGTGGGTAAAGGGCATGAGACTAATGGGAGAAAGCCCCTTCATGTGCTCAGGGCTCTTGGAGGCAATTACATCAGGCGGCAGTTTGCGGAGGTGCCCCTGAGCAATAGCAGGTATCCTCTCGTGCCTGCGAGGTGGTTATTAGTCTTCTCTGAGGCTGGTGAAGGCAAGGCGTATTTAATTAATGTATTTCTTTTCATAAAGACTCACTGCAATAGGTGAGCTTTGAACGTGGAGAAGGGGATGCAATAAGAAATTGCTGCTGGCAAAGTCATTAAATAGTTACAGTGTGTTGAGATTAAAGCATGTTTTGTAAAACTCGTAACTGTGGGCATCCGTCATGTTTAAAAATGCCCTGAGGTGCTTTTAAGAGGCACCTAATGAGAACGAATCAAAATAATATGTCATTTTCTTCCTTAATTTATATAAACTTAATTACATGTTAGTAATACCCACTAGAAGAACAAGCTGCTTGCCAGAACATCTTAGTCAGAACAGGGACATTGAAACTTGATGACAGTCAACTTTGACATATATGCAGTCAGTGGTATCAAGAGGCGCATCAGTACACAGGGCAGAAGGATTGTGTTCTCACAGCGACATTGCAAGAATGGTTATGATCCCAAATTTAGTCACGCTTTCATTTTTATTTCCATAGCGCTGTGTCTGTGCCTCTGTTTTCCTTTCCGTGCTTAATTAAGTGCCAGTAAAAAGCAAAGGTAGCAAAAGAAATTTGGTGTTTACCACCTCATGGGGACCAGGGAGCTAGGAACTGTTCCTTTCATCCTGATGAGCACACAAAACCGCTTCTGCATCGGACGTTCGCAGTTTATTTTTGTGAGATGTTTGCCCATTTTCAAAACGGGTGTCGATCCATGTCACAGAGTGCAGGGCTTCATGTGGGTGCAGTGTAGGGACCACCGCTGCCTGCATGTAGGTAAATACCTAGAGAGTTAATGTAACAATGTGCTGACTTATTTATAGGCAAAACACGGGAAGACAAAGATCAAGTGGTCTTTACTGGTTTCCGTCTTCCCCTAAAGGGGAAAATACCCAAATGCTTGAATCTAGTCTCGGCTCTGAAGTGCGTTCATCTCTTTTTTAAAATATTTTTTGCCTCTGTTGCCATAAGAGCGTTCTGCCTTACTAAGGCTCCAAACTGCTAGTATGTGCTGCAAGACATCAGTGGTTAAATTCATTTAAGCACCTGTCTGTGAGTGTGTCTGGTAATTATCCTGCATTTAAATTAATGCTGATTAGATGTATATAGAGAGAGGTTGCTGGATGCAGAAGACATACAATTATTAAATTGTTAATGCAGCTCGCTCTTTAGGGGAGAAATCCACGATTTTATGATGTAGTCGTGATCAAGTGTAAGTGGTTTTATGCAGCAAAACTGCAGAAATAGCACTTTCGTCGGATGACGCCCGCAAGTGACCTGTTTCTTCTTCAGTCATTTCTGATCATCAGCCTTCAGTTGCTTGGGAGACCTGCAGCATCCAGACCTCTCACTTGGACAGCAGAGCCCCGAACATGCACTTTGATACTACTTGGAGAAAGGAAAGCCAGGTTTCTGAAAGATATACACACAGACTGTCTGCCTTCACCTAAACTGAGATGAATTTAGCTTCATAGAATCATAGAATGGCCTGGACTGGAAGGGACCTTAGAGATCATTTTAATCCAACCTCCCTGTTTTGGGCAGGGACGCCACCTCTCGACTAGGTCAGGCAACACGTGAGAACCGAACGGGAATCGAACCCGCGAGCTTCAGTGTTTCAAATACCAACGCTCAACCCACTGAGCTAAACCGGCACTACAAGGTATCATTTTTCTTTAGGAAGAAAAGTAACAGACAGAGATTGTTATTCTGAAGCACCTTTTGCACAACGGTACCATGCAGAGTTGCTCTTGATCATTGAAGAATGAGGTCTGCTTACAGTCTTAATTTAAGAATTATTATAGTGCATGGTGGGAGTGGTTTTTAATGGATGCTCTACAGTGCTCTCAAACCATCTTGTAAGAAAGATTTATTTGGGTCTTTTCATATTAGTCCTTCTTCCTGCAGTTAGGTAAGAACCAATGCAGAGTCTTAGGGACATTGCATGTAATTAGGCACAATGGCAACAATCCGTTCTATTGTATGTCATATAATTGCTGCCAAAGCATTTGCATGACAATTTATACTACCTAGATCTTAAGTGAGAGCACGGTGAGTTTGTAAGCCCCCGAAAAGCTGCTGAATTGCATGTACTGTGTATTTCTCTCCCTGCAAGTGTTAGAGAGGCTCCCCCCTGCCCCCTGAAAAATTCCTTGTGTCTAGTGTCTCTCCTTTTCTCAGCATCTCTCTGGGGACAGAAGCCCATTGGTGCTCAATTTGTAAAACTGCAAAAATAGATGAAACGGAAGCCACAGTGGCTTAGCAACAAATTCTTGTGATGTGCTGTCACCTTGTGACAGTGATTGCCCAGCAGGAGCGGTTTGTGCCGCACGGAGGCTTCATGCTCACAGGGCTCATTGTATTATTCCACATCTACTTGTCTCCACATCTCCCTAGATAAAGACGTTTTGGATGTGGTTACCCCAAGGGCCCTTTTTCTGGAGAGGTTAAACGCCTCTTCTAATGTGTAGTCCCCACGTTGTTTGCATTTCCTTTGTTGATGCAACTGAGAATGGTGCTTCTAACTTGTAAACTCCTCAGACTGTGTGCCGTGGCTACTTTTGAGCAATCTGCTGCAGCTGAGGTTGGCTCAGCCAACCAGTCTTGGGTGGGACAATAGATTTTACAAACGTACGAAGAAACACAGAATTACTCTAATTATTTACAGTTACTAGGTCCAAGTGTAAGACACACCAAAAATGGAGCGTCACCAAAGTTCACCCAGGAAATGAGTGCCTTGAACTGCCTTCCTTAGGCGTAAACTTTGGGGTTTTGGTGGAGGACGCAACTGCAATCCAGAGTTACCCGTTTGAGATGTAAATATTATAAAGTTAGATGGTATGACAGGACCAGGACCACGTGGGGTTGCTGTACCTCGTGCCCCTCGGGCCAGGGCCACCTCAGTGGCATGGGCTCCAAGCCCGGCAGAGGGTTGGCACACTGAGGTGCTGCCTGTAGAAACCCAATTTTTCTGTTGCTTTGCAAACGGAGGCTTGTCAAGATGTTTAAATAGCAGTAGGCTGCCAAAATAGATGTCTGACTCTCTCCTTGTGTAGGCTGGCAGCTCGATGAAGCCCCTGCTCGGTGGGCTGTAGGGTTACAAATTCCTTGGAGGCACTCTTCTTTTGAGGAAAAAGAGCTACTGTTGCATGTGTGCCTGAGCTGAGCTGGAAAACGGGTAGTACTAAAAGGGGGATGTGTGTATGGAAAGATGACTGAATAGAATAGTGGTTTAGATGGTTCCCCACTAAAGGAGGATTGCTTGGGTGTGAAAAATGGGTCAGTGTCATTATCTGTCCCTTGGAGGAGGAGCCGGCAAAGGCAGGAGCTGCCAGTGGTGTAGGAACTTCAGCGATTTCTGCCACCATCCCCTCCCCTGCAATGGTGACGTTTTTCATCTGTGACGTGGATATCAAAGACTGCCGTACCCAGCGAGAGAGTTAATTAACACAACCTGGAAGACGTGAAAGTTGGGAATTTTGTTTGTGCCAATCCGACAACATGACCTCATTCAGCAGAATTAAAAGGGCCATAATGCAAGTATGAATTTCAGCAGAAATTCACATGTTTCTTGCTTTTATCTGTCAATGGCTGTACTAACAAAGAAAGAAAATGCACAGCTGCCTCAGTGAGGTGTTGAAGATTGCTGAGCCGCGGGCAGCAAGGCAGGGTGCCGGAGCCTCTCCTCCAGGTCCTTTCCTGGACCCTGGGGTGACACCACCCCAACCCTGGCACCGGTGAGGGGCTTAGAGAGACGTTGCTGCGTCCGGCTCACACAGAGATGATACTACTGGTGCCTGCCAGGGTGTTTGTCTTCCTCCCATCTGAAACTGTCAAATGCCCCAGTGAACCAGAGTCTTGTGTCCTGCTAAAGATCTGGCAGAGCTGTTATTGCTTCAGGGCTAACAAGATGCATGTAGAGAAAACTCCCTTTGTTTTCCTCCAGAGGTGGAGTTTGTGCATGTCTGGGAGAGGGTGACCTGTGGGCCTTGAGAGGATTGTCATCCAAAGCAGTCGTGTTTCTGCACTGTTAAATTCACAGTTGTTTAAGACACAAGTTTTTGTGGCGCTGGGGAGCTTCTCCTGTCATACAAGGGCACGTGTGCCTAAGCGAAGGGCTCCGTTTCAGGTGGTACGTGGCGGGACAGTGGGAGAGGGAGCTGCTGCCTGAAGCTTCCACCCACGATCATTTTTTCTGAATTTGTGTAGGGCTATTGAGTACTGATTTGTACACAGCAGAAACGTTACGAGAGGGTTGCTTGTATGCTGGTTTTTTTCTCCAGCATTTGCTTAATGTAAAGTCTCAAATTGTGCTGTTCTCTGGGAGCTGTAAACTGGTGCAGGACTGAAACAGTTATGCTTGAATGGAAGCTTTGGTGCGTGCAAAAAGGTTTAATGTCTTCTAAAAGTTACCTTTGTGGTATGTTTTGAGCTCATTACAGCTACTGTCAGCCCATCATGTACGTTTTCCAGCACTTAAAAATGATGGGAAGCTGACTGTGCCTTTTGTTATATGAGTTGCGTGCCAGCATTCACAAAACCCTGCTCCCCAGGGGAAAATGGGTCTCTAATTGCAGCTAATTCCTCGGAGGAGATGAAAGCTGACGGTTACTCTATCGAAACTTCCTCCTCTGCCCTTGCTGATACTCTTGGCGCTGTCAGTGCCCTTGGTCAAATCTGGTGATGTACTTTAGATCCAAGTGCTGAAGCTGGGGCTGGCATGTCCTTTCCCTCCCGAGCACATGTAGGAATCCTCTCTCCACATGTCGGGATGTGAATAACACTGTTGCTAGCCAGGGCCTTTGACTTATTCTGCACTTGCATTAGTACCAGAGTCAGGGGAGCTGGACTCTGGATCCGTCGGGCAGTGATTTGCTGGCATGACCCCCCCCGTTTCGTTGTGCCATTCCAAATTTCTTTACTGCCTTTTGACACTGAAAAGAGAAGAATGTTCATCCTTGACCGCTAACCTATTCTGAGGGCTGCGGTTCAGGTAAATTGCTATGTAACTTGATGGCGATATTGATTAATTTTTGTTGTCTGGAGCCCAGCAGAGGGCTGAGGAGCAAAGGCTTCTGTGTTAGCGCATGGACAGTTAGTCAGAAGCCACAAACTGCATTAGATAGAAGTTGGAGGTCACTAAGACCAGGCATTTGCTTTGCAGTTACTCTTCCCCAGCAACCTTGGTAGATCCCACCAGCTCTAAATGTGGTGGGCGTTCCCAAAAACGTGTACAAGAGCTAGGGCAATCGAAGGTTCAAGTGCTCATGACTTTACTGTACCAACAACAGATTGGGAAACTGCCACAATTTGTAGGTTGTCTCCTTGACAGCTACAGTCTTCTGTTGGAATGGTGGGGCTTGGGTGGCTTCTGCGGGTTCCTGCCCCTCCCCAGTCAGATGGTGGTTGCTGCCAGCAGCTGCTGCAGCAGGGGAATTTGCAAACCACGGGGTTGCCAAGAAATTGGTGTTCGTGCCCTGTTCCTCAGAGACAAGGAGACAGACAAGAAACAAGCTCTGCATGAGTATGCTCTGGTACCTGTCCAGCAATGCTGCACGCTGACTGGCGTAATTTCGTTTCGTCTTAATTAGGTTATTTCAGTTAGCATTAAGCAGAGCTGCAGGTATTTTTTCTTTTTTATGTTTTTTTTAGCTGTTGTCCTAAGCAGGAATCTATGGAGAGCAATGAGCGTGCTATGTTTTCCGTAACACTCCTACCCCCCTAAAAAAAGAAGTCCCCGAGCCAGCACAGATTCATGTTGTCTTCAGTGGAGCAGAAGCAGCTCGGGGATGGTCAGTAAGCCCTTCGCAGGTTCTGACAATCTTAAGGGACACTTTGCTGTCCAGGTGTGTGATGAAGGCGTGATCGTGCAGTTCCCTGGAGGGGCACAGCCTGGGGGGCTCCAGGGAGCAGGGAGGTGCCAGCTACTCCAGCCAAGCGTTTTGCTCCGGGATTGCTTTGCAGTTTTCTGTTTGTTGCAAAGCATATCTCTTCCTGCAGCTGGTCCTTCTACTCGAAAGAATCAAGTGCAAGAAAATTCTATGCTTTCTTCCTCATTTTTGTTCTTGGTTTGTTTTTTTCTGAGACTCTCTGGACCTCTGGAGCTACCAGCTGGTGCATGTGGGGATTTTGTGACCAAAGGAGGGCTAAGAGATAAATGGCTGAATGCACATCTTTGATTTCCATCTCATGACTATGTATAAACGGTTCCCCAATTCCTTCCATGATTTGGGGTTTCCTCAGTATTGACTGTGCGCTCTTGGGCTCCCAGCCAACCCTTTGATTTCAAATTTCTCACCAGAAAAAAAGGCAGGATCCTGGCGCGGAGAGGCTGCCGGGAAGAGCCCATACGTTTGTGGCTGTGCTTGCAAGCTCTCTGCTAGCTGTGGTACCTGAGAGACCCACAAGCAGCTGAACCCCTCAGCCCATGGCTTACGTCAAATTGACAGCATTATTTCTGAAAGCAAATTCCTGCTGCTGCACAACTACAGACAGTCGGATGTTCTCATTCATTGCTTTTGACAGCCTGATATAAGGTAATTTAATTTAAACGCCCAGATGAGAGAGAAGCACGAGGCATTTTTTAAAAAAAATGAAAATAAAAGCCCACTCTTTTTACGCATAAAATGCCTGCTTGAAAGAACAGATTGGTAGTCACACAGGGCGATTGAGTTGCAAGACCCATGGCTTTCTGTGGTGAGCTCTGTTTAAAGATCAATAGAGAACACCACAGCATGGGTGAGTGCCTCTGCCACTTGAGCGTTCAAGAAAGCACTCGAGGTTAATTCCTGTCCAGGCTGTGATCAGTAGGGCTTGAGAGGGCACTGGACTGCATTTCAGAGAGCAAGCTGGCTGTGTAGGTCCTTGGCTGTGATTTCGTTAGGCAAATCCTGTAAGAGAATGAGAAATGCAAACGCTCTTTCCTAAGTTACCGTGGCTGCACGAGGCAGTGATGCGCTCGCGCTAGTGAGGTCAGCAGCCAGAATGGGGAGTTTTTCAAAGTATTGGCTTCTTCATTAATTGTATAACTGTTCTTGAGGTTCTCCTCATGTGACCGGAGTGTTTTCTTTCTTCTTCACCTCCCAGGCTGCCCTCAGGGTCCATGCTGGGCTGCTTCACACAGCTGAAGTTTTCACATGAGGTTACACAAGTGGTGGGTTGACTGGTTTGCAATGAACTGGGGAGCCTTTCCCAGTTTGGTGCTGGGCGGACTGTCTCTCAGTATCCAGCACAGCTGTTGTGTGACACTAATGGCAAATTAACTCAATTTAAAAGTTGTGGGGTCTGCGTGGGACAAGCCTAATGATGAACAACTGGTGGATCTGTCTAGTTTTAGAGTTTAAATACTTCAGTGCTCATCTAAAAACTCATTTGCCTTGTGTTTTGTCACGTAACCTTGTGTCAAGGCTGCTCACGACAATCTGTTCTACAATAGTTTCTCTTCCCACCTCCTGCTTTAGCACTTTGTATAACAGTGACTGCCTTTCTCTGGGTGGATATTTTCTTTTTTCATGCATCTCAGATCTGTTCTCTGTGTGACATAATTGACTCTCAGCTCTGTTTCCTTCTTGCAATTTTTTGCTTGGACCCTGCTTTGGGAAATGGGAAAGAAGGTCGCTGGCTGTCAGTAACACGCTGATACACCAAAATGAGATGCTCGGTTTGACATCTGAAATTACTAGCAAATGCTGAGTAACGCTGAGTGACTCAGGCCCCAGTGAGGACTCGATCAGATCCCCTGAGTTACTCGGTGGCAAAGCTGCTGCTGGTGGAAACGAGCTCTTACATTTAATTCAGAATTGGGTATGTGGGAAAGTACCCCTGAACCCCAGACCTTAAATGACACAAATAATGCCACTGAATTGCCGTCCTTTACATTCATGGCCTTTTAACCTTCTTGACAGGAAGTGAATTTCTGCTGTGCAGAATTAGTAAATAATGTTCGGCCCCAGCTTTTCCCATGGGGTAACTCATTTTTGCATTCCTTTATTTTTCAGTGTATGAAAAGTGATTATGTGTTTTGTGTATAATTTCTGTGTACAGGAGTTTCTTGTGCAAGCCGTGTGCATCGTGGTCTTGGTCTCTCATCTCAGAGAACAAAGCAAAGCTCTTGACAAACTACAGGCAGTCATAACAGAAAGGGTGGGGTTTGAAAGTCTGCATCGATACAGAACGCTTTGTATGATTTTGGAGTGCTCTGTCCTGAAATGTGGATGTATCATAATCAAATTCATGTCAGCCATTCCCACATTTAACTTTGAAGGAGGCATGGAAAAAAGTCTGCTTTTTGTACTAAGTCAAACATAGCAGTGTAATCATTTCATTAGCTATTTCCTCCTCAGGATTACGTTTTCAAAGCCATGTGCAAGCATTTAATTGTGTGCCTCCCTATTAATATTAAACATGGTTTAAGTCGTGCCGTGACACGCTGAAAACACACCCTTGGTGGTAAGTGATAGTGTCAAAGCTTGTTTCTTTGAGAAAAAATTAAAACCCCACAGGAATAACTCGAAAGATGGGCATTAGAAGGTGGTGGACTGCAAAACGACCTGTGCAGCTGCGCTTTCAGCCTCCCCTGTGCAAACGCAGCGGGGTTTGAACACGGGGTTTTCCGCTTCGTTCGCAACGAAACCCAAGGCAGGGGCTTCTTGTCCTGCTGTGCTGCAGCCGGGTCCCCAGCACGGGTGGGTGCCCAACCTCAGTCTGGGTTGTTGTTGGATGTAATGAGCTGTCCTCCTGACTCATAAAAACTGAGGCGTTTGGCCAAAACCAAAAACGAAATCAGAATACACAGAATTCCTGCTGTCTGTGGCTGTTGCCACTGTCTATCTAGAGCTACTTAAGGTTCTTAAAGCCTTTCATGGGCTGTTGCTGAAAGTGAGCAATATTTAAAGCCATGTCAGATTATCCCTCTTCTCTAAGTAGTATTAACATGTCAAGGTAAAGGCTTGTAATCTTGCAGTTGCTTGACAAGCTGCGTTACTCACACTGTAATGTTAATTTGTGCTGAGGCTGTGCCGTTAGCTATAGTTAGGTGTGTGAAACCTGGCATCTAACGCTCCCTGACTCTAAATAAAAATGGGCCCCTTGATCAGTTTTTCAAGTAGAGCACACAAGTAATCTCTTCTGGCTTAATTTAGCGTCCTGCCAAATGCCGAGTTTAACCTTTCTCACAAGTATTTATTTTCAGGAAGGCTGATGGTTGTCAGTAGTAGCAGAAGGGAGATACGTGGAGAGATGCCGGGGTGGACCATCATGATCTCTCTTTGTCTGGAAGAGAGATGCTTTGTTTGTAAGGGCCAAGGAGGTTGTTCTCTGTGCAGAGATGATCACAATGCCTGATTTATGCAGGTTGTTTTGAAGCAATCATACTTGTAAAGTTTGCTCCAGCTTCTATCCAGTATTTAGTTCGTTAAGGTGTTGACACAATTTTGCTGACGTTTTTCTTAAGTGGATTATGCTTACAGCCAGTTTTTCAAAGCAAACAGATGGCTTTTCAAACAGAGCATGCCTGCAGATGATTTTTTTTTTTTTTTATGGTGTCTCTAGAATTGTGACAGCTCTGTCAGAGGGGGCTGGTTTGTCGTTAATTTTCTGGTGACAGATGATTCAAAACCATTTTTGCTCCTTCAGCTTGCTCGAATGAACCAGCTGTTTAAAAATAAAAGATAGAAGGAGACGAAGGCATAAATCAATTGGCCTGCACATGAATGGAATCACGCTATTTTGATCAGTCCACTTCTGTTTTTAGATCGCTGTAAAATAAGGATGTCTTCAAAACACTGGAAGTATTTTCAGGAGGAGTGTTTTTCTTCTTGGAAGCCGAAGGCGTGTTGTGCGTTGCCTCAGATGAGATCTGCAGTCTGAAGTGCCTGCCTGCTTAGATGTGAAGTCAGCACAGGGAAGAGCGCATGGCTCAGCCCCCTCATGCAGGCGCGAAGTCCCTTGGCTTCTGGCGACTTTGGGGATGAGTCTGGGCTCAGGCCATCGTCCTCTGAGCAGGAGAAGCACCAGCCCTGCTGCAGCCGGCTCTATTTCCCCCTGAAAAAACCAAACCATTTAAAACCGCGTTTGTGTTCTGCCCACCCTTTTTTGGTAGCGTTGCCACATCACTAACGACGATGCTGCTGCTGCTGCGCGTGTCCCTGCAGCGCTGTCACCGTCGCGTTTTGTTTTTCTTGCGTTGAGCTGGATCCCTGGCATCTAGGTCGTGGTTTGCGTTGTTCAACAGGGACAAATTCCTGTCACCAGGAGCTGAGGCAGGCACGGGCTGCCCTCCCTGCATGATGTGGTTTCTTTCCCACGTGGTGTTTACCAGCGCGGTGGGACTTGCAAGCCACCATTGTTCCTTCTTTGGGAACGTTGTTTACGGGGGCTCAGGCGGCGTGAGCCTGGTGCCAGGCGCTGGTGAAAAGGGAACTGTGCTCATTGCTGTGGGATAAATCCTTCCTCTTGGCTCTGGGGAAGGGGAGAACAGAGGGGGATGCTCCCGCTGCTGGGAGGTGTCAAGCTGTGAGTCGTCCGACACCTCTGGTTTGCTTTGAAAACTGTGGGAGGGTGGATGATCGGTTGTCCCCCTGGTGTGTCCCAGGTCCTGCTGTAATACCTGTTGTCTCCTCTGAGAACCCCACGAGGCATCTGTGGTTTGCAGGAGGTCAAGCTGGGTTGCAGGGATGCGACTTTTTGGTCGGCGGAGGTTCTCGTTCCCAATACTCACGAATCCAGCTGCGGTGGGTGATGTACTTCAGCCTGTACTTCAGGTGACATTAAGAGAGGAGCAGCTCAAGTTCCTACTGATACTGAATTTTAACAACCAGATGCATCTTTTATTTATTTGTATCCTCTAGCACCAGAATCTTGTCGCTTGGCAGCGCTTGAGGTATTAGTATTGCATAAATATTCATTTTTAGTACTTCTGAACACCAGCTCCTTAATACAAATTCCATGTAACGCAGTTTTTTTTTCCTGGTAGTTACAAGTTGGATTGACATCCCGTTAGTCACCTCACCTTTATGGGCTCTGGGAAGGTATAGAAGCAGGCCATTGCCGTGTGGGATCTGGTGCCGGGGCGGTGGCCTGGGGGGCAGGGCACCATTGCTGGGGCTCGTGAGGGGCAGGGACAGGATGCAAGACAGGACCCGCACCCTGTTCCTCGTCACCGAACAAAACGGCAGAGGCACAAGGGCGGCATTGCCACTTTCGATGGATGCGTGCGATCCCTGACTCTTCTCCTGCTTGTCTGTCTGTGCATCCCCAGGGCCAAGGAGATCTCCTGAAGAACGCCAAGAGCGAAGCCCTGGAGAACATGAAGCAGATCCAGCTGGCGTGCCTGTCCTGCGGACTGAGCAAAGCGGGAAGCGGGCAGGCGGACGCCAAGGCGAAACGGTGCCTGGAGGCGATACAGGAGAAGGAATCCGGGGACGAGAACGGGAGGCTGTGAGGGGAGGCAGAGCTGTCGCGTTTGCCACAGATTTCAATAACTCTAAAACTATTTTTTTAAAGTGTTTAAAAATTCACGCAGGAATGCCCTCTGCAGGGCGTCGGTAGTATTAAAATCCTCACGATGTCAGTATTTTAATGCAGTTAATTTATCCAAGTTAAACTCTGGTAGCGAGATCTCTGACGAAGCCGAGCTGCCTGTATGCCGGCGCGTGCGTGCGCACATATGCAGAGCCTGTAGACGCCCTCTCATGCATTACATTAGCCATCCACTAATTTATTCCTTTGTCATCTTTGAATAGGCCTGTTCATTCTGAAGATCAAAACAAATAGGCAGTACTTGTACTGGTTTTGTGCTTTATTTTACTCTCCAGCTTTTTATCATCTAACTTATAGGTTATGTTAATGTTATGCTGTTTAAACAAACAAAATACAGCAACAAATGTCACCAACAGCTTTTTTTTTTTTTTTTTTTTTTTGTGAGGGCAGAGCCAGTGGTTTGCTGCAGATCCAGGTTTTTAATGAGCAATTCAAACCGAGTGAACAAGATAGAGTTGCTGGGTAGATTGTGATTAGATTCGAGGTGTGTATTTCACTGAATTCTAGCAAACTGCTCTTCAGGATACAGCCAGGCAGCACATACTGACGTAAGAAGTAGCTGCTTTATTTCGTTCTGGTAAATGATTGTTACCTTGTAGGCCTGCAGGACAGCCGCAGTCTTTGGTGACAGGCACCAGCTGGTGCAGCAGTGAGCGTAGCTACTCAGCCCCGTAGTCACAAGGAGAAGCTGTGAGGATCCTCCGCTGATCATGAGCCCTGAAGGTGAGCTTCAGGCCGCTTTGAAAGACCCAGCGGTGCTAGTATTAGAAGGAAGGTTTTAGAGGTTTCCCAAACCGTGAGGTGTGCGAGGTCAGACCTTGCTCGCCGCCTTCTGCAGAGACGCTGAAGTCGGTTGGATGAAGCAAGCAGGGCCTGGCCTTACATTGTCGTGGTTGAGGATTGTTCTGCACTAGAAATTTGAAGCGAGGCTGAAGAACTCGCATAGAGAAATAGTTTAGGGAAGAAGAACAGAGTACCAGCATTTCTGTGCAGCGGTTACAAATACCCTGACACGTGTCGTGTGCTGAGGGTAGTTCTGAGGATCGGACACCTCTTTGTGCCGCCGTAGAAAGGAGGCGGAGAATGTCACAAAGCAACGCATCCTTGTCCCTTCCAGTGTCCAGTTCATGTACATTCACAACATTCATTTCAATCGTTTTTAAGTACTGTGCTTGAGTGTAGTATTTGTGTTACCTTTAACAGGACTAAGTGTTTTATGGTTATAAAAAAAAAGGACTATATTTATTTAAGGCATTGCTTTTATTTTGAAAAGCTACTTTTTAAATTAATTTGATTAACAAATATGCTAATTTTCTGAACTTAACAAAAAGTAATTGCTGAAAGTTTGACCATTGGAGAATCTTATATAGCTACTATGTTAAGTTATTTTTGACTTCTTAATAACACTATTATGTTCATGTTGCACATTACTGAGAGAGTAAAGCTATGAAACAACTTTGACCCATGTTTTTAAAGTGATTTAATGTGGAAGGGAACCAGCAAGACTTGGATAAAGGTGGATGAGAGTGGGTAAGTTGCATGAGAGAAAGACCTGCTCTGATGGGAACTGTATTATTGCAAAGGTTATATCTTGGACGCCTTAAACACAATTTCAGTAAAACTTGACATACTTGTTCAGATCCAGCCCTAAATTCTCTCTTTATTTCTCCATTACTCATGAATGTGTATTCAGCCTTCACTGACGTCTGGGGAGTAGTGTCTTTTTTGTTTCAGGCAAGACATGAAGCCCAGGTCAGTGGTGTTAAGTGTCCGTGTTCATGTTTTGCCCTCCTGGGTTACCATCCTGATTTCATCATGGGTTGTGTTTGTATGAAAAACAGTAGTTGGCTTTCAGCTTTTACAGTTCAGGAGGGTGGAAACTGTTCACCTGGCACCACCAGTTGTGAAGGATCAGCCCTCGGGAGGCATCTCTCTTGGGGAGGGAGAGGCTGCTGCAGGAAGGGCGAGCGGCTTGCCTCCTTGTGTTTCATTTCAACCTGGAAATAGTTTGGTTTTCTCAATTTCAAATGCTGTCCTAATGCCTATACAGGAACTGCTGGTGAAATGCCTTCTAGTCCAATTTCCTTCTCTGATGTTATAAACAAATTAACATGAAATTACATGGAGAAGGGCTTGCTTTCTGTGCTCACACAGAGCTCTTGCTCTATATGCATTTGCAGAACCAGAAGACGGTGGCTGGATGGAAATCCTATAGCACACACACACACACCTTTAATGCTGTGCTTAACCTTCATATCACATCCTGCGACAAGGTCGTGCTGCGTGGCTTCCTGTGCCAAAACGTGGGGAGTAGGAAACCTCCTGGTACTCCCAGCCCAGTGGCCGGAGCTGCTTCACCCTTTCTCCTCCACAGGGAGAAGGCTGGCTGCAAAGCCTCGTCCTGCCTTTCTCTGTGCCCCTTTGAAGTCCCTGGAAGTGCAAGTGGGTGGCAAAGCGGCAGCCAGTGTGATGAAAATTCAGCCTTGGAGGAGAACACATGGGAAAAATCTGTATTGACAGCAACAACACGCAGGGGACTGGCTGCCTGGCCATGGGAAGGCGTTTCGGGATGTGCCTGGCCGATTGCAGCAGCACAGCCACCGGCCCCGGCCCCATCGCCCTGACGCCCCACCTGAATGGATGGATATTATCTATATCGCTTCTGGGCAGTGATGTCAGGAAAGGGCCACAGGTATTTGCAGTTGTTTACAGTGTGCTTTATCAGCTGGAAATCAGAGAAGCTCTCAGGGACTGGTGTGGGGAGGTGAGTGCATGAGTGAATCTACCTGGTTTCTTGCTCCAGCTCTGCCACTAAGTCCTACATCTTTCCAGTATTTATCTTTCCCTGTATCGTTCTCTCTTCTGCAAGGTAAGACTGATGGTGTTTTCCTTCCCAGGCACAGGAATAGTTTTTATCACGTTAAAGGTGCTGGCATGACCGGTGGGACTGACCACTCCCCTCTCAAGCTCAGCACGAGTGAAAGCACAATACTCTTCTGCTGCGCTCTGTATTGTTTTTCATGCATTTTATACCCTGGTTTTAAAGGGAAAGCACAGCTTCCCAGTGCAAACAAGGTGAGAGTTTTGCATGTCCGTCCTTCTGAGATGCATCTCCCAAAATAGATCGTTACCAGACAATTGTATGCACCAAGGGAGCTTTCCTGTATAATAATCCGTCTCTTCCATCTCTCTGTTCAAACCTAGACACTGGGTTGTAGCCTCCCTGGCCCTGTGACAGACAGCAGCCTGGTGCAGGGGACTATTTCAGGGAGCTTCAGAAAAAAAACAGGTGAGGGGAAGAGATCTCTTCTTGCCTTCCCTGCCAGCTGTGGGACTGAGCATGGTGGCCCCGGCTCATGTTGCAGCAACAGATGATGATGTTACGAGTCCAATAAATCTGAGATTTAGTTCTTGTAATGCACAATGTTTAGTGGGGGAGAGGTGACCATGACGGGTGAAAACATCTGGACCCAGCAAATGTGCACTTGGGAATGGAACAAACACGAGGCACACCCTCCCTGGGCAGAATGAAAATCTAAAACTTTTCATAACAATGTACCTGTAAAGTTGTCTCCAGCTTGCCACACCATGCCTGAGGTGATATTTTTCCTCAGGCAGCTGCTGGGATGCATCTCCCTTAAGTGGGAGAGCTGTTTGGGACTGTTCTGGCACGGTCTCTTCAGGTCGCCTTTGTACAGAGTCAGGCTGAGCAGTCTTGCATTTGCTTTCCGCAGCAGGTCCCTGAGAAAAAAAAATGTTTCCTGTTTAAAATAAAGTTGAGGAGTATGAGAGTTCAATAACCGAGAAGTGAGCAACCAGGCCAGAAATGTGATGCAAGCGCTGTCCCACCAGCTGTTCCTCTGCAACAGAGGCTACCGCATGAACATGCCCCCGATCAAACAGGTCGTGCTTTAAATGAGGTTTTGCTGCTCTCTGATTACTTGAAATTATGTATAAATTTCTTTTGCAGAAAATACCATTTCAAGAAGATGGATACAGATCAAAATCTCGGCAGGCAAGGCAGGAGCGGGAGGAGGCAGCGCTACGTTTGGCAGCTGTTTGCTGCTTACAGCCCCCACCGCCCTGCTCTGGAAATGGGAATCAGAATGAATAATTGTGAAGGGAAGTTTAAGTTATCGGTGGCGTTAGAAGTATTTTGCCTGTTAAACCGCACAGAGGGACTCATTCATTTATCAAGACATGAGTTGGGAAGCAAAGGTGATATCTGAGGTCAGAAGTTAAGGGAGCGTGGAGAGGAGGTGGCGCATCGTGTGAGATCTGCTGGGTTGGGGGGGGTGAGTTAAGTGAGTGTTAGGTGAGTGCTGGCCAAGTGCCCCCCAGGATGAGCCGTCACCCTGGGGAAGGGCTGTTTGGACGGGGAGCAAGCTGGTGACCGCCAAGGTTGGTTTCCACCAGCAGAAAATTTGCACAGATCTTGGTGAGGGCTGGGAGTGGGGTGGCCGTGACAATTGGTCCTATCTCTGACCCATGGATTAGTGTGGCTGTGGGAGAAACCTTTGGGAATGGAAGAGGCCGTGGCCCTGGGACCCCCAGTGAGAACCCTCCTGGAGCTGGGGCTGCAGCGCTGGATGTGAGCAGCTTTTGGCTGTGGACAGGAGTCAGCCAACTGGTCAGCCTGGTTTCTGGCAGCAGGTGTCAATCATTTTAAAGCAACGTCTCATTCAGTCACTTCATTTGGCTCTGGCATGCAAAAATCGCAGAATTGCTGTGCTTCAATGATATAATGTACCACTAAGAGCATCGTAGATATTTCTGTTTGCTGTTGTGTTTTTGTAAGCTGATGATCTTTTTGATTGAAAAGTCCTCAAAGTCAGCCTGACTGAGTGCTTATATTTAATCAAGAGTTTAGAATGTTGGAAGAGATTGAATATGCCAGGTGAAGCACTGATTTTTTTATGGCAGCTGAAAATGCAGTTAAATAACGTACCAGATATACAGGATGGAAATGATATTAGAAGTAGACGTAGACCGGTATTAATCTGGCTTGCCTGGAAGCACGTATGGGGAGAAAGGAGAAATACAGATTAATTATTTGTATGCTTCCTCAGACAGGGTCTGGTGGACCAGCTACACGTAATACAATTAGAAACGAGTTGCAAATTACGATTCAGACAGCACGAGCTGCTGTGATTATTTCTGACGCTGGTGGATGGAGAAGGGAACTGGCAGCACGGCATGACAGGGGTTCTGCTCCCTCCTGCCCAAAGCATAGGAGCCAAAGCATCAGTCGCTGCTGCATTTCCTAGCTGGGTCCTCCCAAAGTGGAAAAATGAAAAGACAGAGTGCTCTGGAGAGGCAGAAACAAAGTACAGGAGAACATTGTGGCTTTTATTTTGGTGGTGTGCTCCTATCGCGGGATATGTTAGAAGAGCTGCAGTGAGCACGGAGAGTTAACACCACTGAAAGATGCTACCAAGTGCAGTGTTTCTGCTCATGCTGGGGTGTGTCTGTTCCACAGGAAAGAATTTTTGGTTTGGTTTGGGTTTTTTTGTTTGTTGTTGACCCAACTTGGTATTTCCTAGCAAGGTGATTGCAGTAAACCTGCAGCTATGACTCAGCTGGAATTGTTTCTCCCCAACCTTGAGAAGATGCGGTAGGTGAAAACTAACACCATGGTCTGTCACGCTGTCTTTGTGCATAGAGGTTGTTGCCAGGGGATTTTTTTGTTGTTGTTGTTAATGTTTAAAGGTCCTAATTAACGTCAAATGAACACAAATGTTCACAGGACAAATGTTTCTACCAGGCATTAAATCAAGGACAGATGCAAGTCTCCAGTGTGGAGTCAGACAATAGCATTAATGAAGACAGAATGGCACCAGTTTTGATTCCTCCTATTATTTTTATGAATTGAATGTGAAAATTGTCTGAGCAGTGTTTAGTGATGATGTGCATGGGAAAGAGCCTTTAGGCCCGGTGAGGAATTTTTATAGGGTAGCCTTACATGCTGCAGCCTCTGGATCCCAGCTATCCAGCGAGGAAAAAAAAAAAAAAGCCTGTGGGAGCAGACAGTGGTAGGACCTGCCTTTTGCTAGGAGGCAAGGGGGCTGCAGAGGATGCTTGAGGACCCTGGAGAGAGTCGGTGCATCCCTGCGTGGTACCCCCAGCCGCTCCACAAGAGGGGGCCGAGGGGCTCCTCTGCCCAGCGCTGAAGTGGGTATTTTTAGGCAGCAGTTTATCCCATCCATTCCAGCCACGCACTTTGGGTGAGGGTTAGTTTTGTCCTAACAGTGCCTGGTTTGTGCAGTATCTTACAAGTGTTTGTAGTAGAGATCCTCAACAAGAAGCCAAGCCTTTATCTAAAAGACAGCTAGCTGTGGCAGCTGGACAGGAGGTGTGCTCTTGTGCAAGGGCAAGCGATGTGTCTCTGTGGTCACTTCTTGCATTCTTTAACCAAGAAAATCCAAGAAAGGTGATGGCGGAGTTGTGGGAACTCAGGTTACCCTGTAAAGACGTAGGGGCAGCTGCTGCTGCTGTCTGCTAAGAACAGTTTTGCAATACTAAATGCTTTGACCCCTCACATCTGCAAAAACCGAAGGCTGAGGAGAAAGCGTGGCTTTCGGCTCCCCAGACCTTCTGCTCCCTGCCACAGGCATTGAGGATGGAGGTGGCCTGTGACCCTGCCAAGAAAATCTCCTGCAGCAAACACCGGACACTGAGCAGAGCAGTGTTTCTGGCAGGAGCAAAGCCACAGGGAGGGAATGAAGACCTGTCAGGAAGGTGAAGTGCCGCATCTTGTCTCGTGCGGTACTAACACTGAACCTGGCCTGATGGGAACGTGAAGATAATCTTCAAGAGACTCGAGCAGGCACGAGGATGGTGTCGTGCAATTTCGAAGGTAAGCACCAGGGATCCTTGGGCGTCTCTGCTGCTCCCACATACCATGTTTCAGCTCTCTCAACAAGGCAAATTAACCTTTTTCCTGGCACCAGCCATGCTTCGACAGCACATTGTGAATCCTCGATTTCCTCTCGTGCTGAAAACAATTGCACCTTCTCCTGGGAAAGGCAAATTGATTGTAGGGAGTTCAAAGAATGAAGGCTGAGCAGGTGGCTTTCTAGATTATAGACTTTTCTTGGCAAGAACTACTCCTCTGAGCAACGTGCCTGCCTGCAAGAGAGAAACAGTGCTGTAATTCCCTGGGATGGGAGCGGCGGTGGCTGGAGAACGAAAGCTCTGTGGAGCGAAGCTGAAAGGATGAATCTGTTTAATTACATATCCCATTAAAACAGGGAGCTGGACAAAAGATTACCTCCAACGGCATCCAGAACAGCCAAGACGTGAGATGGGGAATTAGTGTGGTTGCTATGGGGTCTCCTGCAAGCAAACGTCTTCCTCTTGGAGAAAACAACACCTCAATCCTGCGAGGTCGATGCCAAGCGGTTGGTTTGTGCCGAGTGGCAGGGAACTAAGCCCCAAAATCACCTAGGTTTTTTTTTAGTGCTCCTTCCAGGAGCGGAAAGGTTTGCCTTCTTTCCCTGAAAGGGCTCCTGTGGGAATTTTGGACTCATGCGACCGCAATTGTCATTATTTTAACGCTGTTGTACCTTGCAATATTACTGCGTGCCACGTCCATGGAACGAGGCGGGCACACGGAGACAGAAAGCCCAGGGCATCGGCTAACGGGACCCGATGCTGGCTACAGCATGCCCTTCTCTGCGAACCGACAAATCCAAGGAAAACTTCTACTGAGGAGGGGGTTAAGCTTTTCTTTGGGACAGATGAGAGAGATACGATGAGGGATAAAGGTAATTAATGAGATCAGCGTGTCTTTTGAATGTAGGTTGTTTTCTAACTGATTGAACAGAAAAATTCAAAAGCAGAGTTCAAGCAGGCATAAGGTTAGCCAAGATGATCAAGGATTTCTGCCTGGTAGCCTAAATCTAATGTCTTTCAGTTAGTAATCCTTCAGGTCAATGAATCTGCTTGTAAGAAGGGAAAAATTATAGGTTATACAAGAGAGTTGGGGGCTTTCGCTTGCCATGTGAAAGGGATTTAGAGCTATTTCCAGCACCTGAATTGCTTCCAACATTTAAGGGAGCCCATGCTCTCGGAGGAAGCCACAAAGACATTTTGTCTTGTGTTGTGCTGATGCTTGCTCGTATGGAGAGCCCCAAAATGCCCAGTTACAGAATTTTACTGGTCACTTCATACAATGGGATCTGGGCCCATTATTTAGGACAAGAGATCACAGATGGTGTTTTTTTTCGGGGTGGTGTTTTTTTTCTGGAAACCCTGGTCTGCATAGCTCAAGCACAGGCTGTAATTTCACAAAAACTGTGGGGGCTGAGCAACCTTCTTTGTATCTGTGAAGCTGCCCATGGACCACTGCTTATGGTGAGGTTTGTGCTGAAGAGGAGCATTCCAAACATAAGGCTTCCTGCAAAGCAAACACAGAGTCTTTCCTGTAACAGCTTCAGGTGCTGCAGCAGCAGGATAACTGACCTGTTTAGAAAATAATTCCCCTGAAGCCCCGGCTTTGCCACTCTGTGCTTTTTGTGCGAGTTCATTCTAAAACTGCATGTGTGAGAGACTGATTGTGAGCAGCCACAGCCACATTTAACCATTGTCATGCCAAGGCTGAGGACGTCTCTGTGTGATAAATGTATGAGGTCCCACGTGTTGAGCCCGTGAAGTGCCCCAGAGCGGTTTTTGTGATCGTGTCCCCCTTCCTAAGCCAAAGCCTGATGCCAAGTGGTCACTCACTTCATGGAAAAGAGGCTTGTTTCAGTGTAGGTAAAGCGATCCCCAGCTGACTTTGCTGGATTGAGACAAGAACGTCTTTTCCACAGACCATCTTTCCATGGACCGTACACGTCGTTTCAGCACGTAGGTGTTTACTGGTGCCACTTCCCTATTCCTTCTACCAGCTTGATCAAATTCTCCTATTTCCAAGAGCTGAGCTA
The DNA here is from genome assembly GCA_020746105.1 of Trogon surrucura. Taxonomy (NCBI): domain Eukaryota; kingdom Metazoa; phylum Chordata; class Aves; order Trogoniformes; family Trogonidae; genus Trogon; species Trogon surrucura. The sequence continues at coordinate 44,648,030 of CM036621.1, forward strand.
ATGCAGCAGCCACGAGGCAAAACCTTCATTTAAACCTCAAGGAGAGAGGTGTTTGTGTTAATGTGTCGGATCTGTGAAGGGCTATGGTATGAGGATGAACATATACTGTGTCTCAGCTGGTATGTTGTAACTTGGATACCTGCTTGTACCCCCCAAAAAAGCCTGGATTCAGTTCCCTGGGGGCTGAATGGTGTTAAACGTATGTGGGCAGCTAAAATGGCCTAGATTTGAAAGTTAATTAAGATCAGCCTAATATAGGCTGACTTAGTTATGAATGCGAGTATCCCCAACAGGCTTTGGTGCGGTTTAATAAATTTGCCTTAAATTTAGAACTTTCAGTTTGACAAGTGCTGAGCTGGAGAACTTCCCGTGGACATGGGGCAGCTCCCAGCAGGTCGATGCCTGGGGACCTGACCCAGCCCGAGGTCACACCGAGAAATGCGACTACCTCGACCCTTCCATCTCCTCTAGCACCAAGGTGAGGGCAGTATCTCTCACGCCTCTGCCAGGAGGCAAAGTCATTCAGCCTAGAGTTTTTAGGTTTTGTGCTTTGTTCAGCCCCTGCGTAAGTCTCTGAGCTGCTGCTGAGCTGGTAGCCTGTCCTCTGTTTGCAAGAGCAGCTGAGGGATTTTCTGTGCTAAGCCGAATACCCTCCCAGCTTGGGAGAAGCTGCACTGTTCATTACTCTAGTTGGCAAGGCTTCTGCGCTCCTGTTTTCTTCTGAATCGCAGAGGTCAGGGGTGCAAACTGCTCTGTTGCTGCAACTGAAACCCAGACAAACCAGAGAGCCCGTACAACACACACAGGTCAGGTTTGGAAATGAGCTCTTTCTATTACCTGTGTAAAGAGAAGCCTCTGGGAATTGTTTTCCACTGTTCCTGGAAGCAAAGAGTGATTTTTTTTTTCACCTTGACTTGTAAATTGTACAGAATGAAGCCTGCCTGGATGAGGGAGAGCTGAGCAAATGTGGCTACTTTTGATCAGAGCTACCTTTTCATTGTAGTCTGATGCAAACATGAAACAAGTTGTACAGCTTTGACATGATCCTCATCCTGCTGGTTTTCAATATTTATTTTGCGTTGTTTCAGATGGATTTCAATGAATACAAGTTATTTACCACCCATTTGGCATCTTTATCTGAGCTTAATATTCATCTGTGGCTGGAGTAAAATGAATATTTCAGACCTTAAATTATGTATGCACCGCAGCACTGCTGGCATCTCAGGCTTTTTAAAGATCTTTGCATGGTTATTTGAGTCTCACACAGTTTTTTGATGCCTCCCAGATGATGGGAAACTTTTGTCAACTCAAGAGCTTTCTCCTTGGTTGCCAACCATGAGCCCTTTGCTTTCCCCTTTCAGCAGCAATGGGCTGGGCTGCTCCTCTCCCACCTCTGCTCCTCCCTTCCGTGGGGATTTCTCCCTGCTAAGTGTATTTTTGACCATGCTTTCTAGGTTTTCTTCTCCCCTCTCCCTCCCTTCCCTTCTTCCCCGGTGAGCACGGTGCAGCTCCCTGGCAGTTGCCATAGAGATAATGGAGCCTTATCTCTACCTCTGCTCTTCTCTCCCTCTGTGAAGGGCTCTCCTGCCCCTTTGCTGCTTGGCTGCCCACACCATCCCAAATGTGCCGGCCTGTCCTGCGGTCTGACGAGCTGCCCACCCCCGTCCCAGCATATGTCAGGCTCCCCGTAAATTCGCACCAATCTGTGCGCAGCAGTGGAAGACGCCGAATCTCTGAGTAACCCAGTGGCAAAACTGGACCTTGTGATTCCGTTGGCCCTCCCCAGTCCTCTAAATCTCGATCCACCTTTTGCTTTCATGCTACCGGGAACCCTGGTCCTTCTCAAGTGCAATGGCCAGAGCAGCGACTATGCTAGCGCCTGTGAACATCTTCAGGAGAGAGGCAGGTGGGCAAAGAAGGGATAAGGGACTTCTCACTTCGATGGGTCTTTTCTTTTCCCTCGCTCTGTGTCCTGGACGTGACTTGCTGCAATCCGTAGCTGACTCGGTAGTGGTACTGCAAGGTTCGGTGCTGATGGCTGGTTGGGAGAGGATAGGTATCTGCTTTTTCTCCCCATCTAATCTTATCACCCCGTGGGGAAGAGAGCGTGCGGAAACTAAGCAAAGCGCTGAGAGCTAGTGTCCTCTGCTGACCTCATGAGTATGATTATCTGAAAGGATGACTTTTACTTGGCAGCTTTGTACATGCTGTTCCAGAGCCATTATCTTTTGCATTGGTTCAAAATGATCAATATGCCTTCAAGAAGTTTGTCCTAAATCCTTCTGACAAATTATTAATAGAAATCATTTGAGCAGTTGGGCTATTCTGAAAACTTAGACTTTTTACTTGGCTGCTGGGAATGCAGTATGCAAAATACTAATTTTGCTTTACACTTTTTTAAGAAGAATTTCTGACAGAAGAGAAGTTTCGTTCTTTTGAAGTGCAGTAGAAATAGCAATAAGACCACTCCGAACTCGGAGACTCTATTTGATCAGATGCAAACAGAGGTACCCGAAGAGCCTGTATTTTCCTCCCCTGTTTACAGACCTCTAGAGGAAACTGTGTTTTTATATGGCAAAAAATGAGAAGAAGAGCAACTGGAATGTATTGAGATCTACCCAGGGGTGGATAAGGAACAAGTTGAGAGTTTGTGGGTAAGAATGAAGGGGCAGGCTAGCATAGGTGATACTGTGATGGGTTTCTATTACAGACCACCTGATCAGGAGGAGAAAGTTGGCGAGGCCTTTTACAGGCAGCTGTCAGCAGCCTCTCATTCACAGGCCCTGGTTCTCATGGGGGATTTCAACTACCCAGATGTTTGCTGGAAGGCCCACACAGTCACCCATCCTCAGTCCGGGAGGTTCCTCCACTGCATCGACAATAATTTCTTGATGCAAATGGTGAATGAGCTGACCAGGAGAGGAGCGTTGCTGGAGCTTGTGCTCACCAACAAGGAGGGTCTGATTGAAGCAGTGAAGGTTGAGGGTAATCTTGGCTGCAGCAACCAGGAGATGATAGAGTTCAGGATCTTGTATGGTAGAAACAGAACACCAAGCAGGATCGCAACTCTGGACTTCAGAAGGGCCAACGTTGGCCTCTTCAAGCAATTGCTGGGGGAAACCCCATGGGACAGGGAACTGGAAGGTAAAGGGGCCCAAGAGAGTTGGTCAGTATTCAAGGACCACTTCTTCCATGCTCAAGATCAGTGCATCCCAACGGGTAGGAAATCAAGAAAGAGATCCAGGAGACCTACATGGTTAACCAGAGATGTGCTGGGCAGACTCAGGTGGAAGGGGGGGGGGTATATAAATTGTGGAAGGAAGGGCTGGCCACTTGGGTGGAGTACAGGACAGCTGTCAGAGAATGTAGGGAGGCAATAAGAAAAGCTAAGGCCTCCTTGGAATTAAAACTTGCAAGGGCGGTCAAGGACAACAGAAAGGGCTTCTTCAAATACATTGCCGACAAAACTAACACCAGAGGCAATGTAGGCCCTCTGTTCAATGAGGTGAGTGCCCTGGAGACAGAGGACAGAAAGAAGGCAGAGTTGCTGAATGCCTTCTTTGCCTCTGTCTACACTGTTGGAGACTGTCCTCAGGAGCCTCAGTCCCCTGAGGCCCCAGGGGAAGTCAAGATAAAGGAGGAGTTTGCCCTGGTTGAGGAGGACTGGGTTAGGGATCAGTTTGATCCCTATTTGCTGATAGGATGCACCCGTGAGTGCTGAGGGAGCTGGTTGAAGTCATTGCTTGGCCATTCTCCATCATCTTTGGTAAGTCGTGGGTAACAGGTGAGGTGCCTGAAGACTGGAGGAAAGTGAATGTCACTCCAGTCTATAAGAAGGGCAGGAAGGATGACCCGAGTAACTACAGACGCGTCAGCCTCACCTCCATCCCTGGAAAGGTGATGGAACATCTTATCCTTGGCGTTGTCTCTGGGCATATCAAGGATAAGAGGGTCATTAAGAGCAGTCAGCATGGCTTTGCCAAGGGAAGGTCACGTTTGTCCAACCTGATAGCCTATTGTGAAGACATAACCAGGTGGATGGACGGTGGCCACGCAGTGGATGTGGTCTATCTGGACATCAGCAAGGCATTTGACACCGTCTCCCACAGCATCCTCATAGGTAAACTGAGGAAGTGTGGTCTGGATGACCAAGTAGTGAGGTGGGTCACTAACTGGTTGAAGGGAAGAAGCCAGAGAGTTGTGGTCAATGGGGCAGAGTCCAGTTGGATGCCTGTGTCTAGTGGGGTCCCTCAGGGGTCAGTGCTGGGGCTGGTGCTTTTCAATATATTCATCAATGACCTGGACAAGGCATTAGAGAGCACTGGCAGCAAGTTTGCTGATGACACAAAACTGGGAGGAGTGGCTGACACCCCAGCAGGCTGTGCTGCCATTCAGAGAGACCTGGACAGGCTGGAGGGCTGAGCGGGGAGAAATCTTACGCGGTTCAACAAGGGCAAGTAGAGTTTTGCACTTGGGAAAGAATAACCCCATGTGCCAGTATAGGTTGGGGACTGACCTGCTGGAGGGCAGCCCAGGGGAAAGGGACCTGGGGGTTCTAGTGGACAGCATGATGACCGTGAGCCAGCAGTGTGCCCTAGTGGCCAAGAAGGCCAATGGCATCCTGGGGTATGTTAGAAGGGGAGTAGCAAGTAGGTCGAGAGAGGTCCTCCTGCCCCTCTACTCTGCCCTGGTGAGGCCATATCTGGAATATTGTGTCCAGTTCTGGGCCCCTCAGCTCAAGAGGGACAGAGAACTGCTGGAGATAGTCCAGCACAGCCACAAAGATGATGGAGAAAGTGGAACATTTCCCTAATGAGGATAGGGTGAAGGAGCTGGGTCTCTTTAGCTCAGAGAAGAGGAGGCTGAGGGGTGACCTCGTTAATGTTTATAAATATGTCAAGGGGGGAGTGTCAGGAGGACGGAGCCAGGCTCACTGAAATGACGTCCAATGACAGGACAAGGGGTGATGGGTACAAGCTGGAACATAGGAGGTTCCACAGAAATACTAGAAAAAAACGTTTTCACTGTGAGGGTGCCAGAGCCCTGGCCCAGGCTGCCCAGGGAGGTTGTGGAGTCTCCTTCTCTGGAGACATTCAAAACCCACCTGGACGCGTTCCTGTGTGACCTACTGTAGGTGGTCCTGCTCTGGCAGGGGCGCTGGACTAGATGATCCTTTGAGGTCCTTTCCAGCCCCTAATGTTCTGTGATTCTGTGAACTTTGAAAAGTTCATAAAAGGGAGTATATTTGAACAGAGTTTCTCAAGCGTTGCAGGATAAAACCTGTCCTGCTTCCACTTGAATTGGAAAAAAGGGAAGGAGATTATGAGCAGTCTTAACACGCAGTACCAGTTAGTTGTTGGACAGTACAGAAAATAGCATCTTTGTCACCTTCAGTAGGACGCAGGGGATGGAACTAGAGCTGGAATCACATGGAGATGACTCTAACTTCCCTGCAGAGACTCAGATGGAAGAGGCGCTTTGACAGGATAAATTAGATGCAGGACAAAGACCTGATCACAGCTGGTTTCAGTGGGTTTATTTTAATGGGAAAACTCTGAGCTGATGACTCAGACTTGTGTATGGCAATAAAGGAGTTGTAGGGGTTTTATTTTCAATACTCCTGAGATTTCCTATTCCCTAGTGACACCAGCACTAAAATGTTAAAAGACCCGAAGAGATGGGGCAGAGCTGACTTGTAGTGTTTGCTTTCCTGCCAAGTGGCCACTAGCAGGACAATTTGACCAGTCAGTCAGGACCCAAAGAAAAATTTCGCTCCAACTTTGTAAAATCTGCCTCTCTCATTCAAGAGGGCAAGGACTGCTTGTAGAAGAGGCGATGACTTGGCCTTATGAAGCTGAAAGCTGAGCTTGAGAGGTTCCAAGTTGTTCTGGGAAAGCTCCTAATCCTTAGACACCTCTTCAAAGCGTGGCTGATACTTCGCTCACGAGGCCAGGCTGCTCCGGTTACCAACTGACCCTGGCAGTGACAACACCGGGTGGTCGACGTCCTGCCGCCACAAGATCTTATCTGCAGGCTTTTTGCCCCAGCTGAAGGATAGCTATAAAAAAAAAATCGAAACATGCAGTATGTGGGAAGTACAAAACAGCTTCTGTCACCGGGTTACTCTCCGACACACTCTATTGCAGGCCAAGGTTACTCAGCCACGTGCCAGCTGGCGCTGCCTCTGGATTTCAGGACTGTGACTGCTTTTGAAGACCACTGCTTGCCCTGTGGCTGACAGATGGGTATTTTAGGTCTCAAAACTGTACCAGCAGCACTGCTGAGTCACTATGAAATAGTTAAAAAAAAACCCAAAATGCTACTTTCTCCCCATGCTAACTCAAGAAGACCAATCAGGTAACAGCTTCAAGATAACTCAGCTGTGGATATGTTTTTCCCAGAACGGGAGCATCACTTATGTTTATGACGGCAAGGTGTAGACATGCGCGGCCACTCTGGCACGGCCAACCCATTTGCCAGCAGGATCAGCCACCAGACTGAGCACCTGTTGCGCTGGCACTGGGGTAGGGAGCGACAGCTTTAACGCCGTTATGGCTCTGCTGAAATAAAACCACGGTGGCTGAAGCCTGTGGCTCTGCTGGCTGTGGGCTAAGGATGTTCCAGCTGTACCAGTTGCTGTGTAGTTTCCAGAAATACATCTGCATTTCTTCTCCCAGAGCGTTCTGAAAAAGGCTGCAGGGCGGCCACAAGGGACACAGGTGGCCAGTGGCTCCAGCACAGCCCCAGCGCCAAGGGGAAAACGAGGCTAAATGAGTACAAGTCTGTGATGCTGAGCTGTTCGCTTTCTCCAATGCTGAGCCAGGGGGACTGCGCCAGCTTGCTGACAGCTCATTTTGGGAAATTTGCCTTTTGTGGTGGCCTCTCCTTTGCAGGTTGCCCAGTTATTCGTGCCCCTGGTGTCTTTCTTGCCCCCACCTCGTGGTGCGTGTGGATGTGGCGCAGCACTGACTCTCTGGTGCCGCAGCCTCTGCTTCATCCAGAGACAGCTCAGAAATCAAACGAGATTTAATATGTCCCACATGAGCACATCATCAGTAACCAAGTGTGCAAAGGAAGAAGATGGTGGCCTTGATGGAAATCATCTGAGCAAAGCCAAAGATGCTTCTAAATTTCCACTTCTTCTTGCCAAGATATTCTTTGCAAAAAAAAACCACAACAAAAAAAAACCAACAAAAAGGTATTTTAAGCATAAACTTTGCCTTGCTTTAGGGTTGGAGTATTGTGGGGATTTTTTTGTTTACTTGTTTGTTTTCTTCTTGCACTGATTTCTTAGCGAGTCCTGCTTGAAAGCTTTACTGGACAACAAGTGAATCCTGTTGTGTTGCCTGCCAAATAAAGCAGATCCATCGCAAGCAAAACATGTCATGTATCGTGTTTTTGCAGACAAACCAGACAGAAGAACTTGGATGCTTCGCTTCCTCTGAACGTGCTGCCAGATCTCATATTCAAGGTACGTGGCTTTGCAGTAACTTCACAGGACCCTCTGTAATACTGGGCCATGCTCCGAGCAGTAACCTGAGTTGTGCTGCCTCTGGGCACGAAGGCTGTGATGGTTCTGCTTCATGAAGGGTCCCGCAGAGTTCAGAGGGTTTATCTGGTGAGTAGAAGGGTTTATGCGGCCAGGTGTGGAAGGCTCCATGGTGATGTTAAATGCCCCAAGAAATAATGTATTCTAATGCTGCTTGTAAGAGTAATCTACCTTCTGCAACAAAGATATTGGACGAGAGGTTGAATTAAAGATGCCTTTTGGACGTATTACTTAAGAGTTTTTCTTCTTTTGATGCCACTGATTCAGAAACAACGTTTTCCCAGGCACTCTGCAGCTGGATGTCCATCACGTGAATACGGATTTTAGTCCTGTTTCAGGAACTCTGGTCAGGGCTTGTTTCCCAGGAGAGGGCTGAGATGAGGTGTTGGTGACCTTGAGGTGCGACCTAGCCCCAAAAACGGAGGTCTTTGGGTTATCACAGTTTCCAGTGGAATATTACAATGAGGTAGGTAATGTTCCTGTCATAGGAAAGAAACTTACTCCCCTCCAGTCTTTTTTAATGATGTGTTGTGAAATACTATGGGGGCTCTAAGTATGCCAGCCAAATATTCTCAGAGGAATAGAACTGTGTGTTTTAGCTTCAATAAGACTATTTTGATGGGTGGTTTTTTTTTTCACCTTTCCATCAGGAATTAAGCCACTGCTTCACAGGGTGGATCTGCAGTGAGGTCTCCCAAATCCGCGTTAGAGAGGGAGGAGTTGTGTCACTGGCAGGAGGAGACAAAATTCCCGCTGTGCTGGGCTCACTCTGTAAAAACAGTACCAGGGGAACAGATGTGCTAAAGTAGGCTTAAATAAATAGAGTGGAGGCAATGGACCTGAGTCCCAGATGACAAGTTTGTGGGGAAGACAACTAGTTTTAGCTGTGATATTAGAGGAGTTTAAAGGGCTAATGGCAGAATAGGTGTAAAATCAGTTTTCACCTGTATGTTTCAAACATCTGATTATTTTAATTGAAAAGTTTTTTTCTTTTACTTTTGTCTTTAAGCCCAGTCTTAGGTGTCTTTTGTGAAATCTAGCAATCTGTGTAGGATCAGAGCCCGTTTCCACTGAAACCAGTGGAAAATCTTCCGTGGTCTTGTCAGCTTTCCAGGGTCTGGTCGACTTCACGAGTTTTATACCAAGCAGGTACACTTCTGCAGCAACTGAATAATTGAATTTATTTTTTGGAAGAGATAAAATTTCTTAAGAAAAGAAACCCCCTTAGAATTTCTAAACAGATAGCACTCCCATGACCACTAGCCTCCTAAACGCTAAGCGTCAAGGGAAGAACAATGCGGTATTTGATTTCCCAAGTGCCAACAAACTAGCTAAGAACAACAAATGCTGCCCCTGTTTAGTTTGAAATGGAGCCATGCACACGCTGGCGCTCAAGCATAGACTTTGCAGCTCTGCAGTGTCTTCCCGTCATGTTTGCAGCCTTTGTACAGGCAACATGTGTTTGCGTGTGCATTTATACACACACACGCATATATATATATATATATATGTGTGTGTGTGTGTATATATATATATGGAGGTTCCCATGGGGCTTCACACTGCTCGCCTTTCCCCTAACTCCTGATGTAAATACAGATGGGCTGTAACTCCTTTCTAAGAAAACATGTTTGGTTTTACCAGGCATTTAAAGAGTTCTTTTGTTACGTCTGAAAGACGAAAGAGGAAAACTGTAGCCTCCTGTTATACTATTGTTCACATATTACAGCTTATTCAGGTGTGCTCTACTTTCTGATTTTCTCAGAACTTGGTGTAACAGAGCTACATTTTTATTGCTTGGATCCCCCTTCCTCTCTTTCCGAAGCCTGATAAAAGCCAGCTATAAAGCAGCCATATAGTGCTTTTACAGAAGTCTGATGGGCAAATGTTGTCAGTAAAAAGCCAGACTGACTTGAAGGATTTCCAAGCTAAACAGAGACCCTTCAACGCATTCCCATCAGGCTCTGAAGAGGTTAGAGCAGGGTGTGTGAAGGGCAAAATCGTCTCTCAGCACTCAACGGGAGCAGAAGTTCTATAAACTCTTGGAGGATCATTGACATTTCTTGATCTTTGCCTCCCATTTCTGGTCCAAAAATCATCACAGCCAAGGCTCTTCTGAGCCTCATGACTGCAGAAGGAGCTCTTCCCTGACAGCCTCAGCTGGCTTTGGAATGGAAATTGCCCCTGGAAACGCCCCTCAGTGCTGACACATTATTACAGACTGATCCCAATTTCTCCGTGTCCCCTGCAAAAATGGGAAAATGCCCATCTTCATTAAAATGTAAATGTTTTCAATGAAAGATACAAAGAGACACCAACGGGTGGGAGGAGATGGGAAAGAGAGTGTTGCTCCCTTTTCCATTTGGGATTGGGGTAGCCGAGTCTCACGACCTGCCTCTCTGCCTGGTAATGAAGAACGGGGCCAGAAACGATGGCTCAACAACAGCAATGCTGCTGCTGGGACCTGCCCTGGTGTGGTGGTGTGGGAGAACTCTTCAGGGCCTCTACTGCCTTTCAAGCATTGCTTTTTTTTTTTCCCCTCCCCTCCTCCCTGAACGCCCTGGCAGCCTGCTGCTTGTGTGTCCTGCTTTGTGTCTGCCCTCCGGCCCCTGGCTCTCCCAGCTGCTGGTTTCAAACAACCTTTCTTGCCAATGTAATAAACGCTGGGTGTCTAATTTTAGAGAAGGAACGATCCCAGATGCTTTCCTGACTTGCACCATAATACACTTTTCATAAAAAGTTCTATTCTTAACCTTCCAAAAGTGATATAGCACTTGGAAAAGCAGCCATGTCTGGGCCTCACCAACCTGCTGTTTCTCATTTCCGTGAAGAGAATTATAAGTAAAATTACATGGCGAGGTCTTTAATCGCAAGCTGAAGGTTAATGCCAAGGGTTTGTGCTCTGCATTTCCCTCAAAGTTTAGCAGAAATACTTGATTCCTGTGCATGTCACAGTTGCTGTGCTATGCCAGCTACTGCCTGGCGATTATTGGCTTCGTAATAAAGAATTGCACGGTTGGAGATGAAGCCGAGCTATACTATAGCAATGCATTACTGGGGAGCTGGGTAGGGGAAGCCTTAATAGAAAGGCCTGTTCAGTGATGTAAACACTCCCAAAATTCACTTTAGGAGACGTTCTTCTTTTCTTTTTATCAGCCTGAGAGGAGATATCTTATGAGGAATTTGCATAGGAGCTGGTGTAAAGGCCTTGCACAATTGTCCCATGACTCTCTTATGTTTTTCCTGGAGATTTCTTACCGGAGGAGAAAACTGGAGACTATTCACTCTGCCTTCCTCGATGGAATTTGATCCTGTGCATCTCTGATCTGCTCATTTGGCAATGTGCAATTTCCCATTCCTTTGTTTATAGGCAGTATCCTCGAGAAGGAAGAAGCTGACCTTCATGTACAAACGAATCATTGATGAAGTGTCCAAGCAATTGTTTTTATAAAAACAAAAGAAGAAAAAGGCACAGTACCTATGTTTCAATGGCTCTTATTTACAGCCCTTATAACCTCTTTGTCCTGAGTACCTGTCTGCCAGGATCAGAGTATAACAAACCCTTCATAACCTTAATTGTTCTCTTCCATTTCAGGGTCCTCTTCTCAAGCCTTTTTTGGTCCCGCTATAATGTGAAGCTAATTCTGTTACAAATCAAAATGTTGACAGCCTTACACTTCCTCTGTAGGTCTAGAGTTTGTGGGTGAATAGCATGTCTCTGCTGCATTTAGCTTTGCTGGAACAGACTGTTCCAGCACGTCTAAATTTTTTTTTTCTCCTAGACCTCACCTTTCTGCCCATATGAAATGCAAGCCTCTTACTTTTTCCTATCTTGCTTCTGTGTAATGGACTAATTGCTTTCCTCGGCTGTCTTCCTTCTACTGCCACGTCTTTTCTACACCGCAGTGATCCGTCAAGCAAGCAAGGGCTCTCCTCAAGCCAAGCTCTGTGCTTCCTCGCTGCTGTGTATTTGGGTAACTATGCTGTGTATTTGGGTAACTATGTGGTTGGGAGTCTTTGGAGGAGACCATGGAAGGAGATGGTCATGGTTCCCAGGGAACTGAGAAGCATTAGATCTACATCTTGTGTCGGAAATGGAACAGCACACCTGAATTTCCTCTCCCCATTTATAATTATGTTCAGAGGGATGGAACGCTTGTTCCTGCAAGAGGACCATCTTAAAGCTACTGGGTGGAATCAGGAATGTGCATCTGCACTTCCCAGGCCATTTCCAGATGCAAGTGCTGATGGGAATAGGAGATTTGGACTAAAAATAGCCGTGATTTTAATTTTGAGCCGACAAAAGGCAGCCACCTGCAGACAATGTAGGTAGTTGGGCCCTTGAAGAAGCACCTGGAGGCTGGATTGAGAGGAGGTTTGTGCAGCTGGCTGGGCCCTCAGACGTGTGTACATTGCTACAGTTTTCCCAGTGCTTCAGCTTTTCAGTGCTTCACTGCTTGTTTGTTACTGATTATAGTTGTTCTTAGAATAAAAAATGTTCTCTGAATAGTTAGACCTACACATCCTTAGATACGTTTTCAGGCACTGAACAAGTGCTTGAGTAAATAGCCATGCCTCTTTTCTTCCTAGACGTATTCATGTGCTAAGAGTTTAAGAGTTTCCCTGTTTTCTCTACAGAATGCATTCATGTTTCTTTGTCTGTTTTTTTAATCAAGTACCTGCCTTGCCTATTCTCTTTGTGCTCTGAACTGGGAACATATCTCTGCAGGAAACACAAATTTATATAAAGGAAGTTATCGGTACACGTTTCATGAGAATCATGCTCCCATTCGTGTTCTCAGGAATGAGAGATTAAGGCTTTTGGTTTTTTATCTTCCCAAGCATTAAATGAAGCATTTACTTCTCACATTTTTTTCTCCTGTGAAGAGCAAAATCTCCATAGGATTTGCGGTAGTCGTCGTCTTTTCTTTCAGTGGTGTTTGACGCCCTGTGAGAAATTCTGACTTTGCTAAAATCAACAATGGGCTCCCAGTCTTCAGCGACAATGGGGTTTACCCCTACTGCATTGGGAGTTTTAGCTGTTAGCTTGATAAGCAGGTCGTGTCATTCTGTGTTGCCCAACCTCTTGGTTTACCACTTAAGGCTTCAGGCTTAAATGGCTCTCTTCTCTGTGAGTTTTTACTACAGAAATGCGACTTTGTGTCACCACGGTTGTGCCTTTTCCAACATCAGATGAGACGTTTCTCATCTGCCATGGGAAACATCTCATGGCTTTTAAAGCTGGGGCCACTGAGTATGGAAAGCTCCCCCTTCCACACCTCACTGAGGCCTTTTTTTTTTTTTAAGTACATTATCACCACTTCACCTTTGAGACCCCCTCAAACGCTGGTGTTGGCTGTGAACCCTCATCACTGGTTTCAGAGGGGCCTGGCAGATTTCTCTGTTTTAATTTGGAATGGTGCCGCCTTTGGCAGCAAGCGTGACAAAAGGCAATTTTCCGTGAGAGAAACAAGCTGTCCCTGGTACCGCTCTCCTGCAGCCGCGCTCAGGCTGATCTTCCTCCTCCTCTTCCATTACCATGGATATTTGGCAGGCCCTCAAAACCTCTGAGCGCTCACCCATCAACCTATTCTGGAACGCTGCTTCTCTGCGGGTTGTGGTGCTTTGGGAAGGATGTTGAAGGATACCGAGTTGAATAATGTTTCTGCGTGCCACATACAGTATATCTTTAAATTGGCTCACTGCAGTCAGTAACAAGTTTTGTCTGCGCGTGGAGAATTTTTTCTGTGTGAAGGAGTTCAGGTCTAATCGTTAAAGATCTGTCAGGTCTCCATCAGATGAATAGTTATTATGTTAAGTGAGGACATAGGCACTGAACTATTTAATATGTAATGAAGCTCTTTTGATGAATATGCGAAGCTGAGATTAAGGTTGCTAATTTAATCACTGACAGCAGAGCCTCTGTGTATGGAAAATAACGCTTCTTCATTCAAACTTTCATTTCTGCTAATCTTTCCCTGCAGTTATTATACATGCAGACATTTCAAAAAAGGCCATTTTCCTGGACAAAACTGCCAAACTTCAGAGGCAGTTGGGCAGAGAGTTTGGATCTGACCTTGCTGACAGAAAAGCAGAAAAAAATCTTTTTTTTTTGTAGGGGAGCACAGTCCGTGACTTTTCTATGGCTGAAGTTGGCCAGGTGGGAAACTGTTGATCAATCATAGCCTTGGCTTAACTGACCACCTTATTTCCCAGCTCCCAGTACCAGTTCCAGGTGTTTGAGGGAGAGCTGTGGTTCCTTGCTGAGGAACGGAAGTGACTGTCACAGGGCTACTGGCTGGTCCTCCACCCTCAGCACACTGATGGCTTCTTAAAATTGCTGCTGATTTCTCTGGAACAGATTGTATGGTTTTATAGGAGTGCTGCTACACCTGCTGAATGTTAAATAAATGTTGTGTGTACCGGTGTCAGGAGACAGAAAGAATAAATGGTCCCTAAGCAGACAGAAGGCTATATTTAGGTCTAAGCTGAGTGTGCCCTCTGCCTGCCAAATGCAAAAAAACCAAACCAAAATGCCTCTTTGTTTCCTGCTGGAGAGTTATATATATTTTTATCTTCACTGTGTTTTGAACCTTTCACGTATGGACGCTGCGTTGCAGTGGAGCACAGAAGTGCAGGAGCTAGTTTTAAATGAAGCACGCTGGATATCCCAGAGGAATCCAGCCGTGGGACCCAGCAAGAGGCTGATTTTGCACAGCTTCTCTGCACCGTGGCTGTGCTTTGGTTTAGAGGTTTGACAAATGGTCTGCAGGTCTAAAAGGTTCAGGAACAGCCTGGTGTTAATCCCAGGTTCAAATGGGAAGCAACGAGTGCCAGGAGGCACTGGGAAAAAAGAAAGAGCTGCTTGTCACAACCACTTACAGGACTTCAGCCCTTGGAGAGGAGATTCTGAGCTCCTGACGAGAGTAGACTTTCATAAACTGCTTTCTAGTTTTACAGCTGTACAGCCGGACTGGATCTTTTGTTCCCATCACTTGTGAAGGTGCTTCAAAAAAATGAAAAAAGAAAGAAAAAAAGCCAGTTACTGAAAGGCTCTTTTTTTGTCCCGTTTTGCCAGCACTAACTCTCGGAAGTAATGCTGAGCTTGTGCTCTCTCAGGAATGAAACTGCACCTCATCATGGAGAACCACAGTTACACCTTTGTGGGGAAGATAATTAGAGAGATAAAAGAACAAGTCTTATTTTCTTCTAAAGCTTTTCTAGAGCAGTCTGTCACCCCTAATTTTCCCCTCCCTTATGTATTGCTTCCTTCCACGTGCAGGTTATGCATAAGGTATGAGTGGAGAACCACCAACTCCATGAGCCCAGAGTGTTCTGGAACACGTGGTAGCGTGAAAGTCAGGTCGCTTGCTCCTCCTTAACGCCCAGCACAAAGTCGTGCTTCCTGACCTGCTGTTTCGGGAAACCATAGCTCTGCTTTAAATCTTTCAGTGCATGATTATGACTCACTGGGTCATCTGTGTTTTGAATGCAGCAGATTCTGTTGTGTGGGTACACATCTAAATGGTGCATTTATCAGTGAGAAAAAGCCAGGTTTGACTATCTACTTCTACCAGCCGCTTCGCATGTCTGTAGAGATCTTTATAGTTTCTTAAACTGGAATTAAGAATGCGGTAAATACTGGATAGTGGGATTAGAAATCTGCTACACAACCCATTGGAGAAGTAACAGAAGATTTTTTTCACAACCAGATGCTTATTTTTGCTATCCCGCAGAATGCAGGTCTCCCTGCTGTACTGCAAATTCAAAACTGGCTATGGATGACCAAGGGAATGATAAAACTTCTTTAACCAGCCAGGTTGAGCGCTCAAGTCTTTGATCTTGGTCTGTGTAAAAAAAAATGCCACTCTGATTTAATTGTCACTTAAATGGGTATAAATCAGATATAGCTCATGTAAATATTACATCTGTACTTGGCCTTCTGTTAAGTCTCATGGGCTCAACGGCGATGTGATCTAATCTGACGTGTCGTGGGGTATTTATTCATAATGAGTTTTCCAGGAGTACTCTGGAGCGCTTCTCTATTTGAGAGGAGAAAGTCGGTTAAAAGAAAGGTAGTTTATGGGAAAAAGTCAAGGCAAGAACACTCAGGGTGAGGACCTAATTAGGCACATGGCAGTGTTTGATCCTTACTGTTCCTAATCCTTCAGGCCAGGCATGCAACACCGGGAGCTTTTCTGTGCTTGCTCCTGGACATACTGGCTGCTTAGAGGGCAGAGCAGTCCCGACCTCCTCGTTGTCTGTTAACAGGAACAGGGCACAGGACAGGAGGAAGCAGGCATTAAAAACCCACGCCTGTGGGCTACATATGCCATGCAGCTGGAAGGCTACTACCTTATAAGAGTAATAAAAAATACAGCCAAGAGACAACTGTTGTGGTCAGGCAGACAGGCAGCCAAGCAAGTGACGCTGCCAGAAGAAATGCCTACGGTGTGGCGGCTGGGAAACGCTGATAGAAAAGTCCTAAAAGTGACTGCTTGCCCCTGGCAGGTCATGTCTGCTGAAGCAGGCATCTTTCCAGGCTGATTTTTCCTGAAGGAGCTTCGGCTAAAAGCTGAAGCTGGTTTGTTCTTCCCATCTGCAGTGACTCCTATCATACCCATCGTTAGAGCTTATCATCGCCCTCCTGGGAATCTTCAGTTCCTCAACAGAACTGGCTGGAAATGTCCCCTCATGCATCATTTTCTGAAGAATTCAATCAGCTTAGCAGGAAAGGCTGAAAGCCAAAAGCTACAAATAACCTAAGCTGTATTTTGGTAAAGGGAACACTAAATGTATCTGCTGCTTTTCTTCTTTTCTCTTCCTTTGATTTTTTTTTATCCCCTTCTTACCCTCATAGTATGTGAAAGGGGAGGATGAAATCTGCCTCTGTAAAACATTGGATACTGTTAAAAATAGACATGTCTCTAGTAAAATGTTTTGGGGTGTGTGTGATAAGGGGGTTTTATATTATATCGAAGAATGTATTCATGTCAAATTGATGGCAATCTAATCAAAGCTATCGCTCTGCAATTCTTTGCTCTCTATTTTTTGTTGTGGTTTTTTTTTTTCATTACAGGACTACATTATTGCTTAGAAGTTTTATTCCTTATTTTAAATAAACTCCGTGCAGTAGTACCAGCAACCTAAAAATAAAGCAGCTTATTCTGCAAGGGTCAATAATGAATACATGACCTATTTGTTTCATTTAGCCAGTATTAGAGCTTTACTGTGGTAATATCTGATCATTGTGAGAAAAGCTGTTTCAATAATATTTAATAACAATTTCAATAATATTTTAATATTTAGATATTTGAAAATGCTATTGGTGGCTCTGTGGCCATTGGAGAATATATTCATGTTCTGCAAATATTGCAGCTGATAGGGAAGATGAATTCCCTTTTTTCAGCTCTTATTTTAACAGCTGTCAAGCTGTTAGATGAAGGTGAAGACAGCACAGTTTAATAGCTGATGTTTTTTAGATAGGCTTGTCCTTCTAAAAAGCCACAAGACATCAATTCCAATTGTTATTGGAAATCTTGTAGTTTGCACAAGAAAAGCCACAGGGTTTAATCTTATACTAAAATTATGCAGGCATTCTGCAGGATGACACTCCTAACTGTCTTATAATTAAAGTCTCACGTGCTTGGTGGAAGCAGGAAGGATAAACTGGTTGCAGCGACCTTAGAAAAACAGCTTGTCTTCCGTGTAAAGCAGGAGGTGTGCCAGTACCATCTTTAAAATGTAAAATACGTGTGTGTGTAGATTTTATGCATTGCTTCCACATCTTATGCTACAACGAATATGCCTTAGTCAGCTATTTAACATTAGGTGACCCCTCATTCTTGCATTCCAATGTCACCAGTGTCAGACTGTTAAAGATTAACTTGACGATTATTTTGAAAAGCATAACCTGACTTCATTAACCTCTTGTAAGGACACTTGATGTTAAAATATGCCGTTGTCTTATTCTAAGCCTAACATGGTGATGTACTTCATGCTTTATTGCTCTTAGTCCTCTGTTAGCAGATAAAATTCACCCTTTCTTACAGTAAATGAAATCATTATATATTTATTTGACTCCTGGGTCTAAGGCCCAAATACTGTGATATGTATTATAGAAGCTAACAAAACGTTTTGGTGGGCCCTTAGAAACATTAATTACTCTCTGTTTGGAGGTGTCCATTAGCCATTACTGCTGAAAACACTCAAATACCAACAATACTTCCCTGTGAGACCAAGGCTGCGAAGTTCCCATGTTCCTGGCTAATATTCAGGAGAAGTCTCCTCTCCCACAGTATGTTTTCCTGAATAATTGGTCTCAGCCGTCCAGTTTGGTCTCTTAATGATTTCAGAGGTTTTATGATTTAATAACAGATATTAATAAAATAAACGTGATACCCATTTCAGCCTAGGGCTTTCTTTTTCTCACTGTGTACCAGTAGTGAAGATGATTGCTTTTCTGGCAGTAATATTCTTCCTAGGCATCTTTTCTAGGGAGTGCCGCAGAGTTCATTGCTGCATTCTGAATTCCTCTTATTCGTCTAGGGACTTTGGGCTTTCTGGGGTTTTTTTTTTATGTTGTTTTTCCTTTGGTTCATGCAAGACCTTAGCTCTAGGCTAAAGCCATATAAAAAAAAAAGGGGGGGGGGGGGGGGGGGGAAATTACAGGGGTCATATCTCTCAAGGTAATTTTGCTTTATTAATTTTTGTGTCTGATGGAATCCTGAGCAACCTCGTTGTTTGGTGAGTTGAGGGGAAGAAGGAAGAGATAAAGAAGAGGCACCAGCTGTCATGTGGAGAGCCTTTCCACAAAGCTTTAGGCCAGACTTGAAGGAATAGTCAATGTAGACAAGAAGAGCATTTCTCAGTGAGTACAGATCTTTGATGTTTCCTGAGGTGTCTCCTGTGAGAAGCTAGTCTGCCATCAGTTCTCAGACCTGGATCTGAACAGTGAAATGGAGGGGGAAAAGCTGTTTTGTTGCTCATCTGCTGCATCTTTTTTGTTTTTCCTGTAACTCTTGTGGTCTGGCTGAGCTGGAGTCACCAGTGAAACTTCTGTCCTTGGTCTGGAGATGGGCAAGGAATGATGGAGGAAGAAATGTTTCAGTAGAAGAAGGAAGAAATGCTTCAGTACGAGGGTGGCAAGACTCTGGACTAGATTGCCCAGAGAGGCTGTGGCTGTCCCTTCCCTGGAGATGTTCAAGGCCAGGTTGGATGAGGCCTTGAGGAACCTGGTCTAGTTAAGGGCAGCCCTGCCCATGGCAGGGGGGTTGGATTAGATGATCTCTAAGGTCCCCTCCAACCTAAGATGTTCTATGATTCTAATTGCATTGACTCTGAAAATGACATTAGGGACAATTATCCAAACCATGTTCTAGCTGCTCCGTAAAGCCCTGGATGACCAAGATAACTTAAAGCTACGTACCGGCACCAGAGTTGGACGTGTGCCTGGCATCTGAGCCACGCGGCACTGCGGCGCGGTGCACAGGTGGTTTTCCTCATTCTAGCTATATCAGAAATACAAAGCGGGTCTGAACTGAAGAGGCAAGTTATCTCTGTAGAAGGCTGGTGAACCTTCTGCAGGAGTTCTGTATCTGCTTCTGACAGACTTTTTTTCAACCCCTTTGAAAAATATAAGAAATATTTTGTCTCGTAGTTGAGATATCTTTGTCCAACTACTGGTTCCTTCTGTGCAGAATTCCCTTACTTTCTGTCTTCTTCAAAGCATCCAGATGACGCATGGCAAGGGACTGTGTTGAGGGAAGATCTTGCTTTGAAATCATTAGATAAATCAGATTCAAATCATGTTGATAGCTCTCTAACATACCTAACTCTTTGTCTTCCCTCAGCCTCTTCCTCAAAGAGAAATGCTACAAACTAGCATAAATAATTCTTTGCTTAGTCTGCAAAGATGTTATGCAAACCTGTTTCTTTTCAGTGTAGTTATGAGCCATATCTCAGGGCTGGAATGCCCATTCCACTGCCTGTACATGCTAGGGAGTGAGTGACTGCAGTGCACAAATAACAGAAATTTTATGCTTCTGATTCTGTGATTGCTCCTTTTGTCTCTTAGTATTTAATGATGGGAAAGCTTTTTCCCTTCTCGTGCATTTGCTACTGTTTGCAGGTGACTGTTGTACTACTACACTGGAAGTTTCACTCTAGTTCACGTTTGCATGTGTTTGGATTCTGCGGGGAAAATGCACAATTTTCCATCTGTCATTCTCCAGGTAAGAAATCAAGGCGTTAGAGCTGCTCTTTTTGTCTTCCCCATTTCCTGGATGACACAGCACTGGGTGGAGTAACCCAGGCTGGTCAGGAACCAGTTGCCAACCTCTGCTCTGGGTATGGACCTTTGGAGGAGCTCACCAGGCTCTGTCAGCAACAGCCATACGTGTGGAAGTGGCGCTTGCCACTGGTTCTGAGGAGGCTGATCGCCACGGCGGCGACAAAGACCTTGGTGTCATTTCAGAACCTTCCTTAGAAAACAATTCTCTGCAGGCTGAGCTCACCAAATGCTCGAGATGGAGGTACAAGAGGTAAGAGCAGGTGTTTCTGCACCTCCTGCTCCCCTCTTCCAAGAAGGGTTCAAGCCTTCTGGGAAACTCTCCAAATTGGTCTGGATGCGGAGCTGGGCAGGCAGCGAAGGTGAATGGTTGGCAGCCGGGCAGAGAGCCAGCGAGCTGTTCTCTTTCAGACTTCCAGGGCTGCACAGAGTGTAGTGTCTCCCTCTACCACTTTGTGAATTTATGACATCACCAGCTGTTACCAGGGAAACACGGCAACTACAAGCTTGGATCTTGGCAGCTAGGAAAGATCTTGCTCTTTTGGGCGGCAAAAAGGAAAGCTGAAACAAATTCTGGAACAGCTTTGATTTGGAACCGGGTTGGGGGTAGGTTCATAATTGCAGAACAAGCAATTGTAGCTACTATCATGGTCCCTATTATGTCACTTACAGAAGGCAAACATAGGAGATCTGTGCAACTTAAACTTATCCTTCAGATATAAAATTTTTTACTTAAAACTTCAGTTCTGACCAGTGGATTTAACAGGTTGCTTTCAGAGATATGATATCCACTGACCAGTGATTTTTACAGAAAGTGCTGATAATTGGTGCTTCTTGAGAGTATGCTTGTGTTTCACAGCAAAGAGGGAGAATGCAGTGTTGAACTTTGATAAAAATGTGTGCGGATGCCATTGCTGTTGTGATAAAATTTATGCTTTTTACAGCTTTTAAAAATTTGGGCTTTGTGAGAACTGATGTCTTTAGACATGCGTTTTATAGCTTTTAAGTGCCTGGGATTTCTGAAGTTGGATATCACATTTTTGTCCTTTAGTAACATTTAGCTGCTGTTTTGGTTTGTTGTGGTTTTCTTTTAACCTTGCGCATTTAGATGAAAATACTGCTTTCTAAATGGATTTTTATTAAAGTATTGAGTAATTTAGATCCAGCTAATATTAGTTCTGGCACAGGTCTCATTGCACAAGATGTTTAGGCTTGGTACATGCTTGAGTTGCCCCCAAATGCGTGCGTTTTTCCTGCAAAGGCAAAGGAGCAGCCTTGAGTGAAGGCTGAAGCTGGACTCAGCTACTCCCTCCGCATTCACACCTGCAAGGCTGTAGGCTGACTGTGGCCGTGGCTCTCTACCTAGAGATCCTGTGTGAGAAACATAGAGGTTTTTATGCTCACCAGGTGTAGGGAGATCTGAGATAACCTATATGGAGTGTTGAAGACCTGTGGGATCACGCTGTTTGGCCGTGTCTCCACTAAGGAGCAAAAACATGTAGAAAAAAATCCCTGTATTGATAAGCTGGTGTCAAATATATCCATGGTGAAGACTCTTACACAGGCACTGAGCAGCATTGCTAGCACTGTTCCATAATTGTCTTAAACAGCACAAGACCTAGTCGAGGGGTGGCATCCCTGCCCACGACAGGGAGGTTGGATTAAATGATCTCTGAGGTCCCTTCCAGCCTAGGCCGCTCTATGATCTGCCACGAAGAGCGTGGGTAATCTGATTTGTGGCCTCTATATCAAAAACCAGACAAGACCTGCTTGCCAAGCGACCAGTCTGCCTCCCCACCCCGTTTCATCGGCGCGGTGGCCTTGAATCTTGGCATTTCTATGCCACAAGAGTGGTTTGCATATGGCCTGGACCTTGTTATCTGGAACATGGCTCAGTGTTCTCTGTTGTGCCTTGTTTCAGCAGGATCATGACCAAAGAATCAGCTGAGCCATGGGTGGATTGCAGGGATACGTCATGAGAAAACCGTCCAGAGTCGTCTGCCCACATGCTGTGATGCTGGCTCGCATTTCCAAAGCGGAGTTGCAGACAGAGGAGATCATGAGGGCTTCAAAGAGCTTTGCTATCTATGCAAGTTCCCTTTTTATCCGTTGTACTGAGTCACTTTGAAAGGCTCCTTTTTTGGTCCTCTTTGGTCAGGCTGCTGGTTTGTTTCTCATGCTTGCACGCCTCATCACAAGTCCTGAGACTTGTGACTTGAGGCTGCAACAGCCACTGGGGCTGTTGTAATGATTTTTCTGTCTTGCTCCCCTGGAGAACACAGCTGGGAGCAGCCAGAAAGTAGATTATTACACCTGGTAACTGCATTGGTGCGAGCTGGTAAGAGCCGTGGACACAGTGTGCTTGTCTCCAGTCCTTCTGGACTGGGAGAGATGATAAAGAAAATCTCTGCTGTGCAGTTTGTGGCTGTGAGAGATGAAAGCCCCTCTGAACATGACACTTTGTTGTTCTCTCCATTGACCTTCTGGTGTATGTTGATCCACAGCTGCTGACTAAAGTGGCAACACAGATAATCAAATTTTCAAAGGCCCTAGCTCATAAATCTGATAATACCACCAAGAGAAGCTGAGCTGTGTTCTGTTCTGATTAGAACACTAGAATAGTAGAAGAAAGAAGAATACACCACGTATTAGAACACATTTTGGCTGTGCTATGCAAGCAGTTCAGTGGATTCTCTGTATTTGAGAGTCTTTTAAGTGGAGGAAGGAGAATTGCTTCGTATGTGCTGAAGAACTTTTGCTATTGACTTCACCGGAGCCGTGATTCTTCACCAAATCGATGTCTGGAGGGCCAAAAGTACCCTTAAAAGGGCTACTGCAGATTTAGAAATAATAATCAGGCTCCCTAGTTGACATGACAACCAGCACCGCTCCTGCTTAGGATCTGGCCTGCAAGCCTGTAGCTCTGTCTATACAACACTCAGTACTCAGCCGTGAGATTTCTTTGTCCCTACATTTTCAACTTTCGTTGAAAATAAAGAGCATTTAATGCTTGAAGGTAAATTATATTCTTGGGATCTTATAGTTGCAATGTTTGGGCTTCAGACACTCTGGGACATGATGATTTGTTTAATAGCTACAGTCCTTGCTGGAATGTTTTTAAATTATGTAAACATTCCTGTTAGTTTTATGGGTTTCTAAACTTTTTTTTTTTTATGTGGGTACAAATCTAAGTTGACAGTGTACTTTCCAAGCTTCCATTAAATTGGGTCAACTTTCTATTGATAGAGAAATATCTCTGAAATAGCTTTATGATGTCTGGCAATGGAAGACTTTTCGTTAACTCCGATTAGAAGAAGAAAAAGAATGACCTACAGTGTATTTTTAAGTCTTTTATCAGCTCTCACCGTGCCCTGATGCCTGCAAAAGTCCTGCTCAGGGAAGGGGGAAGAGAAGAGACTGAAAAAGTCCATGGATAACGTAACGGAGAAAGGAATTTATTTTCACAGTCCATTGTGTTTGCCAGGTACGGTTACCACGCAGCCACCCAAAGACCTCAGTGCTTTGAAACTTTTCACTTAGAGGTTCCAGTGTGTTGGTGCTTTCCCTGCATAACTACATTTTACCTCTCTCCAAGTATATCATATCATTGCTGCTTTAAAAGATTGGTGTAGATAACCTGTGCAACTAGAAAACCTGGTTTCAATTTTCCTTTCTTTTGGTGTCAACCAAACTTGTGCAATCTAGATGATTAAAAGGGGCAGAGCTAAATCTGATGCATTTTCGAGGTTTCAGGCTACCTATTTGTTTCTGTAAATTTTGACTTTTTCAAAATGAACATTTTTTTTTTTTCCTCAACTGAAAGTAGAACATAAAGCAAGTGTGTGCTACTTTTATCAGCAGAGCCAAATTCCATGCATTCTGGCTGCTTTTCACTGACTGCAAAAATTATTCCAAAATAATTAGAGCTCACAAATGACACTGAATGTCACCGTAACAATAACAGTGAACTCGGCCTTTTGCAAAGTATTTATTTTCTCAAGAAATTTCAGTCTAATAGGCAAAACACCAGTTATGATGACCTCGGGAAAATACAGCCTCAAGAAAGTAGTGGCTGTTTGTTCACAAATTCAGGACCACGGGGTCATTGGAGGGGACGAAATTCAGAAGTTCTCAACAAGACAAGGTTAGTGCAGCGCCGTGCTCTCCTCTGGATGCCTTTTCCATCGCAGTTCTCCTTGGGGCTGGGGGCTCTCTGGTTCTCGCATGCCCAGCCCTCAAAGTGGCAGCAAAATTTTTGTGAAAATCGATGACCACGGGGTCATCGGGGGGGGGGGGGGGGCAAAATTCACAAGTTCTCAACAAGACAAGGTGAGTGCAGTGCCGTGCTCTCCGTTGGATGCCTTTTGCATCGCAGTTGTCCCTGGGGCTGGTGGCTCCGTACTGGAGTATTTTCACATTGAGGAATGTCTTGCTTGTCATATATCCCTTGGTGGGATTGTCTCTCAAATTGTCACTGAGCTTTATTATTTTTACACACACACACTAGTCTGAAATCCATGTAAATGACCGTTTTCATTCTGAAAATGCAGTCGTACTTTTTATTGCCGGTTTTGTAGCCGGTTGAGCACTAATGAAGGAATTTAATTTGATAACCAAGTTGGGAAAGCAAAGAGCTTGAAAATGCATTTGGTAATACTTCCATTTATATGTTCCCATTGGACCATGCAAAGAAGTCTTCCCATCTTTATTATGAAAGAAATAGTAGAATATATATTTATTTTTAAAGTCTCTTAAAACCTTTGAGAGCTTAATGAAATGTACTGTGAGAAAAAGAACTGTGTGGTTCACTTGCAGCTATTGTCTTGAGGTTTACACATTATTGCCAAATTCTGGATCGAATAAACCTCTAACCTTGGAGTCAGGAACGAGTGTTTCGTGCACATTTTATGTTGCAGCATTGGAAAAAAAAAAAAAAAAAGCATTTGGGTTCTTCGCAGCCTCGCCTGCCCTCTGCCGGCAGCGACCGGCGGGGATCCCACGGGAGTCCCGAAATACTGTGAGAAAGAACAAAACTGTTATTGGCAAACGTGTCTGCAAGAGAGGGACATGTTTTCAAAACAAGATGAGAAAGGCATAAGAAGTGCGGACAAAAGTCTTCAGGGAGAACATGACAAAGACTGACCTCACGGTGGCCTTTGGTAGCACTCAGAGATGGGAATATCTGGAAATTATTTTTATATATATATATTTTATTTTTTTTTTAACTCTGAGGGTCTGTATGGAACTCTTGTATTGGAAACATCAGGATACTTCAAGACAAAACTAATTTTAAACACTGCTTTGATTAACATCTGAAATTATTGTGCCTGTGTTCCAGTTTTCCGGGCAATTATTTACTGGTTTCAGAACATGTAGCTTTTGGTGAGTATATTTCATGCAGATTGCTGATAGATGTGCACATTCCAGCCGTGCAGACTGCGCGTCCTTAACCCTGAGCTGTGTTAACTTCTTTGTGAGGACCACCCAAAAAGATGCTACATTCACGACCTGGGCTTGTTCTTCAGGAACATGCCTGTTTGTCGCTAATAAACCACCATCTCTGGCTTTAAGCACTGTGCATATGCATCACCTATATAGTTTCCTCAGACCTTCAACATTTTTTTTTCCTAATTTTGAGCTATACCACCAACCGGAGAAAATGCACATCGGTGCTCAGCATCTCTACTGCTAGTCATATTTGTCATTATTTGAGAGTAAAGAATGTGTAGGTATGTTTCTGGTATATTCCCTGGGGCACCCAAAGTGGAAGCACCATCCTTCTGCAGAAAATGCAATTTCTGTCAGTGAGTATTACCTTTCCTAGCTCCTTTTCCTGCCACTTTTGTCTCGGATGTCTTAAAAATTTCCGATGATTTTAGATCTCTTAGCAAAGAGATGTGGGCAAAGCTGGCAGGGAAGGGCTGACCTCAGAGAGGATGCGGCACCAAGCTGAGCAGGCAGGGGTGCGGCAAGGAAAAGGTGGTCTCCAGGCCCCTAGATTTGGAAAATCCCTTCCCAAAAGCTGCCTGGCCCAGAGGATTTAAATGTTTTGGTCTAATCCTCCTTGGCGTGTGAGGACAGGAATCTCTCAAGAGCTGGAGGGTTAGTGGGTGGGATTAAAATCTGTCGCCCAGATCAGAACCTATCTTAATTTTGCAACAAACAGTTCCTGGTGCCTTTAGGAATTAAAAATCATCAGTGCTTGGGAAAATCTGTTTAGACAGTCTCTGTTGTTTGCTACAGTGTACTTTGTCACTTACCTTGAATTTAACCTATTCTAGCTAACCTTATTGCGTTTTTCCATTTGTTTTTATACATTCCAATCCTTTGAATTCAAGGTTTACCTAAGAGGACAGATTACCAGAGAATCTGAACTGCCTGGCTACTTTCTGTCAGGGGACAAAAGAGATGGAGAGCAGAAGGGCTGTGCTGGAGCAAGGACACGCGGGGATCATTCAGGCAGTGTTACGCTCATGAGGCTTTCGAAGAAGGTCTGAAAAAGCAGGTGGGTTTGAACAGCCTCTCGGAGTTTCTATGGCCAGTTTTGCCCAGTGTTGGATGGGATTCTTTATGCAAGATAAAGGAGAATGATGTGATTCCCCATCTCCCGCTCACACCCTCCCAACTTCTGGTTTTTTCCTGGGCGTTTATGGTGAGGCTTTGCTTTGCTGCCTACCACATGGTGTCATGATTCCTCGCAATGGGCAACACTTGTGTTTTCCCTTTTGCAGAGTTTTCTTCCTGGACTGAAATTTCATCACACGTGTGTGTGTGTGTGTACATGTGTATGTACATGCATGCATGGGTACACGTGTGCACACGTGTGTGTGTTTTAAATTAAAGCTTCAAAGCTGTATGACATCCTTTTCCATGGATAAAGTGGTTTTGGTCACCATGAATGGGAGGAGTAAGAATTAGGTAACTGAGCTGGGCACAAATCTGGGGTGAAGAGAAAAGGTAACTATAGAGACAGTATTTCCCTGGTAAGGGGGAAATAAATTAGCATCACGATTCAATAAATCTGGGCAAAGGTTCCAGCCTGTGATTGATTTCTAAGGTCCCTGCCTATGTGACTTTTAACTGATGGGCTACTGTGATGGTGCTGGTGGTGTTCAGCATGAGTTCACCTCTAAGCACAAGATAAATTACAGCAGCAGGAGTGGCACACAATACAAATTGATTCATTGCACTGGAGCAACCGGACTTTGAAAAAGACTTCATCCCTGTACAAAATGATGCTTCTGGTACAGTTTCTCCATTAGATGAAGGAAGTCTGGCAAGGAACAGTTTGACCATTCATTTTTGTAATTATGATGACAGACTGACCTTGAGTCAGGGAATTGAATCTGCTTTATTTGTGTCTTCTGAGCAGCACCTAAGGAGAGGTACCCAGCTCTCACGGGCTCCCTCAGAGCTCTGAATACAACTTCTGGCCCTGGAAGGAAAGTCTCTGCTTTCGGGGACTGCAGGGATTGCAACTGAGAGGGGCACTGGCTTCTGTGGACAGTGAAGGGCAGGCAGGAGGCATCCTCAGAGCTCACTAGGGGGCATAAACCCATCCAAGCAGATTCTCACTGGCAACGGCAGCTTGAGCCAGTGTGGTTGAAGGGAGGACATGAGGCAGTCTCATGTTTGCCACTTGGATTTAGAGCAATAAAATTGTATAGCTGTGCTTTGTCACTTGGAGGTGAATGCTCACAAGGTAGCAGCAGACATCAGATCACTCAGGAGCGGCAGCAAGTTTTATCATGATAATAATAATTTTTAAAAAAAGGATAGAAAAACTCATCGTGCGTGGGAATCCTGCTTGCAGAGTGGTGTGGTTCACTTCTGGTGGGTTTGTGCGAGGAAAGGACAGGTCCTGTGCACTCATTATGGATTCAAATCCTGGCATTTCAAAAAAACCCCAAGGTTTCCAGGCTTTTCCACCAGTTTGAGTGAAAACCATCGAAAACCTAGACCTTTTGTGTTGTTGTTGTTTGTTTTTTTGCAACTTAGCCTGTTGCCCAGGTGTAACAGGCGTAGATGAAGCTGACTTTTTAACTCTGCTGCTCAGTCATCAGTCAGCGCCTCTTGCTACTTCGACGAAACATAATGAAATCGTCCGTATCCACCGTAGCGGCAAAGATTGACGCAGTGTCGTGTAGTGTAAAGAACACGTTTGCCAACCCCGATAGTGTTTCTGCAGATGGTGAAAACCTCGAAAAAACCCATCTCTCTCCACCTTGATTTTTTTTTTTAAAAAAAAATTACCCGAGCGGGGGGAAGGTGCCGTGCGTCTACCGGCCGCCAGGGGGCGCCAAAACACCGTGGGAACGCGGCGCGCAGCCACCGAGGGGCGGGGGTAGTGGTGGGTTGGTTTTTGGGGGGAAAAAAAAAGGGAAAAAAACACTTCTGTTTTTTTTTTTTACGGCACCTTTATCTGGGAAAGGAGGCTGAGGGGAGACCTTATCGCTCCCTGCAACTCCCTGAAAGGAGGTTATCGGGAGCTGGCAGTGGGTCTCTTCAACCACGTAACAGCTGATAGGACAAGTGGAATGACCTCGAGTTGTGCCGAGGGAAGTTTAGGTTTGGTATTAGGAAAACTTTCTTTACCAAAGGGGTTATCGGCTGTTGGAATGGGTTGCCCAGGGCAGTGGTGGAGTCCCCATCCCTGGATGTGTTTAAGAGTCATGTAAACATAGTGCTCAGGCACATGGTTTAGTTGAGGACTTGTCAGTGTTGGCTTAGTGGTTGGACTTGATCATCTTAAAGGTCTTTTCCAACCTAGGTGATTCTGTCACGGGACGTGAATGGGGGAAGACAACATGCATTTTGGTGGTGCCTCCATTTCCAGTTCCACATCAGGGCATAAGGGATGGTTTTCCCTAGCACAAGGCCAGAGCTGGAAGCCAGGAGATGACAACCTTGCCCAGGTCAAGGCCTCTTTCATGGTTTTTATCTCAGACACATGCTTTCAGTGCTACAAATTAATCTTTGAGGTGGAAGCATGGTAAAGAAACCTTGCTTTTGTAGTAGTAGTGACTAATTTACACGCCTGCCCCCGCTCTTTCCAGCGTTCTATTCATAAGCAACGTATCAAGGGTGGACGAATGCCAGCAGAACAGCCTGTCTTCGGGAAAGATACTTTTCTTTTTTTTTTTTTCACCCTTGCTTGACTCTCTACTTGTGCTGGCACAGAAAACCTGTCAGTACAACCTCCATCGTTACCTTATTTTTCCTTGTTTCCTTTCCTCCTACCCTGGGTCCCTCCAACCCTTCAGCTTCTTCCCAATAAATATCTTGATGCCGACGAAGGTGCTAACAGGAGTTTGCATGTGTTTTAACTTAGAAATCATTCTTTCTGAGATTGATTTCGAGGAAGCAAAAGTCTCCTCGTAACTGCTACCTGAATATTTCACGTCTGATGCGACCGCCTTGTGGTTTTTTTTGTTTTTTGCTCAGGTTTATCACAAGCTGCCCTGTTAGCCACCGAAGCACTGGAGAAGGGAGAAGGGGGGGTCCACGGGAGTTCACGTTAACGATGACTCTAAATGCCCATTTCCCACACGTCCTCGCCAGCACAAACAACGAAAATAGTCCACTCGCAAGAGAATCTGATTCAGCTTTCTTGCACTCCGCAATAACAGATGGATTGCTAGACTGTTTACTGTTGCTTCCCACAAACTTCCTGTTAGTAAACTCCTGTATTATTTATGAAACGGAAAAATTACAAAGAAGTATCTTAGCTGATTACTGCCTGCTGGTGAACCGCTGCCAGAGAAACTTTTTACATAAATATGTGTATGGGAGCAAAGATCACTCCCGCTGCAGGTTTGGTTTTTGTTTTATTTGGTTTCGTTTTTTTTCTGGTATTATTTTTACAATTGTTTGTTTCACGACATGCCATGACCCTGTTGCGCTGCACTCCCGAGCAGGTATTTCCTGCACCCAGACATTTACAGTTGGATCGAGGTATCTGTGAATGTGTGAAGGATCGGGGAGGGGGGGGGAGAAAAAAAAAGGAAAAAAAAAAAAAAGCATGCCTGAATGTTGCAGAGATCAGCGATGAATAAGAAATGCTTAAAGCCTTTTTGTTTTACAACGACAATGATGAATGAGATCTTACTACTGTGATATTGATGTCTGCTGTCCCAGCTTAAGAAGCCGGCTATCTTGGAACTGTTGGCAGAAAAGAGAGAGAATAGGTGCTGTGTCCACCACCTTTGTGCTACTTCTGACATAAGTAGAGAGTAAATGTGAAGGAACTTTGTTTTCCTCTTGGTTTACCTGTTAAACCCCACAGAACACACGAGCTGAAAGGAGTGCTTTGCCTGCATCACGTTCCGTAGGTTAGGCTGATGTGTGAGGCCAGCCTAAAATCTGTTTGCACAATCGGATCAATGAAGCTAGTGAATTTAAAAAAAAAAAAAACTGTAAAAAAAGGAGCAAGATGCAATGCAGAAAAGTGACTCTTCTATATTACCAAAAGTACTTCCAGTGATTTGAGAAATAACGCTTGACCTAGCAGCGTACCTCTGTCTTTTAAATAGTTGCTATTGTATTTCACCGAGTTTCCCTTTTATTTATGTATCCTGTATGAACTAATTGGCTGCTCCACCTGGTATTTATGATTGCAGACATCTATTATATATACATACTGAAACAGAATGAAAATTTTCCTGATCTGAGACACAGATAAGCCTTCCCTGAGATTTATTTTGATTCCCTAAACTGAAATCCAAACTCAAACCAGCACTGTAGAGAGTGAGCACTTTCTAACATCAGCCCTGCTACCACAGATCATTCAAAAAATTGGATGAAAAAGAGCTGCTGTGCACTGTAGGCAACTGCAGGATGCTGGTTGAATCACTGTACACCTTTATAAGATTTATATTTGCGAAGGACTGAGCAGGGCGTTTGCCGATCCCGGGGCAGAGCTCATTTCTGAGCGTTTGTGTGAGGCAGCATCACACACTGATCACTCAAGTAACAGCAAGAATATGTCTTCTCTGATCAAATTCTCTGTTTTCTCTGCCTCCCGCAACACCCTCACTCAGAGCTCCTATTTGCAGAAAGAGAATTCAACATTATTAAGGGCAGACGATCAACGGCAGCATCTCCTGGTGCTTCAACCCACCGGCGAGAATCTTGCGGCAGATGTTTCTGTGCTTTATGCAAATAGAAACTTCATGGATCAGTTTTCCTTTCCTCCGTGGAATATATGCAGCTGGAAAAAAAGAAATCCAGCTCCACGGCATGAAGTGGAAAAAAAACCAAACCAAAAAAAACCCCTCGATGTCACTGACCCAAACAGGCAGCCGAGAGAAAGCAAGCCGTAGATGTGAAATCGAAATAATTATCCTGCTGGTTCTTAGGATCACTTCTGGCTGTCTTGATCATGCAGTGTATGTAGTGATACAGGTTTTGTGGGCTTTCTCTGTGATGACACTGTCGCTCACAAATCACTTCTGAAAAGGGGAAAAAAATAATCTTTCCCAGGTTGTGTATAATGTTCCTTCACAGTTTTTATAATCTTTTTTTTTTACCATTTCTGATATGCTGTTTTCATTCTCACAGTCGTGAGTATCTGTATTAGATGTAGCACGTAAGTGTGTTAAAAATAGTGAAGTTGAGTTTACATGTGAAGAAAGGATTTCAGCTTCAGTGCAATAAATAGGGTACAGACATTTATGTAAATGGTATGGGTTTGGTTCTGTTCTTTACAATAACACAGAAAGCTGGATATGTGCAAATGATTGATGAAAAAAGAAGCAAAATGTCCTTACTGTTTATTAAAAAAAAAAAAAATCCCTACCCTCAAACTTAGTGAGTTATTGGAGGTTTGAAGGAAATACACTTTTACGAATCATTGTAAGGTATAAGGGAGAACATTTGTATTTCCTGGTTTCTGTAATACCAATAAGGACAATTTTTAGCAAGCATTAAGGGCAAGTTGTGGAATTCATTTACTATTACGCTAGAAAATCATGAAAGCAGGTGTTCCTAAATGCAGTTATTTTTTAAAATGCTAGTTTTATTACTATTATTAAATAAAATTAATACTGTTGTTTTAGACTAATTTGGCCACCTTCTAATTTGATACAGTTCTTTTAAGATTTCTGTGTAAGTATTTTTTTGTTATGAGACGTCAGAGCAAGTCTTGTGAATTGTTAGTCAACATGTCTGTACTTTATTTTCTCAGTGAGACTTTAGGTGTTTTTTTGTATATTTTGGGTGGTTTAAAATCTATTGGGAGTAACTTTTTTTTTCCAATATTTTCATTTAGAATTTAATTCAAAGCCTGTAGCTGATACTGTGTAAACATCCAGTAGGGAGCTATGATAGATTTTCTTCATATCTACATGAAGCCTGGTTTTGTAACATGTATTGTGTCAAATCTTCTATTTCATGACTAGTCAAATGCTGGAAAGAGAACTTTATTCAACTCAGATGTACTACATAATTTTGTTCAAAAAAAGTCCCTTTCTGTACTTCTTTCTCTACTTATATTTGTAATACGCATTACTGATTTTAAGTAGATTTATGTTAATTGAGTTCCTTGAAAAAAAAAACCAACCAAAAATAAAACACACAAAGATGTAGTGCTGGTACTAGGAAAAGAGGAAAGAAAGGGACTATGTGTATAAATGACTGCCATGGTATGCTGAATCTAGTTCAGATGGACAGCAAATAATTGGCAATGTGTTTGTGCATATTATTTCCTGTCTGCTTTTGCAAGAAGCTGTGCAGCTTCTGCAGGTAACATATAGCTTCAGCGAAGACCTGTGTCGGAAGAGTCAGTACGATTCTAGAATCAAGTATTAATAGAATAAACTTAATTTTAGGTTTTTTTTTTTATATAAGTGCAGCTGCATTTTCTATTTAATTATAGGTTCCCACAGTAGTAATTTTTCCATGACCTGCTCAATCTCAAAAGTCAGAAAATTGCTTCTTTTTTAAAGCTGACAATAGCACGGTATGTTTCCAAAAGAAAAAGACAAATTACACAAAATCATTACTTTAAACATATTTAAATAGCCAGGAAGAAATCCTAATTGAAAAGTTTGCTAAAATGTGCAAAAGTTAGCAGTGGTGTTTTTTTTGGCTTTTGGGTTTGTTTTTTTTTTAAAAAAAGAATTATTCTCATGTTGTTTCTAGCTTTACAAGCTGCTTATGATACGATGCCTTTCCTTACGTTGCTCACCCTCTACCCACCCTCCCTTTCCTCTCCGATAAGGTTAGGCACAACATTTTTAGCAGGCAAAGATTTTAATTGGAGAGTCATTACTTTGTAAGTGGATTTAATAATCTAAATCGGTTATTCCTCGCGAAGCTGATAGAAAGGTAACGGGAATCTTTGCGCTTATTCGTGTGGCCTTCAGAGCATTCTGTGGGCCTTTATTTTTCCAGTAGCAGCAAGTCTCTCTGGTATTTAAAAAGAATTTTGTGACCGCATAATTACCATAATGTACGTGCAGGTGATATAGGAGCAGATTTGTGTTAAACTTTAACACGCTTCAAGTCAATAATTGACCGAGGCAGGACGTTTCGGCAGCACGGTGGGCAGTTGATGAAGGCTGCTTGTGGAGGAGGTGGAATCCTGGGCTCGTGGTAGCTCCCCAAGGCTGTGCCAGGGATTTTGGTCTTCACGGAGGTACCTTCTGCTGCCACAAAATACCTGAGGAAGAAAAAAAAAGAGTTGTCTGCTGAGATAGGTAGCCATGGTGATGTATCTCCAGCCGTCTCTCCAAGGGAGTGTACAGAAGAAGGAGTTGCTCTTCTTTATCTGCTGAAGCTTGTGCCCATCCCTGCGCTCTCCATTTCCCATCTCTGAATAACTGCAGCTCTTCCCACAGTCTGGTGAGAGAAAGCAGAGATGAAGAAAACCATGAGAGCTAGAATCTGCTGTATTTTTTGCCTGATTTCCAAAGAACCGGCAGGTCAGGCTCGCCCACGTGACTCTCACCGTTAAGATACACAAGTGAGTCCAGGAGAGTGTTGCCGTCTCCACACAACGCTGGGGCAGGATCATGGTGATAAGGGCAGTAGTTGCTCTGTCAAAGCCTGTTTGGGCTTATACTCAGCCCTCCAGATGCGTTTCTTAGTTTGAATAAAAATTAAGAATTAAGAGTTTAAATTTAAGCTAATACTTCGTGTTTTGGCTCTGATTTATCATTCAGTACATTAGACAAAATATCATTTTCAGTCCCTCAGTTGGGCTAGACCTCAGACCTAAAGCAGTGCAAAAGAACAGTGAACAGCCTGGTGTAAGGGCAACCCAAAATGAGCACGGGGCCAGGACTGCGTCCTCTGTTTGTAGTCACACTGGCCCATGTGTCCCACAGCTCCTCAAAGCAGGGGTCCCTTGGTCGGCCCGCTCTCCATCCCAGCACTGCTCCTCTCTTGGTTTGTACAAGTCTGCGAAAACCGACCAGCATTCAAGGACTGTTTTGGTCAGGTTTTGCGGGTTTTTTTTTTTCATTTAAAGTCATTTATCAGACTGTGCTGCTGTGTTTTCTGACCCACCTTGTCCCAGCCCGCTCTCATTTTTTTTGCTGCAGATGGCTGATCGCCAGCGTGGCCGAGTCGCAGAGGCGGGGGACTCAATGGAAGGACCTTGACTCAGCGGAAGGACCCTCACCCAGCACCTCTTGGGGAATTCTCTTTGTCAGGCACTCTCAGGCTGAGGCCTCCCCCCAAAGCCGAAGGCGATTTCTATTTGCCAGAGTAGGGAGACAACAGAAGGAAGAATAAAGGCGGGAATCTAAGCAGTCAGGTGAACTTCTTCAAGCTGATACCAGCCCGCGGCACTCAGGAGGCAGCTAACCCAAGGTTTCCCTAACCTTGGCAGAAGTGTGGGAAGTAGTTGCACGAGGATGAAGTGTTCTTGAACCATTCCTCTGCTGTATCAAGCACAAGCAGGCTTTTCTTCAATATTAAGCGCATGCCTCTCTTTTCTTCCCCTTCAAAGAAACTTTTTTTTTTTATTGTAAGCTATAAAAGGGAAAAAAAAAAACCCCACAATCAATCTCTTTCTGTTTTTGGACCCCTGTGCTGCCTCTACACTATCCAAGGACAAAGATGCAGATCAGGACCTCCCCGGTACAATAGTATTTATAAGGGAAATTTCTTGCTGAAGTCTTGCAGTAAAAGCAAAAGGTTAAAAGAAATAGCTGTGCTCAAATGTCATTTTAAACAAATAGGAAAAAAAAAAATTAACCACGTTCTTGAAAACATCAGCCAGAGCTTCCCTGGAAGCATCAAAAACAGCATTCCAGATAAAAGCAGCATGATGTGAAAAGACCTGATCAGCAACAGATTGATGTCTGGGCTTGGGGACTAATGTAAGAACTTAAAGACTTGGCTAGAGAATATATCTTGAGAAGCATAAACATCTAAGAGGATGCCAAACCATGAAAGGCTTCCTTTGCACTGAGAATTCAGAAATCAGCGTGTTGACAGGCAAGGAAGCCAACGCTGTGAGCGAAGCACATAGGGTGATGAGTAAACTCAGCCTTTGGGAGCCTAGGATGAGACCTAGAAAGGGGCCAACCTATTTAGCTGCAATTTTAAGCCTTTACACACAGCATTTAGGTGCTGTCAAGCCTCAGACCTCCCCGCTCAGCTGCTGATGCTGACGTCCTACGGGCAGGAGCAGCCAGCTTTTGGTTCAGAAAGGCTGTGCCTGCATTCGAGGGGATGGAAAGGCTTCCAGGAGACTGACGTTACAGCAGGCTGGTGGGGAAAATAAATGCGGCTTTCCTCTAGCTGTACTGAAAATTGGATAGTTCAAGAACTACCTTAGAGATAACAGCTTTACATATGGAGCAAGAAAACTCTCAAAAAGCAGTTATTAGGGAGTTAATTAGGTCCTAACCAGTGTGCGGTCTGATTTTTGATGGATAAACTCAGTTTAAGAGCTCTGTTCTAGGGAAAATAGACATATCTGCAAAAATATGGAATGAGCATGTTGTAGACAAAGAGAGAAAAGAAAAAAACCCCTGAACTCTTTATCTAATAGAGCAATGTGAGAGGACAATCCATAGGAGGAAATGTCAATGGCTGCATCTTTTGCATTTGGAAGAGTTCTTGAAAGTCCTTTAAACTTGTTGATTTGCTCCATTTTTGCCAGGCCTTCCTGTGCAAGCGCGCTGAACCAGACGCAATCATCTCTCGAGGTGTACTTGTGCTATTGTCAGGTATTGTCAGGTATTTCCCAGAGGCTGGGCACCTTCCCTGGGAGGATACTGCTGAGTGCCACAGGCACCTCTTCTTTCAGCAAAGCGATTAATGACCAGGCAGCCATGGCTCTCATTCTTGTTGGGTTGGCGGAGATGGTACCACTAAACTCGAGCTCACTTGTCACAATGGCAATAGAGTTGGAATTTAATTATCTGCTGGAGAGGAGCCCTGACAGCTGTGGCGTAGGTTTCTCAGTGTGGATGTTGCCTTGATCGCAAGAAAAATATCAAGGGCTGGTGAGAACAGCCACGTTCTAAAAGCATCTCTGCCTGGGTTAGACCACTGCCTACCAAAGAGGTACGCGCGATTATCTTGAAGCTATTTATTGACTGTTGTGTCAGATTGTGGTTAAAGTTTATCTTTACTGAAAGTTGTCCTCAGGAATCCTTTTGCTTTAGCAAAAGTAACTTTTCTTTTGCAGGGCTTAGGCTGGAGGCACAGTGTTTGCGTACCGCGTTACCCCAGGCTTTGCCTCTGGGTGGTGCTTCCTGGAGGAAAGGCGATGGGGCTGCTGCTGGTTCTGTGATGGCTTTCTGGTACTAAAACCAGCAGCATCATCAGGTAAGACCTCACACTTTTCTTATGGTAATGGTTATCATTGATAAACTAAGGAAATATCAACTATTTCATTTGTTTTGTTGTTTGTTTGCTTTTTAAATGTAACATTCCCTTAGCTTGTTACAATGCCCGCTCCTGGGCATCAGAAGCAGGGTGCTGGCTTTGGGGTTTTCTTTATTTTTACAATTTTTTTTCTTGTTGTCCAACCAGTACTGATACCAGTAGCTCTCTGAAACCACCCACATGCTCTGCAATGCTGAAGGCACTTTTATAATGATTTCTATTATACGCTTGCAGCAATAAAGGACCCTTCCTGTGACTAGTTGCTCCGGTCAGCACTCTGTCGCCCCATCACCAGCCTTGGAGGAGCACCCCACCGCTCGACACACGTGCTCCTGTGGGAGACCTAAAGGCAGGATTTGCACCCGCCTACCTCCCAGCATCCAGAGATGTCGTCTCTCGAAGACTGGAAAAGGAACCCCTTTTCTATGGGGCATTTGTGGGTGTCGAGCTGCACCCATGGTCCTCCTGCCCTTCTTGCACCCCAGAGACTGCCGTGCACCCCCTGGGACCTCCTGGCCATGTCCCACCGAGCTCACCCTCAATCCTGGAGACACTCCGTTAGCTCCACTTAAAGAAAGGCAAGGCCTTCTTTGGCTCCAAAGATGTTTTTCTGCCACACACTTTTCTGTTAGGAGCTTTTCTTCTACATGGAGGAATAGATGGACTGGAGAGTTGCTTCTGTGCTCTTTCTTCTCCAAAAAGTGTGTTTGTGTGCGTGTTGTAATCTGTTTATATTATACACTGGTAGCTCTTGCTGACTGCTATTAGGATTAGGAAAAAATCTGGAAATTCTGGAGTTAAAACTATATAAGTTGCATGAAGATAATACTTAATAAACACAAATACATTGTAGGACTTCTTTTTTTTTTTTTCCCCAGTCTCTTTATATGACTTTTAGACTTACGAGCTTTTATCTTATTTTATGAGGCCATGTGAAATAAATTAAATGTAACACAAGATGCTGTTAAAAAAGATTTTATGACATCAAGAACCGGCTCTATATTAGGACCAGATCCTACATAGACTTATGGATGTGAATAATTCTGCTCCCATAGATAAGCTATTGAATCAACCACGGCTAACCATTAAAGCCTTCAGAATCAGGCCCTCATTTTGGACGCACTTCTCATTGTTAAATCAATGTGAAAGTGAAATCTGTCTCCTCTCAAAAGGAAATTGCCAAGACTTTCTACACTGAGATTTGGGATCTGTAGAAAATGAAGCCTTTTTATTTTTTCTTCCCTCCAATAATCTGTTCAGTGAACAAGCTGTGAAAAATAGTTCTATATTTTTTCCATGTGATGCAGCAGACGGTAAATTTCCATTTAAAAGAATGATCAGAGTAGCTGCTGGCACTGAACTCTGTTGTCTTAGTCAAATCTACTTACAAAGAGTTTACAGCAATACAATAGTTTATTATTTCACACAACCAGAAATCAGATTAAAAAGGCAAAGGGAAAACCTGAAGTAGGTTCATGGTCAGAATTCTTTTCTTTCTTAACGTCTTGTTTCTTTAAATGCAGGAGTTGAGATCAGTAGTTTTATGTGTAAGGACGAGAATATTTCTTTTCACCTCTACTTTTGTACTCTGTGAAATAATCAGACTTCACACTTCTATAGTGCCTTTCTTCTGGGGATCTGAAAGCACTTTACAAACATTAATTAAAGCCTCACAACAGCCATGTGGAGGTAAAGCTGCATTGTTTGTGCATCTAATGCAGAATGCCTAACCTGATTCTGTAAGCGCTATACAAGGACTTACAGTAAATGGAATAACCATGGCAAATTAGGCTAAATTAATTGCTGAGAGCACGTGCATCTATATGTGTGTGTGCATACATATGTGTGTGTGTGTATGTGTGTGCATATGTATGTGCGTATCTGCAGATATGTATGTTGCTGTATGCCTTAGACTGCATTTACCCACCCTGCGTGCCCTGCCCGTGGCTGTCTCAGGTGATTCGGTGAGTGCCAGTCTGTCTGCAGGTGTATTTCTTCTAGGAAACCTGGGGAAACCTCTCATTGTCGTTGATTAGGCTAGCATTGCTTCTAGAAATTTTAAAAGCGGAACTATTCTTTTTTATCTCGACCAGCAGGTTCACACTTGGTCACTTCTCGATCACCCTGTGTCGCCCAGGGTGTGGGGCTGAGCTCAGAGCTGTGAGGAAACAGGTCCACGCGACCACCATGAGTTTGAAAGGCGGTCGGTTGGCTACTAAAAGCAAAAGAGGCCAGTAGCTTCCCTCAGCCCTAGTCCCCTGCTCCATCACAATTTAAAAATGCTTTTGGGTCGCCGGCGTCAGATCAGTTTCTTAACCTTCATCATGTCTTCTTTCTGCTAACTTTGCTTTCTTTCTTTCTTTGACGTAGGCTGTAAGATCTTCAGCGCAGAGAGCATCTTTTATCTCGGCAAAGTGTCGTGCAAACTTAGGGTGGTACGTAAATATTTAATAATAATATTAGTGATGGAGATTGGAGTCCTGGAGGAACGTGTCGCCTCCCTTGGAGATGTAGATCATACAACGGGAAATTTTTTTAGCACAAGTTCCTCTGCTCACCTATTTTCCAGTTGCCTCTGTCCTCTTCTTGCTAAGGCTGTTGGGACACACTAATCCTGCCTGGGAGTGGCTTAATGAGAACTGGGCAAATAACTGCTTTTTTTTTCCAGTTTGGTGACTCACCAGAGACTTTTAAAAACAAGCAAAACCTTCCCTGCAATACAGGTTTCTTATTAGCAAAACGGCCACGGCCAGGCCAGATCTGGGTGCTGGGAGGGGGAATATCCAGAGGTGTTGTACCCTGCTTAAATCTTAGATTTCCTGATGGTCGTAGCCAATAGCAATTAATTTAAAATAATTAAGACAAATATCCACATCAAATTACCAAGCACAACATTTTTCTCATTCATTTATGACTTAATAGACTTCAGTGTGTATGTTCAGTCTTTACTAATTGCACAGCTGATAATTCTTTATGACTTCGAGGAGTTCAACATTTTCTATCTTTACTGACTGCATCCTCTTAGCATAATCATAGTCTTAATTTTGTTTAACTTATGCTAAAGCAAAATATGAATCTAAACCACAGGAGGCAAATAAAACACGTCATTGTACAGTTCGCTACATTTTATAAAAACCGTTTCGCAACAGAAACCATCCACCCATTCTGTTCAAGGGAGTAAATAGGATCTAACCACGCTTTAAGGACTGCTCTCATCTTTAAACTGATTAGTTTCTATTGTTATTACAAAACGCAGGCGCCCATACCAGGTCTGGCATCTCATTCTATATACAATTAAACAGGAGAGCCCCGCTGCCTCCAGCACAACTGTTTCATCGTCATCATTTGCCTTGAGGCTCCCAGGACAGGATGGGAACCCCGTTTTGTCATGGGGGGTGAGCCTCAGGGTATGGGGGGCCCTTATGGATGGGATGGGATAGGATGGAGATGCAGACCCTGGGATCAGTGGGAGCTGGAGGTGGACGGAGCCCCGTGGCTGGTTTGGGGTGCTGGAGCGGGCTGGCTTTGGGTTACGTGCACCATCTCCACCCTGGGCCAGGGGCTCGTCTGCTCATTGCCTCGCCCCAGGAAAATCACAGGATGGTTGGGGTTGGAAGGGACCTCTCAAGATCACCCAGTCCAACCCTCCTGCCAGAGCAGGATCACCTCAAGTAGATCACACCAGAACATGTCCAGGTGGGTTTTGAATGTCTCCAGAGACAGAGACTCCGCAACCTCTTTGAGCATCTCTGCCAGTGCTCTGATACCCTCATGGTAAAGAATTATTTCCTTATGTTTAGGTTGATTAGGTTGAAAAGCCCGGCTGGCACAAGGCTTGAGCTGCATTTGCCACCAGCGGCCAGGTTGCTTTCTCTCACTCGCTTTATCTTCTTGTGGTGCTGCTGCTTCTTCTTCCTCTTTTTTTTTTTTTTTTTTGGTTTTCTTTTCTTTGCGGAAATCGTGTTTAACACTCGTGCAATTTGGTGAAATTACAAGCCTGAGAGGACAGAGGGAGAAGTCAGTCTGTTTAAAAAATAAAAAGAGGACGTGATTACTTCGCCAAAGCCATACTTTCTATTCTCTCTTCCAAAAGAGACAAAGGGAATAAATACTTAAAACCCAGTGGTGACGACAGTGAAGCAATCATGCAGTCGCTGGATACCTTTGTCTCTGGGAGGCATGTAGTCATTTTTACATGTCTGCCACTGGGTGTCAAACCTTTCTTTTCTTCCCCTTTCCATTTTGGATGGCCAAACTGATTATCTAAAATAGAAAATTAGCACACAATGGCTTTACTCTGTGATACCCCTTATGCAACTAATGGGCAAAGCTTGTTAATTGGTTGTAAATGCCAGCAGGTTGCCAAGATAATACTTCAGAAATAAGCGGGTATTCTGATAATTACAGCAATCTTCATCTATAAAAGCTTAAGTAGATGAAGTACTGGCTGGCTTAAAACCAAGATTTATCCCGCTGCACTCGCATTAAAAGAAAAAATAAGATGAAAACAATAATGTAGCAAAACAATTATATAGCAGGAAGCGTTGTAGGTTTTAGAGATTGTGAAAACTCAGAAAGTAAAACAGTGCTGTAATAACCAGTTATGGAAAAATAGGCCATTTACATTTGTGTATAATTAAATAGTAGGCTATGCAATTTCACTTTTTAAAGTAAACTGCCTTTTCCTTTTTTTATAGGGCAACGTAGCCATAATTGCTGCATTAAAGCTTTAATGAAAGAAAAAAGCAGCAGATCAAGATGACATGTAACATCCACATTTGTACTGTGGCGTTCTGCTTGTTTAGTAATGGGAAGCTACTGAGGAGATTAAAATTGCAAAATTCTTCATAGGTTTTTTCCCCGAAAATTGCTACAGGAAGATCATTCAAAGTCTAAAATACATACAATTTATTTTTCTACCTTCAATCCGCAAGGATTTAATGGCTTTCCTAACTCTCTTGCAAAAGGGGGATATTATTTCAGCGCATCAAAATTATCAGAAGTACGCGGCTCAAACTTGAAGCGGGGAGGTCTCACCTCATGTTTTAGACTATTGCTGCAAATGCCTAACAGTATTTTTTAACTCAGTGCTGGTTTTCAGCCTTCCCATCAGAATTATCAACAGGTTGACATATAATCTTGTTATCTGGCATTTTGATGGCTTCTTTTTCACACGTTACTAACAAAATTCTCGCAGTAAAGCCAGGCTCAACTGTCTTAAAGCTGTCTTAAAGCTTCGAAATAAGGGTGCAAGCGTTCAGACCAAATTTTCCTCTCCAAGGGTAAAATACAAGAGTTGACACTGGTGGAGGAGAAAGGCTTTTTGTTTTCTTTAATATCCGCAGATCCACCTCATAGCCCGCATTTAATCACAAGGGCATGGTAGGGTAAGAGGCTGGTGGGTGTGTTGGAAATAAGGCTCCATCGCGCCGTGCCATGGGATGTGGGCATCATCTCACGATAATTTTCTTACCAAATATCGGGCAGCAATGCCCTTCCCACACATGGGCGTGCAATGTCAACCTGAAACCTTTAATTGCACGTTATCATTAAAAAAAAAAAATATATATAAAGAGCCCACAGGGCAAATGGGGACAGCTCGCTGTGCCAAGTAATCCCATAAATTTTGGTCAACAAAGAGGTGCACCACGGCACCTCAAACCCTCTGGGGGCAGGCGGCGGGCGAGCGGCGGGGCTGCTGGGGGAGCGGGGTGCGTAATGGACTTTCCTAGTTAGTACATAATATATGGGACTTGTCCGAAGTGTGGCTGCAGGAACCAGCGGAGGAAGAAATAACTTGACGAGATCCTTTAATGGATCTGTCTCCCTTGTCTTCCAGGAACAAAATAAATAGGAGACTTTTTTTTTTTTTCCCAGCCGGCGCGTATTTCCATTTATGCTTTAAAAATTCATGAGCATAGGTTTCATATGATGGTGTAGTTACTATGGTAATTGTTTATTAATCTGGAGGAGCTCGGTAATTACCACAGTTCAGTTTATATAACTCAAACCCGGAGTTAAAGTATGGGCATGATTTCTTTACGCTTCCATCTTTTAGACACTTTTTTCAACTTTTTTTTTTTTTTTATTTAACAGAATATGCATTTTCCCCTCTCAGTTCTACTTTTATCCAAGTGCGTACATTTCTGGAAGTGTAGAGAGAGTGTAAAAATGAGAGAGAAAAGCTTGCTCGGAGTTGGCAGGCCAGGACAGCCAGGGGGAAAAAAAAAAAAGTGCGGTCTTAAGTAGCAGGTGCATTTGGATTATTTTTTTCTTTTAAATATTAAAAAACAAAGTAAAAATTATTTCCCTTTTCCCCAGAGAATGGCTTGGTTTTGAGACAGTAGAAAGGGCCAGCAGATTGCCCATGGCCAGCCCACGACTGTTCTCCAGGCTGAGGAATGCAGGACTGAGGACAGACAAACACAAGGGCTGGTGTAAGGAGGAGTGTCCAGCTGGCTTTGACATTTGGTTTTGGTAATTTTTTTCAATTTTTTTTTTTTTTAGGGGTTACATATGTATTTGCTAACGGAAAATGCAAGGAGTAGCATGATGCCCGCTGAATAAATCACGGCCCCTCGGGAAACTGCGCTGCCTTACCCCTCCTTAGCCTTGCCAGCCTCCCAGGTGTGTGCTCGCCTTTCCCGGAGAAACTTCATTTGAAAACTCAGTTTCCTCATTCAAAACTTAAGACTTTTTTTTTTTTTTTTTCCTTTTCCAGGTAGGTGCCACCAATCCTATCACAAGGTAATTTTTTTCTTTTTACACTGGGTACCGTAGCGATGCTCTCCAGAAACCCAGGAAGCAGAAAAACAACATGGCTACTATT
This sequence comes from Trogon surrucura, assembly GCA_020746105.1. NCBI lineage: Eukaryota > Metazoa > Chordata > Aves > Trogoniformes > Trogonidae > Trogon > Trogon surrucura. The sequence goes on from CM036621.1 coordinate 44,691,539, forward strand.
TTTTTGGTTTAGTTTCACTTATCTAAAAGCTCCTTTCTCCCAGAGAGTGAAAACTATGGCTCACTCTGAATCTTTTTTTTTTTCCCCCTGCGTTGATTCTAGTTTAGAGACTGCCGAGGACAGTGGGTTCGTTCTGCGCTGACCCACAGCCCCCCAGCTCGCCGGCCACCCCACTCAGCTCGGACTGGAGAAACCCCCTGACCAGCCTGGCTCCGTTGCTGAGAGTCACATTATTTATATGGAAAAAAAGCACAGGATGCCATCTCCCCGCTCGCTCTGCCTGCATAAATTGCGCGTGTTTATTATTCATCGTAACACAGCACATTCTCTGTTTCTGTGTCACTTGTCACTAATCACTTATGCATCTGATGTGCGGATCCAGAGCAGGTTCTTAAGCATTCTTGGCTTCGAAACATAAGATATGCATGGGTAAGAGTTTATCCCACCCCCAAAATAACAACTTTGATACATTTTCAAAAGGGAAAGTGCATATGTTACAGTACTCAGGAGCAGCAATAACCAAACTAGCTGAGAAGTGACACGGACTTGGGTTATTTTCTTGTTGGTTTTTTTTTTTCTTTTTTTTTTTCTCTTTAGTATTTCATGAAAGTGTGTAAAAATCTTAACATTTGAATGCCACACGCTTCATTCTGCCTGCGAGATAAAGGACACTTCTCTAAAAGAAACATACGCTCCTTGTTCCTTGTTTTGATTCTCCGTACAGCTTGTCACAATGCATTTACATTTTGTCCATACATTTGGATTTGCAACCCGAGCTGTGCTTTTGAGGAAGGGATGCAAACTCTTTTTTTTCCTTGAGCTTTTCGGAGGCAGTGGGGTGCAGGAGACACCCCGGACAGCCTCCTCTGGGACCCACCACCCCTGCCACACAACTCTGGGACCCACCACCTCCATCCCACACCTCCCAGGAACCACCACCTCTGCTCCAGCAACTCCTTCCTGAGAATGAAAGGCTCTTTCCCGGTGTTTTCCTCTCGTGTCCCATATCGCTCTCTTCTCAGCCTGCCTCCCAACCCATAAAAGCCAAACCTCAGCGGACGGTGGCACGGCATCTACCCCAGCTTTCCCAAAACCACATTTCTTCCTCTGAGAAATGCCAGAAATTGCTCTTTCCTTGCCCTGAACTCCTCTGTGGAAATGCTGGCAGCCCTGGAAACCTTGTGTTTAAGAGGGTGCCTTTTTTTTTTTTTTTTCCACCCTTCTCATGGCAGTAATGGAGCAGGGCTGGGACTGGAGACCCCATCAGCCCGGTTTGAACCATCTCAGCCCTACCTTTTGGCACCCACGCAGCCCCAGCATAGAGTCTGGGTCTCGCTGTGAATAATGGTCACTCAGCCAGGCAAATCCCAAAGTGAGAAGATGGGAAACACTCCTGCGTTTTCTGGTAGTTGACCCAATCTCCCACAAATCCAATGTCCACAGCCAGTGACAGATCAATCCACGGGTGTGAAGAGAGTGAGGTCTTGCACAATGTTCACACAGACGCGTATGGCATCACTGGTGCCACGGTGACCTGCAGCAGCAGATTTGTGGCAGTGGCCTGGCCATGTGGGAGGGCAACATGCAAACCAGCCGGCAGAACAATTATATTTACCAAAATAATATAATTATTATTTTTTTGCATTTGTAGGCTAAAAATGATTTGCTGCAGAAATAGTGAAAAAGTCACAAAACCAGACAAATTGTATGATGCGAATGCTTTCTGCTCCGAGGCTGCTGCACCAGAGGACTGCTGACTGATCTCCCCAGCTGGACACACGGCAGGTTTCATCCGAGGAGACAACTTTAAATTGCTCCTCGTTCTGCTGATATCTGATGAGAACGACCATACTAAAGATCTCCAACTGCAAGTCCTCCTTCTTGAGTGAAGTCAGCCCTATGAAAACACCAGAGAGGCAGCTTGAAATTAGGATACAGAAAACCGACGCCAAAAATATGTCAACTTGGAAGGTCATTAAAAATTACCCATTTGTGCATGTTCACATGCCAGTAGTACCTTAAGTGATTACCTTGGAGGGATAGATTTGTCTAATGAACATATGAATTAACAATATAAAATTGTGATTGATAAATCAAATAAGAATTTACAATTTGGCAATGCAGCTAACTGGGATGGAGTTTCGCTGGATGCGAATGTGAGAGGAGCTGTTGGTGTTCTTTGCTAAAAATGACTCTCGGCGGTATTTTTCCACTTCATGACACCACAGTTGTAGGTGACTGATCTGAAAACCAGCCTGCCTGTACCTCAGGCAGAGACAAGTTGTTCTGAAGATCTTGGCTCACCATCGCCAGCAGTTACTTTTCAAAACTCCCCACCTACACCTTTATTGATTTTATTATTTTTTTTTAAGCTCAGCTTAAAAATTAACCTAGATTGGTACTGGCACACAAACGATTGGCTTTAAAACCGTGTAATAGCTGGTATAATTCTGGTTTAGTATTTTTAAATTTAGGCACTCAGATAAAAGCAGCTGATGTTTAGTTCTGCTTTTCTGCACTCACGTAGCTCAAGAGGGAGTTTTCATTTTTGCTGCTGAAAGATAGATTGCATTAGTGGTTCCCTGAGTTGTGGACTGTATCTCATGCACAAAGAGTTTCAAAAGTCTAAAAGAGTTTTAAAAAAAATGCCTTGAACAGGTGGGCTGCTGCCTTTTTTTTTTTCTTTCTAAGGCTTTACCCTCTTAGTGGTTAAGATCAATGCAATATACATATTGTTTTTTTAAACAAGCTCTTACTGGCAGATGTACTTCATTCATCATTTATGATAAACTCTTCGTGATTCCTTACTGCATCTTCATCTTTTTGGCTTGTGTCGTTTTGGGTTTGGGGCATTCCTAGCACACAAGTGAACACTGGCTCTACAAAATCCCGTCAGAGCCGCTACAGCCCAGCTCTTGTCAAACTGCATATTAAAGACCTAGATAATCAGAAAGCACCAAAGGAATTGTTACATTTCATTACTCTGTGTGATTAATGCCTCCCTATGTGCTAATGAACCAAAGTTAGGTCATAATGGCTTTGAAACGTAAGATTATTGAAGGTTTCTTTGACTTGATATAACTGCAGACAAGAAACCCACCAGAACTGCTCCACCACAGCCAGCTCCCAAAGGTCCGCATCGTCACGGGCCACCACCATAATCCCCTCTCCTTGGAAAGGGCAAGATCTGGAACATACTGAGTATGAAGAAGGAAAAAAAATTTAAAAAATCAGAGTGTGCTTGTGGGAGCGTTGCTGTGCGTCGGAGCCTTCCTTGCACGAGAGGGGAGGCGGGTTGCACGGAGATGCAGCCCCACAGCTCGGAGCGTCCCGGGGAAGCTGCGCAGCAAAGCATGACACAAGCCTTGAAACATTTAGGGAGGGGGCATGTTATTTTAATATCCTTTTTTGTGCTTAATAGAAAAGGGGTTTGTGGTTAATTCTTTATTATCTCCGACAGCAGTTCTCGCTTCGGCTCCTCTTTCTTTAACTGCCAAGCTAGCATTTTCCTTTTTTATTGCTCCTTTCTTCGAGGTTTGCTTTGGAACAGCGCCAGTTATCATTTCCCATTAGGGCAAATATTGCATCAAACTCATGATTAGGGATTTGAGGGCTTGGGAATATAGTCCTCTAACATTTGTCTTTCATTTTCTACAAGTCTTTCTTGCTCGCTTTGTACATACACATACGCACACATGCCTGTATGTCTGTGGCTACACATATGTGTATATATATTTATAGAGAAGGAGTGCACCGCATGTGTCCGATTGCAGGGGCAGGTTTACACATATGCCCGGGTCTATTTGTATATAAAGTTTAAACCTCTTTGCTTAGACAAAGGAAAAGGGATGAACTTTCTCCTCATGAGAGATTTCAGGGGACTCGGAAGGTTAATAAAGGAGGAGAATAACAGATTTGTTTGTATGTTTTGGGTTAAATACTTCAGTTTTGCAGTGAAGGAAGGTGTTAAGAACACACACTGCAAGCGTGCAGATGAAGCCACTGCTAAGGGAGCTGCTACCAGCTTTACCAACCCTACAGAACTGGAGAGCAACGCTGCTATTTTTGAGTGTGCCGCTTACTGCACTTCTTTTACTACCTACCTGCGTACATGGAGCCGCTTCATGTCTAGCACATTCCTCTGATAAAGCAGCAGTAAGTATTACACTTCTAGAGACGAACTATTCTGCTGTGCTAACATATGCTGCGCCACCTATTACTGAAGGACTATATAGACACTTGGGCTGCGATTTGGGCATCCTGACTCGCTCTTAACAGGTACCTGCCTCTGCTGGTTAAGCACACAGGCCTAACTGCCCCCAGACAGACGACACTCACTGATGTGGGCTTCCAGGCATCTGGATGTCTCTTACCTCCAACATTTAGACACTGCTTGACATGTCTGAAAAATCTTCCCAGCCGCTGCCCATTTCTGACACTGGCTCATGAAACCCAACACCCTCTGCTTCGGTACAGGATTCTGGAAGGAGATTTTTAGAAGAATATATTTATTTTTTTTGAGGGTGAAACTTTGCTTACAGCTGGTGTGGGGGCAGACGTGTTGCCACTGGCTTCCCTCCGCTCTTGCCTGGACGGGGAGATGATGGGGGGCTGTTGGTCCAGGGTCCCCTCACAGGGCTCCAGAGAGCTGGGCACCATTCCCCTTCACACCCAGCAAATCGCTTAACATCAGCTTTCACTGCTGTTAACACAGGGAAGGGTTTTATTTCACTTCCACTTGTAAAGAGCATTGCGGCTCTGATCAGCCAGGGGCTGCAGCGTTATTTCGACTTACAAGTCGGATTTTGGGCAGCTGGTGAGAGGCAGCCAACAACATTCATCTGGGTAAAATCCCCTGGCTGGAGAAATAGCCAACGGGTAAGTTTCATAAGGCAGGCACAAAGCAATATCAGCAATATCCAGAGCAAATCTTGTCATTTTTGCTGCAGCCCGGCAGTGGCTGGCTGGGGATTTGGTGTGAGGGGGGAGTCTGCGGTGCTGGGGTGCTGCTGACACTCACGGCCACCCGGCAGGTTCCTCAACACACATATATTTCCAGGCAGCCAATTTGTCTCCCTCAAAAAATAAATAAAAAAAAAAATTCTTCAAGGCTTGTTCCCATCTGCCAAAAGAAAACATGTCATTTAAAAAAAAAAATAAAAAATACCCTAACACTGACAGACAGGAGAGCATTGCTGAGCTGAAGGCCTCTGCTTTTACCTGAGCCAGGCTGAAACAGCCCTGTCACCCACATGCTTTATTAACAGTCTGCTTTTAATCGCACTTCTCCTTGGCAAGTCAACAAATATATTCCTTTTGCTCACAGCTCATCCTTTCTTTTTTTTCCCAACAAATACTGTGCCTCTTTCATTTAAATTTTTGCAAAAAAAAATGAGCCCAGGCAAAGCAACTCAGTCATCGTGGAGATTAAATACAACAACACCTCTTTTCCTGTTTGTAGTACAATGGCTGTAAGTTACAATTATTAAAGCAATTTCAGTAATTTATGCTGTAATTTCTACTGATAAACGTGACAGCGCGTTTCTAGCTCTGCTCTGCTTCTTCTGCCCTCCCTTCCTGAAAATAAAGTCACGGTCCCCACGTGGGGAAGCTTCATGTTGAGGGGAGGTAGAGAAAGCTCCTAGTTATTTTAGAAATCTTAAAGTGATTAAGGCAAAAGGATGGTTAATTATAATGTCCTAAAAACACAGCTGTGGGGAAAAGAAAAGAAAGTTTCAAGCAGCCACCAACTTGTTACTATTTTGTCATCATCTTATGACATAGATACAACACATGGGAAAAATCAAAGGCCAACCCTCAATCCCTGAGCTGCCCCGGCAGCCTCCCTGCCTTCGCTCCCAGAGCCAGGAAAGCCGAGTCTTCCGCTGGGTTTGCAAAACATCATCTGGGAACACTGCGAGTGAATCAAGAGAAACCGCCGTTTGCCAGGGAACAGCTATCCCAGCCTTGGCTGTAGCCGTCTTGTGCTGTTTTCATTCCTCACGCACTAAAGAGATTAAAAAATAAAAAAAGTCATTGCTGGTTCTGCTGATGGGGCTGGATGGGGGAGCCCCATAAACATTTTCACACCACCCCAGTGAAGAGCAGCACCCTTCTCCCTGTGCCCGCATTTTTGAGGCTACCTCAGAAATAAATCTGCCTGCAAGAGGAAACCACAGTATTTTTTCCCAGAGGCAGCCGGTGCTTGGGGTGGGGAGAAGATCTCACACCGCCAGCCTGTCCCTGCACTGAGGCCAATGCGTGTAAGGACCCTCAGGGAGCTGGGCAACTGCTATTTCCAGCAGTGTTGTTTATGTTGATATAATTTAAAAACAAACAAACCCCAACAAAACACAAACGCAACACATAGAGAGCTCAAGCAGGACAGCCTCTGACTGAGGCTTAAGGTGGGGACTGCAGAGGAAAGTGATGGCATTCCTGTCAGGTGCTGCTGCAAACACAAACCAAAAGCTGCTGTGGCACCAGTGGGGACAGTAATGTCTGCGGTGACTTGGTGAGGGGAGCAGGCTTCTTGTGAGCCCCTTGTTAGGATCAGGCTCTAAGAGGGTAATGAACACAAGCATGATCTCATTCACGTTTATAAATATGTCAAAGGGGAGTGTCAGGATAGAGCCAGGCTCTTCTCAGGGACGTCCAATGACAGGACAAGGGGCAATGGGTACAAGCTGGAACATAGGAGGTTCCACAGAAATATTAGAAAAAACTTTTTCACTAGGAGGGTGACAGAGCCCTGGCACAGGCTGCCCAGGGAGGTTGTGGAGTCTCCTTCTCTGTAGACATTCAAACTCCGCCTGGACGCATTCCTGTGTGACCTACTGTAGGTGAACCTGCTCTGGCAGGGGGGCTGGACTAGATGATCTTTTGAGGTCCCTTCCAACCCCTGACATTCTGTGATTCCTGTGATTCTGTGACTAAGCTTTGTGGTACAACAACGCACAGGTTGTACATGCTGCCATCCCATCGCTCTCGGATCCGTGAAGGACAAGAGTCTGTGGCTGCAATGGGGTTTGTAGGAAGCCCTGGTTAAAGCCACCATCCCAGCTGGAAGCACAGTGGAGCATCAGCTATCCTCATCCTTCATGCCCCAGTATAAGCATGAGCTATCCTGATGCGGGAGGAAAGAAGGCATTGCCAACCCACCACAGATACAACCCCAGCTCTTTACAGAAAAATGGCATGAGAGGGCTGGAAAAATATTGGACGAGGTCAGTCCCAGACCTTTCTGTGTCTGCCTGTGGCCCAGGACTCAGGGGCTTGGTCCCTAGCAGCGGGTTGGGGTGAAGGTCCAAGTACCTCCTCTTCACCAGGCACCTCCATTGCAGCCCTCTGGCATCAAAGCAGCCGGGGCAGAGGTGCTGGAGGGTGTCTCACCCCACAAAAGACTCCTCCAAACACCCTGCCTATCACCACAGCTCGCCTTAACTCCATATAATACAGCCCAGCTCAACTTTTACCATGCTGTTTTTTTATAGAGGAGCATTTATTTCTTGTACCAACTCTCAGGGATGTTTTATCTGTTTTATATCCCATTGAATCCTCTGTGAAACTGCACTAGTTTACAATAATTTTATTACTTTATTAATTAAACGTTTTCCAACAAGCTAGCTATGGCATTTCTTATCATCAAGGGTTCCATTAGTTTTTAATGGTGTGAGACAAAATTACCATTTACCCACATGCAATTTAAGAAGCATCATTAACACAGAGAAAGCACCAGGTGGGATTTCTAATAGTTACTGTTTCTCATTTTTGTTTTTATTTAAAAGGAATAACTGGGTTTGAGTTTTTTCACTGCCAAGGTTGCCAAATCCTCACTTTGCCTTTTTTTTTTTTTTTTTATGTTCGAGATAATTTAAAATAATGTTCTTCCATCTCCTAAGGCTCTTCTCAACACCATTTCCCCGATCAGCGCATCGCTCGGGCCGTACGTAGTGTCTCGGTGCAGCCGGGTGAGTGTGTTGTCTGCACAGGAATCACCAAGAACAAAGACTCATCTGCACGGTCAGCGAGCAGGGGGTCTGCCTGTCTGTGCATGCGCGTCCGTGCGTGTGCACACACGTGTGCCCGAGACACCGCCTGCATTTGCAGGGATGCAGGTGGGAGGCAGGTGAGGCAAGGGACCCCCCCAAAACCATCCTCCACCTCGTGTCTCTGTCCTGCAGAGCCCATCCCAGCACAGGGGACCCAGCGATGCTCCTTGTTCCTGACGCCGCTGGGACAGGAGGAGTTATCCCACCTTTCTGAAGTTTCTTGAGAAACTTTGACGCAGACCTTCTGCACAGATACCGGGTTTCCACGTGAAACACAATGGAAAACCCACGATTGTAATAAATGTTTACCTTAAACAAAACAGGAATGGGCAAATGGCAACTTCATTAGTATGTTCTGTTCAATTATGCTGGCTCTTGACTAATTGCTGACTCAGTCCGTTTACATGCTAATAGAGGTCTGTGTTTAAGGTCCTTCTCCATTAATTTTCTAGGTTTAACAATGTAGAGTTGCTGTACTGTTTTGGGGGTTTTTTTTAATTTTTTTTTTTTTGTGAACTCACGGCTGTTGCCTGGCCTGGTGACCTCCCGCCACCACCCGCCGAGCCATCACTGACCCTCACCGCTGAGACGCAGCGCTGGGGTCCAGATGGTGCCCGATCCCACAAAGCGCGCGGGAGGGTGCCGGGAATATTTACTGGGATGTGTTTGACAAGGTGTTTCCTTATTTAAAGGCGGGGGGGTGGGAGGAAAAGGCAGATGGTGTGGCTGCTTCTAATGACATTCCCTGGCTGGGTTTTCGAACAGCAGACTTAAAAGAGGGGCACAGGCACCTGACGTGCCTGCTGGGTGCCTGCTGGGAGGGATCGGAACACTGACAAAACCGGTCCCACCACTGTCCGCCCCACCTCTTTTACCCTTTTATTTAGTTTGCCAGGGCTGGTGAGGCTGGGGGAGAGCTCTGCCTGGGGTCAGTGCCCCCAGCACCACTGGTCCCTGCCTGGCACTGCTCTACCTTGGCATCCTCCTGTCCCATTTCCCTCCCACCTTGCCCAGGTGGCTGTGACGATGCCACTCGAGCTGTGCTGGTCTGTCCTGTTGCTGTCAATCTGTCCTGCCACGGTCTGGCCTCCTGGAGACACCCGGGGCGATGCCTGGGTTAGGAGGAATGGGATTTCAAATGATGTTTTCCTCTCACAGGTCTTTAAAAGCACACTGCAATCAGAAGCAGTACGATATTTTTTTATGGTTAGAAGTGTCTATTAAAATAGAAACAAATTTTGCATTTCCTAAATGGGCAGATAATTGCTCCACAACGAAGAGAGCAAATACGCGCACGGGGATGGCCTCTGCCTGAAACGTGCGCTGAACTGAACTTCTGGTCAGATAAATTTCTAATTAATCTGCTTGCACAAGCCACGGAACAAAAGCTCCGATTATACATTACAGCAAGAGGTGCAAAAACCATCTCCCTGCTTCAGTACCCGGCTTCTCGCCTGCAAAGGTGGCCCTGCAAGCCCTGCTGGGAGCCACCACAGCATCCCTCTGTGGGGGCACAGAATCAGCCACCCTCCGGTGCCGGTGGGCTTGGAAGCGGTGCCAGGCAGGCAGGCAGAGCTGTGGCTGGCACTTTATGCTAATGGCCCAGTCATCGTTTATTCCTTTGGAATTCATTACGGTCGCATTATTTGGGATCGGCTCATTTAGCGCCGCCGATGCATCCGTAGGACTTTCTTATTGTGACCTAATTAATAATGAATAATTCTATTTTAAAGCGCCACCGTATGCTGGGTTTTAAGGCAGACTTAAGAGTTAGAGCAACCGATGTGGAAGGGGCTTGGTTGCTCCTCGCAATGTGCAAGAAAGGTGCTGGCAGGGACCGGGCACAGTACTGCGCCGGCAGCTGGGAGCTGATGTTTCTGGTGAAGCTGAAGTTCAGTACTGAAGCAAGCAAAAGCTTCAGCAACGTTTTGAGAAAAGTCTGTTCCAGTTTGCTGCAGTACCAGCATCTTCGAGTACTGTAAAGTTGTGCAAGAGAAGGGTTTTTGGGATATTCAGAGTCATCACTTCAAATCTCCCTGCAGACCACTGAGGAGGGTGTTTTACAAATGTTTGTGAAAGCCTGTAACGAGTTGTTAATGATGCAAACAGTATTTCTGTGAATGCAAACCTACTCCTCTGTGCCCTGCAGGGACTCCCACCTACATGACAAGGCTGTGCCAGGGCAAAGTGGCAAGTTTGGGTTCAGACCTGGGAAGCAACAGTCCTGAATCCAACACAAAACTCATTGCTGAAGTTCGTATCTTTGACACAAGTGTTGTAGACAACTTCCTGTCGGGATTTTAAGCCTAACTCAATGACCTTGTTCCATTTTATTATAGTTAATAGTTGTAATTCAGATAAACAAACTTAACTAACAGCTGACAGCAAAATCTTTCCCTGGTTGTGGAGTATTTTATATATATTGCTGATGTTGTGACACATTATGACTTTTCCTTTAGGTAGTCATTGTTGACATCGTGTCCGAGAGAGCGACTCTCCTGCTCATCTCTGCCAGCAGCTTCAGGTCAGCATAAGGCCTTAAATTCTTTCCGCAAGAAAATAACACGGACTTGCTATCACAAAGCCACAGAACACATTACACTAACACTACTTTTCCGAAGAAAAATGACAGCCAAGATGGGAGCCTTATGGAGCAACGCACTTAAGCAAAAGCTCTCTTGAAAGCTACAAGTAAAACCTTCTGGTGGCAAACACATGCTTGCGCATTAGGACATGCCAACACAGGTTGTTACATTTGGCCATACAATACCTCTTGCCAGGTATAATCCACTTGGGACGGTCTCACTTTTATCCTGGTATTCTCAAGCCAGAAGAAGACATGGGTGCCCTTGGGGCACGGTGATTTCGAACGAAAGAAGGAATTAACTGAAGGCCTGATACCTTCCTTCAGCGCACAAGGTAAAATAAATCGTCAGGAGCGCTATCATCCCGCCGGTGCAGGTAGGAGCCGTGTGGTAACACCCACCTCTAGGAGGTGACAAAGCTGAAGGCATATTCACTAGGTACCTTCAAACCCTCAGGTGGAAACCACCGACCGCTGTCACTGCCGCCAACAGCGGGAGAGTCAGCAGCTCGCACCGTTCTCTCCAGCGGGACCACCCGAGGGACCGCACGTCGCCTGTCAATTTTTTCTAAACAAACATAAATAAGCTCCCCTGGCGGGTGTATAAAACCACATCACACACACACGTCTGTCAGTTGCCAAGTCAAACGATGGTTTTCCTTGTGTCTATATGCCCCTCCTATCCATAGACACCGCATTCACCGTTTTATGGGAGAGTTACGTGAAGTCGGTGTGTGGGGGTACCACGTGTGTTTCGTTCGCTTGCGTGGTCCACACTAAACAGGGAACTTGAGACTGCATTTCTCTTTGTGAAACCCAGCTCTATTTCAGAGCAAATACTGCCACAGAAAGCGCTGCCGGAGCCTGCGCTGCACATCTCCGGGGGCAGCGTCTTTCATAAAACAATTATATTTTTTTTCTAGATGTAGTGAAAGCCTTGAAAAAGTTTACTTGATGTCTAACCAAGCAATGCTGCATCTTCAAATTTGAAGGGGAGCTCAGAAAGTTAGTTTTTTATTATTCTGCATTTAAGTATTATTTTTTAATTGCAGCGTATTAAACATAAAATCTGGTACAATCTTTAAAAATAAATAGGACCTAACTATAAATGGGCCCTGTTGTGTTTTTATCTTTGACAAGCAAGTAATTGCTTCTCAAATTTATCAGTTTGTTTATGCAAAAACCATTTACCAAGCCTAGCTCAAAAGCATCAATTTCATCATTATCATCTTATTAATTTAGCCAAGCTATAACACAGCTGATTATTCCTGAGTAATATCCTCTGCAGCACATCATGTGTGGCAAAACCATCTGTACAGTACCTATTTAATAAATAAACCCTCGGCTAAATGTCTCTGTTTATTGAGAACTAATGTTTATAGAAAATATAATGGAACTCAATAAATAACTCAGCTTCATCAACCTGCATATGAATCAGTACGAAGAACGCTGACATCATCACCTTTCAAGTACCAGAGAAAGCAAAATTACCCAAAAGAGCTATAGAGTCAATATTAAGGCATTAAAACTGCAATGAAGGCATATTAATGCTTAAAACTTCATTGTTGGCAGTAGAATTGCCACCACGGACATATTTTATAACTCTAAGAATACTTAGGCTTTATGACTGTTTCTTTGTTGAGTGCCTTGCACTTAATGTAGTTTTCCACTTTAAATAAAAAAAACCCTCCAGATCTTTAAAAAAATAAAAAAAAAGAAAAAAGAAAAAAGGAAATTGCTGATTCTGAGCATTCATTTTTACAATAATGCAAACTGCTGATTCCAATTGTTCGGATGGAGAAGAAGACAAACTTATTTAACTCCATGCTTCCTGCGCTCGGGCCAGCGGGTGCCGGCTGCGCCGAGGTGAAGATCGGTCGGCAGCACCGATTACGGAGAAATCCGCTCCCGGGTTTAGGGGAAATCAAATTAATTGGGCCTCTGCAGATATCGGGATACTTACTGATCACGGGTTGCTCTGATATAGGCGGCTCTCCCTACGTTATTTGATTTGGTGCTTTGCAACTGCTTCTCTGCCACAAGTCAGGCATTTAAAACTCACATCTTACGCCATCAGCAAACAATAAACAGATTTAAGTTCAGAATCCTGGCAGCAGGTCCCCGCCCGTGGGCAGCTCCAGCCGCCCCCACCCCAGGGGGAGAAAGTAGTGAGGGACCAAGCGTAGACACAGAAAACATATTTCATAACCTGCTCAGAAGCAGCACGTGATGGGCAGCGCTTAATGGAGTGAATATTTGCAACGCTATGTTTACATAAAAAAACCCGCGATTTACGCAATTCTTCACTTTCTGTGCTGTATAAACTGGCTGTGTAAATTAAAACCTGTCTGTTGCACTTTCAGGGGAGAGACAAAAAAAAAAGGGACAGGGGGGTCTGAGGAATAGTTTCCACCAGCTTCTTCACCAGAACAAGCTGGGGGTGTTGAAGTGACGGAGGTGGGTGGGATCTAGCCTTAAGAGGAGCAGGACTGATACTGAAATTTGGGTTTAGCGGCCGTGCGGGCGGGGGGGTGCTCGGGGGGATTGCGCTGCTTTGCCTCCAGCACCCAAAACAGTTTGAAGAAAAGAGGAAAGCGAATGTTTGTGCTTCTGAGTTATTAAAAAAAATATGCATTTCTAACATAACTAAAGAAACACACGAGCAATAAACAAAAAATCCCTAAAAGCGAAAAAAAAGATCAGGAGAGGTTTTTTTCCCGAATTTTCTCCAAATGGAAATTCTCCGAATTTTCTCCTCTTGAGATGGCTTCAACCCCTGCCCCGTGGACAGCAGCAACTCACGCCACGTCCCGCTGCAGCCGCCTCTTCTGGCACAGAAAAGGGCCACCAGTTTTCGGGGAGCGATTGGCACCTCGGCACACAACTCCACCTCTCGGAAGGGTTTCCAGACTGGCGGAGGGCAGGAGCGTCATCCCCGAGCCCATCTCCATCAAGGCTGACAGAAACAGGCAATCCCGCCTTCGATCGGCACGTCCGAGCATCTCGGGCGCTCTGCAAGCTCTCTCAAGGTTTTCCCCCCCCGTTCTCCCTTAACTTATGTTGCACATATGCAGCTCCTTGTTTGCCTTCCCGAATAAAATAGCAGATCCACAGCGCTTCGCCGCCTAATGAAACTGAACATATTTAGAACATATGTGAGCCCCGCTCGTCGCAAAAAGAACCATTTGTGGTTAACGAAGAAAGTATTCATGGTTTCGTCGCTAATTGCAGGGCGGTCTGGGTTTTCTTTCGGAGAAAAGAAGAAGGTAGCGCCGCGGCCGCGAGCAGACAATAGAAGCATGGCGCCTTCTTTTTTGGCCGAGTTTTGGTGCCATTGGACAAGCAACCCGATCCACGGGCGGGGAGAAAGATGTCACCGATAATTCGTGCATGGCTGTACGTGAGCCCTAAACCCATATGCTTCTTTTAATTATTACTCACAGCGCATATGAAGAGATGGGGTATTTTTCTCGCCCGCAGCCGGTGAGAGATTTACCATTTACTTGAATTTAGCAGGACCTGCCCGGTGCCAGAGCTGGCCCCCAGGCTCTGCCAGGGCTCTCATCCCTCCTCAGCCCTGGCCACGCTGCTTCTTGGCCTTAAGGGTTTGCTGGGAACTCAAACAGCTCTTGAGAAATCTCACGAAGGCAATACATCAGGCGATTTGCTGGAAATGAGAGGCGTTGTTTTTTTAACTGCTGTTTCAACCTACCGCTCTGTGGCAGGCACCAGTTCTCTGTTAATTTTGGAGTATTGTATCGGCACAAATTTTTCTAGCCAATACCATTTTTTTTATTTTAATTAATTGAAGTGTCTTATTATACCCTACTCTCAGAATTACCCCTGAACTCCATCTCCACTTCTAAAGACAAATAACAATTTTTTCTTTTGAAAAGAGAATGAAAATGGTGATTAGGATCTCCTTCAGAAGCATAAACTGCTACATCTACACATTATGAAACATGAAAACATCTTTTGTCACTATCTTTAACAATTTTAGAAATCCATTGTAATCCATGGCTTGAGAGCGTATTAGAAAGTGAAGGAACTGTTACCAAATGAACACAGAATCAGTGAGTCCCAAATGAACCCTAAATTAGAAGCATGTAAACCATCAAAGCACTTGAATAGACCAGCAAGCATTTTAGCAGAGAAAAATCAGGATCAAAACATGAGATAAATGCTGCAGGGCAGAACATACAATTTTAAAGGCTTATTCATACGTTATACGGAGCCAAGCTGATGTTACGCAGTCAGTGCTAACGTATCCGCCCGAGTGGGAGGCTGGCAATTTAATTCAGAGAAGGAATTTGGGTTCTGAATGAGTTTGCACATGTACAGAGAGTTAGAAGTGCCAAGGAAAGACAGCTTCGCTTCTAACGAATGAGCATTTTGGAGAGTTGACGCGTAAATACCTTGTCGTGGTGTACCTGGCCGAGTCACTGTAGGGGCACGTTTGGATGTCCGCATTGCGACAGCCATCCCGGAAAGCGCAGGGCTGGAGGAGGACACAGGGGATGGAGAATGCTGGGGACCAAACTGGCTGCTTCTGCCTCAGCTGGGCAAACCTTGGGATGCCAGTGATGGCCTTCCAGCTGGTTGTGTGAGCCCTTGGCCACAGACATTTGTCTTATGGCAACGAAGGGTGCCCGAGCCACTGAAATCCCGGTGGCGGTGGGTGAATAAGCTCATGGTGGGTGGAAAGGAGAGGGAGCACCTGCAACACAGAACGCAGACAAGATATTAATTGTCACCTCTAATATTTTATGAAGAGGAAAGATTCCCTTCACAGCTGCCTGGCTGCTTTTAAAGGGTACCCAAAAGGGACGTATTCCTGATTACCTCCTTCTGCGCCGCTGCTCTGAATGTCACGCATTGCTCTGCAGACCAAAACCAAACTAATGTCAATGCCTGCGAATAGGATGCACTTTATTTTATGCTTATAAATAGTGATTTACGGTGCACTGTCACCAAGGCTAAGAGCATGCCATGTAGCAACACCGTGGCAAAAGCACAGCCAGCAAAGAAGCAAATTTAAGGCTTGGGAGAGAATAGAACCATGACGCTGCTGTGGGGAACCACCTGGCTGAGGGTAAGACGAGGCCTTCCCCCTCTTGTCCTCATCTCTCAGAGTGAAACAAAATGGCAACGTGCCTGTGCTTGGCATGATAACCTTACCGTAAATGCGAAGGAAGGGAAGGGGATCATCCAAGTGAGGTATGTGTAATGAAGCAAGACCACCACAGGGGTCCTCCTGCAGCTGAAGGTCTTTGCCCGTAAGTATGTATTGCTGGGCTCTTGTCCCGCTGTTCCTCACCCTGATCACTGGCCATCGTGTCGTGCGAGCCAAAATAGCCTCAGCGAGGCCATTAAGAAACTAAATTACATCCTTGATGTCTGCTGGCTTTCCAGAGGGCTGGTTTTGTCTGCGGGATGGGTACGTGCCAGTGGACTCAGCACAGCAAGAATAGAAACCCCTCTATTACTGGACAACAGATGGAGGGAAGGTCATGGGCTGGGTTTGTAACCATGGGGCAGCCAAAGGGTGCCACAGCCTTGGCGGGCACGCTGGTTCGGCTGGCAGCTCCCCGCACACCCCAACGCGGCAGGGATTTGGGGTGCACCACTCTCCGCCATCCTGCCCGAGACGGGGTCAGCTCAGAGGGGCCCAGGGTCATCGGCACCAGCTGCCACCCACACTACAGTGGTTGAGACACGCTCGCCGGGAGTCCACAAGGTCAGAAACCAGCCCCCGGGGCTATTTCAGGTTGGTTATTGCAGGTTATGGCTTCCCCCCTCCTCTCTCATGTGGTCTGACAGTGAGAGCAGCCAAGGGTGAGGAAGGTCTGTGAGGTGGTTCTGAGGTCAGGCTCGTTCGCCGCAATTTCATCAGGAAGGTGGGCGATGATCTGCCACCTTGACTTCGAGCTGAGTGATACTGGGGCTGCCCGGACCAATACTCCCACCACTGACCTCCTGCTGCCCACGGCCACCTCCCAGCAGAAGCTCGTGGTTTACCCAGGGCTCCATCAATTCCGCCAGGTCTTTCAGCCCCTACAAGCTCCCAGCTATCAACAGAAGTAATTACAAGTCCCTGTTGCTCTTCCTTCCAGGCAGCCCCCTGCCTGTGGCCATCCAGCCACCCCAGCATCACGTCCTGCTCTTCACCCCTCCAGCAAATGTCACCAGCACATTATCACAAGTTAAATGGTTAAAATAGGGAGGTGGTCTGGCCTCGAGAAGGATGCTTGAAAAACTGGACCAGTAACTATGCTCTCATGCAACACATTCCCTTGATGCACGTGAAGTTGTCATCTCTGCTCTGCTCTCTGCTCTCACCATCCCACAGCTCCCATACTGGTTCCCATCACAGCTGTTTAGCTCTTATTTTCCCAAAGGGCATTGTATGAAAGGGAATGGATGGCAGTGCTTGGGGAAATCATTTGCTAAATAAGAAAATGTGATTAGTCCAATACCAACTACCTCTCGTAAACCCATGCCACATTTTATCGCATATACCATTTACTTGCTTGCTCTCCATCGCCCGGCACAGAGGCTGGGCTCTGCAAGCTGTGTGTGCCGTGCCGCTGCTGCCAGCAGGGACGTGGGGACTGCTGTCCCTGCGCAGTACCACCCATCAGCCCACACTCCCTGCCTCCCTCCGCCCCGCATCACCTCCATCCCTGGGGAAAGCAGAGGCAATTATTGTGGGGCCACTCCAAAATTACCTTTAATCCTTGGTGCATTGTGTCCTCACTCTTCCCCCTTCAATTCTGATGAAGAATCGTTCGCGGCTAGTTTTAATTTCCTTCGCAAGGTCTACCACTGCCGCTGCAGGAGAAGCTACTCTTGCTCTTTGCACGACGTTTTGTGAAATACAATAGCTCTCAAATGTGGAGTGAGCGAGTCAGCTTTATTTCTGAGGTGCCTCAGTAATAACACATGCTGTCCTCTGCAAATAAGAAAAATAATGTCATTGCCAGGTTAACTGTTTCTTCAGAAATACCAAATCCCTGTTCCTGGAGGCAGCTGCTCTCCATTTGATCGAGGGGCACGCAGGTCACTCTGAAAAACCAAACCGAAGCACCAGGTTGGAGCTTCACCAGAGAGATCCAATGGTGTGGGGGCTGGCAGGGGGTGGTCTGCCATCAGCTTCCCCTTCCCGGGGGGCATCTGGGCTGGGAAGGGAATCGGGAAAGGGACTCCGTACAGCCCGATGCTCTGGCCTGCAGCACGGCTGCTCCAGTTTGACCCACCATCACCCATTTGGGTTTTACACTGCTGGCAGAACTGTACTTTTCCATGGAAAAACAATGGGCTCCTCCGCTTGCCAAAAGTCGAAGTCGTTCCTATTGAAAGGCACTTGACACGAATGTAAATAAATAAAGATACGTTGAAACAGAAACACTGGAGGAAAGTTAGTTTCTGAAATCTGTAAATCAGACGTCAGATTAGATTTGTGAAGTAGTGAAGAACATAAACAAGTAGATGAGGAGACTGTGATTAATGAAAAATCAATTAACTATGTAAGAGGGGCTTTTTGCAATCTGAACAATAGCACCAGGGGAGCGGACCTCACAGTGGGGCAGCCAGGTGGGAGCTCGGGGGGGGGCTGGGGGCCAGGCCCCCCTCTCGCCATCCCTCCGGGGATGAGGTGCCCTGCCAGGGACATGCCAGGCTCTGGGAGGATCGCTGGCTCTGGGGAAACGTGGCCAACGGCTGTTTTAGGGGGTCCCCTTTCCATCCACCTCAGCCCCAGCCCGAGGCACCTGGCTGGGGCAAGAGTTCTGCCTTGCTGCAACTGGGCTTCCCCCGCCCCATGGCTATAATTGAATTTTTCTCCATCTTAATATGTTGAATTAAACACCTACTTCTGGGAGGGGAAGAAAACAGCCTGCTGCATTTTTTGTTTTGTTTCCCCCCCCTCCTCCCTTGCAAGTAAGCAATTTGCTGCATGCTGTAATTTGTCTGCAACACTGTCCTTTTTTTGGGACACATGTAATTTTGCTTTGATGAATGACACACATTAGTGATAGCCCTCCACGCTGGCCGGGCTGGGGAAGGAGGCACTGGCAGCCCGCGGGATGCTTACAAAGAAACTTTGTCAGCAACCGCAGGAGCCACAGCCTTTCCAAAGAAAATCAGCTGGGAAAAGGGGGTTGTAGGGAGGGATCATGCTGGTGGCAGGTTAGAGGCAATGGGGAAACCCAAAGGGGAGTGGAGCTCTGTGAGATTTACCCCAGAGCCCCTATTTTTATGAGGAAGCATGTCAGGGAGGAGCGGGGTCTTGATAGAGACTTCTGCCAGGGATGGGGTGTCAGGGGAGAGAGTTTCCCCCTCCCCATCATTGGGGGGGGCTGACCCCCTGGCAGGCAGCACTCCCTCCCCATAAGGGCCGCCATACGGGTGGGCAAATAAACCACTTGCCATTTCTCTTCTAATAGGGGCCGGCTGATGGGTGGCAGGAGACAGAAGCGGCGGTTTTGCCGCGCAGCCTGCCAGCGAATGTGCGACTCCCATCCAAGCACCAGAGGAGCAACTGGCAGTGGGGGAAAGACCTTATGGCACGCAACAATATTTGGAAAACATCTTTTCTTTTTTTTTTTTTTTTGAAACCCCAGGGAAGAGAAGAACTAAACATCCGGGTTTTCTGTTAATCAGCTCTGTTAAATGATGAGCCTTGGCTTTCCTGATTCAGGCATGCCGCACAGGACGGCCTCTCTGTGCAGGAAGCAAGACCAGTGTCTCGGACACCAAAGCAGGAGTCAAAGGCTGATACCCTCGGTGCTGTTGGCAGAGCAGTGCTGTCTCCCTGGTTGTTTGAAATGCAGAGAGGAAAGCACATATTTGCTTTGTACTTAATGTAGTTAAACGACACAGCGGTATTGCCCGAGTACAGGTCTGGTGCACGCCAGGAATCGGGGAGAGATTCCTGCGCCTGTGAGAGGTTTTTGCTCCCCAAACTCCCTGCAATGGGAGCACGATTTTGGGACAGTCTGGACCGCCAATCGAAGGGAAGAGGCTCTCCCTAAATGACAAGAGACAACTATGAGCAATTACTTCCTCTGCGGAGACGAGAGCTGTCTCTCCTGTGAGAGGTGCCCCTCCGGCCCCCGAGAGCCTCTCACGCTGAGATTGTTAGCCCTGGAGTGCACTTAACCTCCTGCCAGACAAAGCCAGCACGGGTCTGGGTTCACGCTGTTGCCACCAGGTAGCACAAATTACTACACTGTGACCTTACCACAGCCTGCATTTAATTAGTCAGATCAAAAGATGCCACACTTGCGCCACTCCGTCAGTTTTGCCGAAGCGACTCTCACGAAGGTAGAGGCAGATTAATGTTTTGAAGTCAGAACACAAACCAGGTTAACTGGCTTATGAGGAAGTTTTGATGCCTGAAAGGCAGGGACTTGATCCGATTTGTCTGGAGGGACAGTTTGCAAGTCGGGTCAGCTCTGCCACTGAAGGAGACCACACTCTGGACGTGGTCTCCTTCTTCCCTTTCATGTCAGGATCACCCATTTCCAAAGCTGGGGACTAGACCTGTGTGATTCCCTGTATGTAGGACTTTCCCAAGTGATGGATGATTTGGGGTGCTTTAGGCTGCTTTATAAAGCATCCCAGCGGGCATGGCAGGGGAACAGGAAACCTGGGCAGAGCATAAACAAAACCCCACCCAGCTTGAGGGAAAAGGCGAGCTGAGAAACAGCTGGAAAAACTAACCCCATGCACACACGGTTTTTATCTGCCCGAAGCATTCGGGAAGACGCGTTCACTCCTACAAAAGGGTGTCTGCGGGGATGTGGGCCTTTGCGTGGCTTGCCGGAGCCTGGGGACACTGAGGAGGGGCACGGGAGAACCTGTCCGGGGGGTACCTGCCCCAAAATCCAGCAGCACCATGAGCAGAAATTGGGAAGGCTTGAGCTGAGAGAGGCAGCAGTGCTGCCGGGGGCACCGGGGCAGGAGCTCCTGGGGCCAGGGATGCTTTGGGGCAGGTGAGAAATGCTGCTGTCATTTCTTAGTAGTGTCCCAGCAGCATCTGTGGCCAAAACAGGGACGAAGGGCTCCTTGTGTGCGACTCAGGCAAAGGCGTCGGGAGAGGGCTGAGGACCCAAGTGTTTACACTCCCCAACAATGACATGTAAAATTGCCAGCATTCAACAAATCTGGTTGATATCATTCCTTCCCCCTCGGGCAAGAAGAAAACCAGCTCTTTAAGACAGGACTCCTCTACGCGGCCAAACATAACACCAGTTCCCCTGCAAAACTTTGCAGGAAAAGATTAAAACATCCTGTTGTTTCCCCAGCCTGCTGCAAGCCCCTTCCCTGAAGGAGCCTGTTATCCCCCACCGGCACTGCGCAGAGTGCTCAGAGTTCCTGGTGTGAATTTGGGGATGAGAGGAAGGATGAAGCAGGTGACCCCGTAGTCCTCAAAAATTCAGTGTCGGGGGAAGTTCTGTGTGGTTTGGGGGCTGTGTGGAACTGCCTGGCATGCCATGAGCTGCCAGGACACGAAGCATGGCATTTGAAAGGCCATATTTGAGATTGGATATGCTCAAGACATTTTTTTTCTCTAGCAGAAAGAAAGAAACCAGGGTAGCAATAGCCAGCAGCTGCACTTGGTGTTCCCCGGGGTGCACCGCAGCAGCACCAACACATCAGTCAGCCCAGCACTTCCCCAACAGCATCACTTCCCAGCAAAGCTCAGCACATGATTTTGTCCTTATTTCCTGTTCATATGTGGATACCTCACCACAGTACTTCTCAGACCCTTCTGGGGAAGAATTCTGATTTTAACATATTTCAAGTTCCACTCTGGAAAATCCCACGCGCACCAGTAAAGGTGTGCTAGAACTCAGCGAGTTCAGGCTGTCGCTGTGCACAACACTTACAGTATGAGGCGAGCTGAGGGCCGGAGCTTTTATTTGGCTGAAAGTAACAGCTGGACTCAATGATCTTGGAGGTCTTTTCCAACCTAAATGATTCCATGAAATTCAACCAAATCTATAGGAGAAGAATCCAACTAGACCAGTGACCACAGACCAGTACACTACAAAAATACACATTTCAGTTTCATCCCAGTAAAAACTGCAGCTAAGGACAGCAATGCCAGAGGCGGCACCGGTCACCAGAAACATGCCAAGGTGCAAGCTTCCTCTGCAGTGTGGGGGACAAGAATTTGTCTTAGCGTTGCCGAGATTTAGCTCCTTACTTCCGGTTTGGCTGGCTGGTCGAGCCAGAGGGATATCAGCCTGTGGGGCATTGTGTTTGGCTTTTGTGAACGGCAAGAAGGCGCTTTGAGTCAATGGAAAAAAAAGCCTCGCGGGAGAGTGCCAGAGGAGAAAGCCAGAGAAGCCCCACATTGTTCCTGAGTCCCTAAAACATCTCCCTGGATAACACAATCGTATTTAAGAACGAGAAACAGAGGGCAAAGATTATTTTGAAGTGCGAAATTAACAGACTCTTCACCTCCCGCCTGGGGAAAACTTTCAAGGCTTCCAAGGATAAAGAAAAGGACCCAAGGACCCAAGCCACATGCAATCTGCTGACGCCACCGCTCCACTGGTGCCGGAGACCTTGAAGCAAATACAGAGGGACTCAACAGCACGGGTGAGGGACGAGGACGCAGAATCCTTTTGCAAAACACCGAGATGCCATTGATTGCCAAGACAACGCCTGGAAAAGCTTCAGGGCGAGCAGGAAATAATTGAGAGGCGCAGAGGGGTCCGTCCTTCCCAGCTCACAGGGCTGGAGCGGGGCCGGGGGCTTCCCCGTGGCTGGGGACAAGCAGAAATAGAGTCCTCGCAGCAGAGAGGGAGAAGAGTGGCTGAGAAATGAAAGGGACAAGGACATCTTCAAGTCTGTGCAGTGCTCACTGGGCAGGCTGGATAACCTTGATCAGATACTGCTTGGGCAGTTTAAGCCTGTGGGGAGGTAGCCAGATAGCTCATGGTTAATCCTTAAAGCCTCTAAAAAGGAAGGCAAAGAAGAGGTGTCAGTGAGGCAGCTTCAGGAAAAAAAAAGAAAAAAAAGGGTTTTCCTAAGAGAAAGGAGGTAGAGGATGTCAAGAAAGGACTGGCAGGCTTTTTACATGTAAAGGAAGTAGCATCCCTAAAGGCAGACGTGTATGTGCACAGGTAGTGCAAAAATAATCCAGCTTGGTGGTGTTTAAACATCATCCTGGTATCAGTCCTTCATCCCAACAAGTTGTCGCAGAGATGTTTCTGAACCTCAGCCCATGGAGGGCTGAAAAAAAAAAAAAAAAAAAAGCCAAGAGAAGTCCCTCAATGGAGTGCAGCACAAGTCTGGGAGGTCACCTAGGGCTGGCAGCAAAAGCTTTATATTGGGAGTGGAAGATGCAAGAAATAAAGCCGGACAATGTCACAGGGTGCCAACCGACAGCTTGTGCTTTTTAGGGTGAACAGAAATAGGACAGGATCCAAAGCCCTGAAGCCGGTGGTAAGAGTCCCTTCAATTCCAGTGGTCTGCGAAGGAGGCACATGTGGATTTGGACAAAAAAAAACTGTTTTACTTCACAGTGCTGTAGAACAGAGTGGCTCACAGCGAGCCCTTGATGGCAGCGGACCTTGAGGTTTCCTGGGACAACGGCATTTCAGCTTGAGAAGCAGAGAGCGAAGATCACCATTAACTAATTAGAAAAGGGAGGAATGCGGGAGAATGACAGCCGCCTCTCCGGATAATAGGAAACCTGTCTCTTTAAATGTGCTGGGGTTTTCCGAGGCAGTCCAGGCAGGGCTATAATCAGAGCAGCAGCGGGTCAGATTTAGGTTCCGTACAGTATAATTCCATTGCAGGACCATCCAAGAATACTTTGGCAAGCTCAGATACATTGAAATTGCCTTGGCTAGTGGCTTGCAAAATGGCTGTGGAAAGTCAAGATAATTAGAGCATTGTGGAGGGGAGAGACAGTAAAATAAAGGGTAGGAGACAAAAAAAGGCAAGCCAATAAAAAAAGGATTACAGACACAAAGAAAGTTTCAGAAGAGAAAGCCATACCCTGCAGACTGGAGTCGTGTCATTTGTACAGGAGGGAAAGGACAAGTGCCAAGGAAAAAAAAAAGATCAATCTCCCAACAATTTGAGATTAATAAATGAATTTGAAAGCACCAGGAGAAGCCCAGCTGGAAGTTGCATAGCGTTTCTGAGCAGATACAGACTAGAAATCAAAGATGAAGCGTGGGAGAAGAAAGTCACTACTTCAGGAAGTAACATTTTGAGTTGATCCTCACATGTTTGGCCTGGCTTGGAGGACAAGCCGGGTAAGGAAACATCAGTTATATAACCCGAGAAGCCCTTCAGTGAAGCAGCAGCACCTTAGTCAATGTTGGCAAGTCTGAGCCCCACTCAGTCAAGTGCTCAAATCTACACCTAAACACATGCAGGGCGCAGTCCCATCAAGCCCAACAATGACATGCTCATGAGTCCTGCCAGGTCCCTCGTTACTGGCAACTTGAGGTGACTGCCCACTCCAAAACACCCAAATCAATAAGAATTTTGCCAGCAACTACGATGGGATGAGTTCTGCAGGCATCTGTTTTATCAAAAACACAGGTCACAATGAAACCAGCGCGGGGACGATGCTCTCCTGGTGCTCCCCAGCCACGGAGCTGTTTGTGTGCCCGTACGGAAGCGAAGCACCCGTTGCACAGTACCTCCACACACGGGGTTTACTCTGGGCTCTAGGACACATTTGCCACTTACGTTCCAGCATTGCAATCCTGATTTCTACTTGGCTATTTCATTTTGCACGTAAACATCCAACAAAACATATTTGCGTAAGAGTTTGGGTTTACACAAAGCACAGTGACAGAGACGTTACTCTCCTGCACAAGCAGAGCTGAGCTTCTACATATTACTTACACGTGCATACATAATTTATACGTATACTTACTATAAACATATAGATGCATACAAACCTGTCATGCAGTTCTGGTTTTCCAAAGAAGAAGCAATTTTTATGACTAATGAGTAACGTTACCGTCCCTGTTGTCACAAGCAATCACGGCAGCAAGGAATGATGACGTTTTGAGCCTGTGACTGCTGCCTTGCTCTGTGGTGGGGGCTTTCAATGAACCCAGCAACCCCTTCCAGCCCCTACTCCCCTCCCATCTGTCACCAGTATGGTCCCTTCTCTCCACTTGCACTGGTTTTTAAGCCATTGCAAACTGATGGAGCTGAAGTGGGATGCAGCAGCATCGCTACATCACGGGTGAGCTTTCAGTCTCACAGGTTGGTTTTGCACCACCGTCACAAGATGTTTATTTACTAGTATTAATCTTCACAGTAAAAAAAACCCCACAACAAACCAAAAGGATTTGTAAAGTAATTGCAAGTCAGGGCAGACAGCATTCATTCACAACAGCAGCAAGAAGAGTGTGTTTCTGCAGGTAGGGGCCTCTCATGCCTCCATAAATCAGACAGCTGCTCACAGGAGAGGTTCACTAACTTTTATTCACACTTGGTGTGACAAAATTCCCCTCACCTTCCCCTAAATCAAGTCGCTCTTGCTGTGGGTGGGGGCAGGCTGTGAGACCAAGCTGATGGTCCCTCCAGCCTGGAGATTTCTCTCTTCCTATGGCCTTTCTCTCATTCTCTGCTGGGAGAGGAGAAGAGCACCAAGGTAAAGCACTTCTCCCCATGCCGAGGTCTGACGGATGGGAGGTCACGGCAGCACTGATGTTAATTTGGGTGAGAACAACCCACGTTCAGCAGGGTAGCACAGCTATCACGAGTTGTGTAAACTGCCGCTAAATGAACCGCAAACCATGGTCACTTCTAGCAAATGTTTTCCAGGTACAGATGAGGAATTCACAGAGTATAGCCCTGCGCTGGGACACCACTTTGCAGCTCATCACCCATTCATCAAACCATTGCTGCCAAATCGACACTGTACCAGCAGCGGCTACCGCTGTCCTGCGCCCGTTCCATTTCACGGGTTGCGACAGACACAGAAACAGGCAAAAACATTTCTTACTTCCAGCCACGACAGGGCTATGGCCCCTCTCCAAAGCTCAATGCAGATGGAGATGCCATCGGGCAGCTGTTCCCACCCACACCGGATCATCACGACCTGCGAAAAACATCACCTGGAAACGCCTGGACGTGTTGCTCCCGACGCAGCCAGCGTCAGCCCCACGCTCTTCTCATCCTTGTAGATGCACTCTGCTATTAACTTTTCATGTGACAACTGTTTGTGCAC
This sequence comes from Trogon surrucura, assembly GCA_020746105.1. Classification (NCBI taxonomy): domain Eukaryota; kingdom Metazoa; phylum Chordata; class Aves; order Trogoniformes; family Trogonidae; genus Trogon; species Trogon surrucura. The sequence continues at coordinate 44,717,394 of CM036621.1, forward strand.
TAAAAGTGCTCCACAAAACATAAATATTGGAAGTGAGGACGTCTAACAGCCCGTATTAGTGGGTCCAGCCTTTTAAACAACAGCGACTGGGAAACTGGAACGCAAGTCAAAGAGGTCTGTTCTGACCATCCTACCCTCGTTTTCTATACTTCAATTAAACCATTGCTTTTAGCTATTCATTTTTATCAGTATTATATAAAACTAGGACAGAGTAAATGAAAATTTATAATTTATAAACAATCTGGGGAAAAAAAAATTCACTGAATTATTTATGGCACTTTTGAAATACGTGTTTGTTACTTGTACAAAAATTAGCTGTTAGGTCTTAATCACAGCGGTGCCACAAATATGCTGGAAATTAGGACTCAGAAACCTGCCTGTTTTGGAAAGAAAAAACCCACAACTTGTAACTCTACCTACAATTGGAAAACCCAAACCAAACTGATTCTGAATGGTCTAGTTAAACAAGTGCCAATTATTGAATAATTCTCTGACCTAAACAGAAAGTTATTGTATATGGAAAGATTTCTTTTTTTTCTTTCCCGGAGAGTGCTTTATACCAGATGCCCTTTTAAATTGTTTTGAATTCTCTGTAGGCAGTAGATAACTAAACCTACAGAATGTAGTAATGGCAAAAAGGAAGCAATCAAGTTGGCCACTTCTAGTTAAGAGTCATGGAAAAGGCATCTGTTCTATATGAATTGCAGACTATAGGAACTTTGACAGTTCATAGACCAGACTTAATTTATTAAACTAAGTTTCTAATATAAACAGTAATTCGTTTCAGGCACTGACACTGAAGGTCTGGATTATGTGAATAAAATATAGAGACCTTCATCGGCCTCCTGAAAAAAACCAAGGTGGTTTTGCTGCAAAGGAAGAAAATGACCGAGCGTGCCTCGGCGGCAGGCGCCGGTGCCGTGCATGCTCTGCCGGCATCCCTGCTCGTATCCCTGCCCACGCTCAGCCCCTGGGGCACAGAGCATCCCCAACATCAAGGACGACAGTTGTCATACTCCTCAGCAAAACTGAATTTTGAGGTCTTCAGAGAGACGGTCGTTTGCAAACAAAATGACGGCTAAGGGACGCGACCACGAACCGTGCCCGTGTGGTACAACGCACGTGGGCATGGGAAAATCACTTCTCAACAGCACTACACGATAAAGCCTGATGCCCATCAGCAAATATTGCTATGAAATACCTGAATGAACTGAAATACTCACAGCATGATTTATGGGAGACCCTTGGCCCAGCTCCAACTTCGCCCAGGTCTGGGAGAAGCACGGATCAGGGGGTCTCAGGGCCTGATGTAGCAAATGTTTATCTTCAAGCTCTTCAGCCATTCAGGTGACTGCAGTAGGACTATTTCACTGCTTAAAATTAGGCAGGTACCTAGACAATTTCCTGGATCAAGTTTACATACATCTCAAGTTTCACGCACTGGCTTTGCTGCAGCTCTGACCAAAAGCTTGGTCGTAACTCAGAAATCACACACAACTATTTCCTTATGTCATCAGCCCTCAGCAAAGATCGAGCACGGAAAACCTCAGTTTGAGTTTTCCCCACACACACACCAAAGAAGTTACAGAAACGAGTGATGTGATAAAAGCTTTTTGCATCGGCGCTGGCCACTCCCTTTCTGCTGACAAGAACAATGGATCCAAGTTTCTGGTGGCACACTCCCCTTGCCCCCCACCCCAAGCTGCCCTTGCCCCCCACCCCAGCAGGCAGCAAGAGGTGTCTTTCAGGCACCACTTTGCTCAGGCTGCACCCACCATGATGCCAACCCCAGCTAATTGCTTGATTCCCCATCTCATTTGCCTGAGAACAGCAGAGAATGTGAGACAGCGCAGGGTCTATAAAATCATTAATTGAATTACTAGTGTGGAATAAGTAGCGCATCAATTTGAATTCACCATCATCCTTCCCCCTCCACCACCTCCCTGTGTTTTATCCTACTGTTGATATGTGCACATCTTTGGAAGGAGGCTCAATAAATAGATGTGCTATTCTAGCTAAACAAATTTATTTTTCCAGCTGTTCTATTGAATTAGTAAATTGCAATGTTGACTTCAGACTATCTTCCCCATAAAAGACACGCTGGCCTGTATATTTTACTGGCATTTCTTTTGCGACACCTCATTAAGGGCTGATTCAATTCGTATCCCAATCTACAGGAATTTCTGCTTTGACCTGAGTAAGCTTTGAACCAGGATGCAACGCTGATTCAATACCCATTTTATGTTTTAGTGTTGGATCATTAGCAAGATTTTTGCACGCTCTCTCTCCTCGATGGATTTTCTAAGAGATTTTAGGGCAATAATTGCAGGTACGAGTGGGCTTGGAGTTTTGTGCCAAATTTGCCGTCTGAGCACGTTCCACCAGTGTTGGTGACTGCTGTTCTGGGAAGCAATCAGGAATTTCTGTCCGGCCTCAATATGGAAACTTCTCTTTAGCCTGCCTCTGCCCTCAGACAGACTCAGTAGCTTTTAGAAATTTTGCAGGTTTGGTTTGCCATTGTCTGGCCAAATCCCAGTGTCCATCTGGCTGGACACTGGGATTCAGCGAGGTCTGGCAAAAAGGTCAGGAGAGAGAGCTGCACACTTTCTCCTTGACGCTAAAGCTGAACCAGCACGAAACCAGAGCAAAACGAAAAAACAAACAAATAAAGAGCAAATAACATGCTTTTAATGTCCTGATGCGAGAGGGATCTAATACCATTTCCACATCCATTAGGCAAAGGATTTTGCATGTTCCCTCACAAAGAGTGAGCATTTTCAGCAGCTTTCCCTTAAATTAAGATGACAGGTTACCGCTGCACAGTGTTGTTAATCTTTTCCTAAAAGCTTAATGTTACTACTTAGTAGTTTACTAATAAATCAGAGAAAATACGTAATGTCATTTCGGCTTAGATATAGATGGATGACTTTCTAGCATCTGTGAAGCTGTAACTCAGGTACCCTGCCCTGGCATCCGCAGAAGGAGCGGTACGTGGCGTGGTCACCTTCCGCCCAAGGTGCCACACCAGGGTTACACCACTTGCATCTTCAAAATCGATTCAATACTCTGCCATACACACCCCATCAGTAACTGCCTTTCAGCTGTCTGGCACACAACACGTGTTAAGGACGACAGTTAATTTTCATATGCTTTCTGTTACCTTGATCCTATTTTTCATAATTTTAACCTTTCCTTCCCCTGAAAATATTCTGGTCATAACATTTTAGGGTTGGGTTTTTTTTTGCTTAAGTATGCATCATCGCTGTTGTCACCTTACACTTGGTGTTCCTTCTGAATTCCCTCTAGCCTATGGATTTACTGCTTTCGATGCCATAGAAGTGCATTTAAACTGGTAGCTGGGAGGTGACCGCATCCTTCCCTTTTGATGGGAGAGAGCGTGTCTTCATGGGGACATCCTGAGAGGCAGCCCAAGTGGAGGAAGGCTTGATTGCCTTCTCTTTATTTTTGGGCAGTTTTATTTTACTGCCCAGGAAATGGCTGACAAAACTGGAAGCAAACAGAGCCACAGAGAGGAAGGGACCTTGTCCCCATAGCGGGACAGGCAGCTGCTGCAACATCTGCCACGTGTTCCCTGTGCACTGCCAAGAGGGTCATCACCTGGAGTTTCCAGTACCACTAACCACTCCTTTAACAGTAAGTCTGTCGTTGCTTATATGGAGTATGCATCCCCAAAAACCAGTGGCCACCAGTAAGTACAACCTGCACGACTGAGGGCTGCAAGCACAGTGCCCCATCAGCGACGCAAGGAGAGGAGGGGCAAGGGCTGCCCGCTGCTCTCTGCTGTGGCGGGTCCTTTCCGTTGGATCCTTGTCCTGAAGCTGGCTGACACTCCTGAACACCCAAGCTCTCTGCCAGCCATGCCCTTGGGCATGAGCTCTTTCATCTCCTTGGTGTAAACCAGGAGCAACCTTGTTGCAGTGGATGGGGTTAGGGTAACATATTATGGGCAAGGGACAGAATGCCTTCACCATGCCTCGGCCGGCTTCCTGGGGAGGGGGGACAAGTCCTGAGTGGGGGGGTCGGGAGCCGATGCCCCCCCTGCCCGAGGCTGGCCCCACACTCGGCCACCCGGGAGCCGTCTGGGGAGCCAGGGGCTGCTGCCTCTTTACAGGGAATTTTTACAAGAAAAGCCCTGGCAGCCCATTTTGTGCTTTCTAATGCCAGATCCCCTCTATACTCCTAGGTGCTCCTAAGGCCTCCTAATTATTGCTTCCTGGCCGCTTTTACTTCTCCTTATTAACTTAATACGTTCTCTGATGAGCAGAAGCAACTTTGAGCACCCAGGAGCCCCCACCACAGACCCTTCTCATTTAAACCAGAACTCACAATTCTGTGCTGGTGAACTATGCGTTTTTCGCTGCACAATAGATGGCAGTAGAGAAAAAAGGCTGAGACTAGACAAGTTAAGAGTTTGGAATATGCAGTTGATTTTTTTTCCCTCTCAAATCACCATACAGTATTTGTTGCTTTCTTCTCAACAGAGAGCTTTCCTAGAAAAGGCAGTCTGGTGCGGATGAGGCTAGATGAAATAAAAGATTCATGCATGAATAATTAACATATTGGAGGCCTCACTTGAACTTGTTGCCTTGCCCAGATGAATGAGTTAACATGTTGGGGATTATTATAAAGAGGGACTATTCTGCTCCAGTAGATCAAATCAGCTGAAAACGACAAAGTATCGCCACACATATAAATATAAGCTCGGTACATAAAAATAACCCTTCCAATAAGTATAGTCATATTGGAGTTCAGCTACACTGACAGTCGCGGCGACGAGATAAAAAGATTTGGCATGAGTCATTCAGTTTGACTTCTGCACCCAAATGAGATGCGAGCCCGGGAACTCGCTCTGTGCGGGCGCCGAGGCGAGCGTCGCCGCCGGAGAGCGATGGGGTCTGCCGTTGGCCCCGCACCGAGGAGAAAGTGCCCCTGAGCTGGAAATAGCCATGGCTCACCATAGTCTTTTTAATTTAGCAAATGCTTTCCATTACTGTCTGCTTCTTTGAAAGCTAACTGCCGCAAAAAAAAAAGGAGTCTCCCTTGTACATCGACATCAAACTCATGCTAACCGCGGGAGGGAGAGAAAATTTAATTACAAGCTTTAATTCTTACCTCAGCTTTACGAATTTTTAATTGTGCCTAATAATAGTGAAAACCTAGCTGGGAGAAAAAAATGAAGGAGATAAAATTCACCGCAAAGAAATGACTAGATTTCCCGTTCGAAAGCATGCTGCGGCTTTCCTGCCTATCCGTACCTCTCCGTACCCCACAGCACTAATAGTAAAATAAGGTTGGGAAAGAAAGCTGTATCATCAGCTTTCCATGCCTCCATTAAACAAAACCTTTCGGCACAAAGCTGCGGTGAGGATGGAGAGCTGGCGCCATGCATGCTGCCTGTGGGGTGCCCTAGGTGTGAAGGGACGGCAGCAGGACTCAGCATCTGCAGGACTCAGCACAGCTGCGGCTCTCGTTGCATTCACTGCATCGAAATCATTCCAGAATGGAATTTTTCCTTCAGCCAAAGGTGCCACCGACCCCCGCGCCAGCCACCCCACGGCACTGGGTGGGCGATGCGTCCTCCCACAGGGGTTGGCTTTTCCAGAGCGAGCGAAAGGTGCTTTTGTGCCACGACATTACCCAGGACTGCTTGAAAAATAAAAATAGATTGGAAGTAATCTGGAGACGTTTCTGCGTATTATCCCTGGGCTGCGCGGTGCTGTCAAGCAAAACGTCTTCTTTCTTCAATCAGAGCGTAAACACAGACCAGATATAACAGGGCACGGCATTTCTGTGCAGAAACACCCAATTGCTACGTGCAACTCAATTTTTGACAAACAAAGCTGCCACCTGAGGGCTGATGGACCTGTCCCTGAGGTAACCCACCAGCTCAAGCACGGGTTAGGGGGGCAGCCCTCCCTGTCGCCCAGACACCGTGCTTCAGCGGGTGCTTGCTGGTGAAACTACCCCGTTACAGCAGATAGGGGATCGAGTAAGAAAACCTTCACCTGCTAACAATATTTTTCCACTTAGATCTGTTCCTACAGCTTATTGCCACATCAAATCCCATTATAGAAAATAAGGAAATGTTAAAATTAAGAACTAATGTTCACATGAAAGAATTTTTTTTACTATTTCCTTCAGCAAACCAATGAATGTTTAACAGTCGAAATTGCTTTGAAACAGCAATAAATTATTTCATGCATACACACCAAATATTAAAACCAGAAGGTTTCTTAATACGAAGTCACTGGTACCGAGATCCATGTTTGCCTTTGTTAATTATCTACTTGTTTATTAGTTTAGTTTCACTGAGGAGCTGCTGATATCCCCGAGTTAAGGATTTTGGAGCTGTTCACAGGATGTAATAATACGGTTTTATTGGGTGCTTCTTGAGAAAGCGTTTTAGTTGTTTGCACTTAAGCAGTAAAACCACCGTTTGGCTCAGCCCAAACGCACAGGTCCCCACCGGACCGTGCGCCCCCGGGGCAGCCGCAGCGATGCTGGGGGCTGGCAGGGTGCTTCCCCGGCACCATAGCTTGAGCAAAGCTCTCCCGCGGTCAAAACTGGCCTCGGGACACGATCCTCATCGTTTCCCTGCAATGTGAGAGGTGCCACTCACTGGGAAAGTCCCAGTCTGAGTAGGTAAATCCAAAGAGACCCAACCTTTGCTGCGGATTTAGTATTTTAGATTTAGAAAGATAATTTTTTTTTTTCTTATTTATTCTTGTAAAACACCGAAGTGCTGATTTAAAGGGTTCCAGTCCATGAGGAATTCCTCTGGGAGTTAAAAACAGTGGCACGCTCTGGGAGTGTATTGTGAGTGGCTACAGGACAAGGGGCAATGGTTTTAAACTAAAGCAGGGTAAATTTAATCAGGCATTAGGAAGAAGTTCTTTACTATGAGGGCGGTGAGACATTGGAATGGGTCACCTGGAGAAGTTGTGGACGTCTTGTCCCTGGAAGTGTTCAAGACCAGGTTGGGTGAGGCTTCGAGCAACCTGGTCTAGTGGGAGGTATCCCTGCCCACGGCAAAGGGCTTGGAACCAGATGATCTTGAAGGTGCCTTCCAACCAAAGCCATTCTATGATGATTCTATGACTAAATCATTTTTATTGCTATCATCAAGGAATTATTGCCTCAAAGCTCCACCTCCCAGAGCCAGGGTATTAAAGCCAACTTTAAGGGGAAAAAACCAACAAACAAAACACACCAAACTTCCAGTTGTACTGACTGAAAAGAAAAGCTTGAAACGTTCAGGTACATACAGAGCAAGAGAAAAAACACATCCAAATCTCACCAGTTAGCAAGTCCTCGTGGTGTTCAACCCGGGCTAACCACTCTGCGAGTCCTGGACGTGCTCAGCGCTGCTTACATCTACCCCAACTGCATCTTCCCACCCGCTACCTTGGGGGGGTCCTGCCCTGATTAAGGGGGTGCCTCCAGCCAAGCCGGGCGCAGGCAGCACCCAACACGGGGTGCCTCCTTTCAGGTGCCCATCCTCATCCCCTTTGGCACCCCCGCTAATCGCTGCCATCCCCTGTTCAGGGGAGTCTTCAAACACAAGTGCAAAGCTTTGTTCTGAGCCTTAAATGTGGTTTGAAACCACAGCCAAAGCCTATTTTCTTCAAACTCAAGCCCTCCAAAAGAAAACCAGAAGCAATTCCAGTGCAAAGGGTAAGGCAAGGCAGGTCTTACCTGTGGTTTGGTACCTCCTTAGCCCACAGGGCATGGCCCAAGGACAGCACCAGCATGGCAGGGCACTTCTACTGATTTCCCAGCTGATCGTCAGGGGACCCCAAGGGCACACCACAGCCCCCATGGCACCGCAGGGCAGAGAGTCTGGGGAGAGGGGCACTGGGCAGAGGGGCTGGGAAACTCACCCCACCTGCCTGCAACCCTCTGATCAGAACCAGGCTTTCTGCTGCTTATGGATACATCACACAGTATTTAGGGCAAGAGAGTTATCTTACATTTTCCTTTCTCCAGTTCAGCAAACGACTCTTCTGGAAAAGTTCGTTGCATTTTTTTTTTGAGGCGACTTCAGAAAACATAGGCTTTAGTTGTGAAAGCTTACGAATATTTTGAACCCCAACTTTCTCCTATCCCTGCTTGCAATCCACGGAAGTTTAACACACTGAGAACAGCACCATTAAAGAAAAAAATGAAACAAACCCTACAACCAAAACAAAACATTCCTCAAAGACTAGCACACACCTCTGCCCAATGCTAGTGCTTTTCAGTGGCCGTGCGGGTCCCGTGCTGCAGCATCCTTCCCCGCAGGACACACAGTCCTTGCTCTGTGCTGGTTAACTCAGCTGCAGGTTACCAGCAGAGTTAGGGACATGCTTTTCCAGAAAGATAATAATTTTTTGGGTATGTATGGCAGATGGGAGTGTTAACTCACAGTGCTAGGAGTTAACCTGATCGTATTATAATGTGATAGCTCTGCGGCTAATGCCCATCAGCACTGTGGGCCATTTACTTTATCATAAAATAAAATTAATTGAGTGAAAATAAATTGCAGAGGGATGCAGAAGAATTTGAGACCATATACATGAAATACACGATAGCTCTGGTCTCCTGTGACACTTACCTTCATTAGGGAGGAAACAGCTATTATTAATTCTCTCTTTAAAAATAAATATCCTGAAACTCATACAAAGATTTACCCGCATGGTCTGTGGGTGCTGATACAGCTACATGAGCGCTAAAATGTCTTTTTCCTTTGAAGAAAGGCTTTCAGCCTTAGCAAAACATTAGGGTAAAACTGGCTGATGGTGCCCGTATCCTACCAAAGCCTGACCCAAGCCCACAAGGTGCAGGGAGGGATGCGGGGACAGCACAGGGTACCCAATCCCAGCCAGATGAGCAGCAGAGAGTTGTGGAAGCCAGAGCCGTGATACTTCTAATGCAGAATGTTTATTCGAGTGCACGTGTGCACTTGCCAAGTATAGCAAGGTAATGACATTGAGGCTTATTGATAATACAGTTATAATTCCATGTAATGACCAACTGAGCAAAATGATACAACCATCTCTCCTTCATCTATTATGCTCCTGTCCACAGAGACTTCTCAGTTAAGAAGCTGTTTACTTCTGCAGCAAGACATAGACCAGATATGCAGAATATAAACCTTCCTATTAGGACTCACTAGCACACTACTTTTTTTTTTTTTTGCTTTCCGAGCCATTTAACGGCGCGTAATTTTGGGGATCAGCTTTCTGGCTGCGCAGTGAGCTGTGAGGCTGAAATGCAGCCGTGGCACCGAGAGAGAGGTAACAACCCTGCCCATCCCAGCCACAGACACCTCCCGCACTCCCGCTCCAGAGGAGCTTGTATTTTTTTCTAATTTCTTTTTCCTTGGCATCTGCATGCCAGCAGCCCCTCAAGCTGCCCAATGCGAGCTCAGCAGCATGCGGGCAGCCCTTCCTCATGCCGGTACACACCAAGAACACTGCTGCGGACAAAAAAAAACCCCACCTTGCCTGGTCAGCCCTAACACCTACATTTAACCAGCACCAAGCAGAGATTTGTCACCCATGGGTGACATCTCCAGCCTGGCCGCTGAGATGCCGAGCAGTAACAAACCCCCCCAAAGCACTGGGTGAGCAGGAGGGACCCTTTAAACTCACGGGCACTTTACTTTGTTACCGAAGGCTCCACGTGCCTTTTACATTATGAATTTGGGTCCCAGCTCTCGGATCTCTGTCCCGCTCAAGGTTAATTTGATATACTTAATAGAAATAACTGTGTTTGAAAGAGTTGCGTGCATCTGCCTCCCTATTTATAGAAGGGGGTAACCCTCAAATGCTTGACCAGGGTGTAATGACTCCAGGTAGCGAGAACTCAAAATCAGATAATACCCCCCTGCAATTCCATTAGTGCTGCCCGTGAGTGGGGCTGCAGGTAATGGTTTTTGGGTTGTGGCATGAGGTGAATACTTGGTAGTGGCTCAGTCTGCGGACATGGCTCTGGACAATGCAGGAAGACAGATAAGATGCAAGGGATGTGGTTTAATCAGGCCACAACTTTATTAAGTTAACTCATCTGGGATCCATCCAGCACAATTCTTTCTTTAATCACTCCCACATGGTGGAGGGTTGCCATCAGCCCTCCTGCTCCCTGCAGCTGGTAACCAGCCCTGCGCTGGGACTCTGCCACCCATCGCACCTACAAGAATCAGGTTAGTTTTACAAGGGAAATGGCACCATTGGTGCCACGGCGGCTCCACCTGGCACTGGCTCAGCAGACGAGCATCCTGCTTTTCTCACTGTGGCACAGCGACCGTCCCTCTGCCACCAGCCCCACAACAGCCCAGAGGTGCCTTGGGACAGACGACCCCTAAGGTGCAAAGGAAAACCAAGCATCACATCTCAAAATATATTTTTTTTCTAAATAATAAAATTTGTCTCCTTTACCCTCGTAGGAATAACGCAACAGCCAAGGTCTATTTTAGCAAGGGAGATCTGTTTCTGAGGGAGAAAAGAGCTATGCTTCTTCCAGCTGTTGTCCGCAGCATTGCACAGCAGCCAACGGGGTGGGGTTTTTTTTTTTTCCCTCCTGACGAAACGCAGACTACCTTCCTGAGTTAGAACATTTCTGTGACTTTAATTACCCAGTTTGTGTGTGTTTGGGGCAGAGAGAGTCAGTCTGAACGCAGAACAGATGCTACTAACCTGCGCTGCCAAGTCCAGCACTGGTCACCAAATGGCAGTGAAGGGCTTTTCCCACCTTACCGCCAACCGACCCCAGGATGTCACTCGTGCTTTGACACAAAAATATCGCCCGGCTGGGCTCCACAAGCCGCCAAGGTTGCGCTCCCCGGCTGGGGTGGCACGGTGTGGCTGGATGGCAATGTACCTGCCTTGAGGTCACTCGCTGGCACAGTGCAATGTTGCCACTAATAACACCTGTTGTGTCACAGGCTCTATTTTTTTTTTTTTCTTCCTGTAAAACATGAGGGGTCAGAGGAAAAGGGCTTCAGCTGTTACATGACTTCGTTGATAGGTGCTCACTGCACTAGAAGCAGCAGTGCTGTGTCTAGGATCCTGCAGCCCCATCGCTGTGTCACAGGGGCTATTTCTTCTCCTGCGTGACCCTTGTTCTTTGTTTTATGGCAATATGGCTTTTTTTTTTTTTTACCTTTCAGATTATTATAAGCCTTTATTTGGCTGCTGCAACCCAAGGTCTTAATCAAGCTCAAGGCTAAATTACACTGGGAATCCCCCGAGGGAACAGAGGTAATGCCAAGCCACAGGCTCCCAGCCGGGGCCCGGCCTCTGACTCAGCAGCTGTGGGGCACAGTTTATTTTAAGTCATATATATATATCTATGCATATGTACATAGCGCTCACTTCACTGATACCTGTATTTGCTCTGTATGAAAGCAGTACAAATCCACACGCATCCATTTTCCGAATGTCACCCCTAGCACAACACGGCTGTCACCACTCACTGAGATAGCACCACACATAGGCAAAACCAGTGTCAGATACGTTCAAAGCCAGTAAAACTCCGAAGGTCAGCAGCCACCTCACTTCAGCCTACAAGAGAATAACCCAAACACACATCTTCATCGAGGGCCGGCCACGATTCAAGCGATAGTCTTGGCACAGTTGTGCTTTTGACAACAGCGTTTTTCCACACTTAGAAATACACATTTAGGGACAGGCAGTTCAAACAAAAAGGACATTTTGCGGTTTTACTCAATTATTAGCACCTTTGGTGACTTTGTTCACAGACGCTATTTTAAAGCCAAGGCAAATGGCGTGGTATGAAGTTACACGGATTTCAAAGGCCAAAATGTGTGTCGTGGATTCATTTGAAAGATTTATGGCTCCATTTTGCCCTTACACTAGTAGAGCTAAACACCGTGCATCTGGGGCCTTTAACCACAAGAAAATTCCTTTACCCCTCCCACTCCCAAGGTCTTCCCAGGATTTGAGCACCAGAGGACCTCATAACCTCTTCCCTTTCGCTCAGCTAGAAAGCAAAAGCAAGAAATTGCATTTAATTTGATTACAACAATTCTTTTGAGGATGAAAAGTAAAGACATGCTCTTGCACTTGTTCCCCAGGAACATTATCTTGCTTTCAGCCTAGGACCAAACCCTAAAGCATGGAAACCCCACGGTTTCCCTTAGAACTGCTCCCCTCCAAGTCTCTTTCTAAATCAGCTTGCTTGACAAGTACCCCAAGTTCCACCACATGGCTGCTAGACCATTGGTCCTAAACTAGCTAGAACTCACTCTTCATCCGGACAATCCTTGGCATTAGAGGGCTGATCTAGTTATGTCATGTAGATGTTTTATCTCTGTCAAAGATACCTGGGTTTCATAACGGTATACACCAGCAATTTCCAGATTCCATTACTGCTGTGCTTATAGAGAATCAGTAATGTCTGACCATGCTGTGGACCACTCTTCCAACCCAAGCACTTGTCTCTGACCTGAGTCCCGCTCCCCAGCTGGTGGGAAGCATCCTTGGCATGCTCCTGAACCCACTGCTGGGCAAAGCCAAACTGGTTTAACAGCTACCAGAGGCTGTTCGAATCAACCTGACACTGAAACACAGCCCATATCTCAAAAACAAAGCTCTGGGACAGCCATTTTTCAGCAGGTGGGTGGAGACATCTCACTTGAAATGGCTCAACACCTTGAGCTTGCCCTTAAGCAAGTTTTATTGTCCCCTTTGAATCAACCTCTCCACTTGTTCCGTGTTTTACAGTGACTCCATTGACAGACATGGGCCAATTAAGCAACAGACTATCTTGATGTTGTGAAGGCCTGCCACTGGAAGCAACCAACTCTTTATTTATATACATTCTGTACATCTCTGCTGGCTGGAGATGAACAAGATCACAAGAGATGAGCAGCACTATACCATATCTTCCAGTTTCCTAGGACATTCAGTTGCTTGTGCAACTCTGCTGTGATGTCGGGGCATCTCAGGCACAAGGCAGTTACGCTCTGGGCATCAACAAGCCCTTGACATCTCCTGCACCTCTGACCAGTCCCTGGACTCTCTGACCAGGCCCAACAGATTTTTGTTCTTCACTTGAAAGCAACTGGGATGAAGGACAGCATGAAGGCAACGGTTGTGCTGTACACATACATAAGGCCCTTGGAGAATGTCACTGTTCCCCGACTCTGACCATGTTTCCACGCAAATCTTTCCTTTCTTCTCTGCTGTCCCACTGGCAACTCCTCTCTCTTCCCACAGATAAAGACTTTCCTGAGCTTTTGCCTGCTATGCATTGTTGGGCTCACTGCTCTGTAAAAGTCAATGCAGCTATCATAAGGATACGAGCTTACTCTGTATCTACTGCTATCTCTAAGTTAAACGCTTATGTTCAGCCAGAAAGCAGAGATATTGGAGTAAGGACGGAAATTACACTCACACCTGTGGCATTACTTCCTTCTACTTAGCACGTAAGGTCAGGCATAGCTCTTATAGTACACACATCTCACCCCAAGTGTACAATTTTCACCTGTAGCACAACTCTTACAATATTACAAGCCAAACCAAGATGACACTAATATCACACGTGGTACCCACGAAAGCACACAGTCTCCTCTTACTGTAAATCAGTCTATTCCACACACAGTTAACATCCCCTGTATGAATGCTGCTTACGTATCTTCCTTCTGTGTCCCTTAAATACAAGCCCTCCTCTCTTACTGTGATGGAACACTTACTGAGAGAAAAATTAGCCTTGGTCACTGAGCAATCAGAGTTGCGCAGCTCTCTCAGACCACACACCCCCCGACCGAGGACAACACGCTGGGGTCTGCCAAGGCTGATGAAGTGACACACATCAGCTACAGGAACACTCGGAAGATCAAGATCTCCACGCATCTGCTTACCACTATTTTTCTTTATAACGCACAAAGTCCACGCGGTGGGTTTCAACTTGAGACGGACGGCTTTCAGAATAAGAGGAAAAGCCCAACAAATGCCGTCTTGGCTTTGCTCAGCCCTGGCACCGGCATGTCCTGACACCAAGGCACTGCCACGTGTCCCCTCCTTCCACCCTCCTCTTGCAGCTACCGATGGCATATCAGCAGCTTGTCATTATGGAGGGATTTAATCTCAGCCGGCTATTTTATAACCCTCGCTTTGACCCATCTCTAAAATTAACATCTAGCATTAACATTTTTGAATGTGACTTTAAAGTTTTCAAGCAAATACAAGCAGAGATAGGTCCGTATAAAATAGGTTTCCTTGGCGCATGGACAAGCCTTCCGAAATGGCAGGCATGAAGGCTGCCTCTCTTCGTGGGGTACAGTGCATGCTTTGGAACTGTTTGATAGTTTTAAAATATTTCTGATGCAACGGGTCGTAATGCTTTCCAGATGTGTACCCAGAGTGCAAAAGGTAACGGCATAGACACTTCACTGTTCTACCTCTCGACCCCCCTTCTGCCTCTATCAGAAGAAATGGTCCCATCTTATCTCAAGTTTACTAGTAAATACGAGTTATTCACTTCCCCCCATACTAGACTGAAAATGTTGTTAAATGTACCATAAACAAAACTTATGAACTTTTTTTTATGTGATTAAAATGGTCATAACTATCTGATGTTTCTTGCTGATTGAATCTGCCACTTCCATTTACTAGGAAAATAAATAACACATGTTTGCTGTCTTTCTAAAAGGTTCCTATTTATTCTGTGGTCATTTCCCACTTACGATATTTCCAGCTTAATTTCATAAAACAGCTTTTACATGGCTAAGAAAAAAAAAAAAAGGCTCTTATTGTACATTGTCTTCAAAATATTTTGCCTTTGAGCTGTGGGCTTTTATTTGTAGGAACAACCAACCACCCTGTTTGTGAGGCCTGTATTCCTCCAAATTAAAAAGAGAAACAGCTGTATGTCTTATAAACGTCTGCCGAGCCCCGGCGAGAAATTGTTGAATTGTTTGCTTCCCTATCTTCCCATAGGACATGCCTCCTAAATCCGCCGCACGAGAGAAAAAAAACATAGGTAAAAGCCAAACAAATGTTCCCCTCCGGGCGCATGTTTGTAGGCACAAGTCATCCATCCACCTCCAGCTGAGCATTTACAGCTACTTTTTTGGGATTCAGGGGATGTAAATAGCGACACCAATTGTTTGATAAGAAGCGATGGACCAACACACAACTTGATTCCATTTTCTGAGGAATCCAATTTATCAGCCATCAACACGACACTAATGACAGCCCACTCTTGGCATTGTGTTGCAAGGTAGTTTTCTCCAAGCCACACGCTGCTGGATTCAAAGGATTCCTTGAGCACCTCCGTCTTGCATTCGCTGACCTCTCCAGCTGCACGGGTGGCATGAGGAGGGAGGGGATTGCTTTTGAACTACTTGGTAGCAAAACTATGAGAAACAACGTTGAGAACAACGTCTGTGAATTCACTAGACAAAAAAAAAAAAAAGGAAAATCGAGCTGATTTTTGCAGCCTACTCCACAGTCCACCAGTGCTCCAGGTGGGTCATCTTTTGCTCGTTGCTAACAGACACCCATGGGGGTCCTGCAGGATGTTGGCTGGAGCCAAGGGGTGGTCCCACCTCCTGGAGCATCCCAGCACATCAGCCCTCACACCGCCTACCTTGCGCCGAGCTGACGATTTTACAAGACAGGCTTGTGCTGTGCTCGCAAAACGATGAGCAGATTTGAGCCCTAAATCTGGAGAGCTCAACAGCTGCCCCCAAGTCAAACAGGAACAGAGACAATGCATAACTGAAATGGCAAGTCATGGGATAATTAAATTATTTGTGACAGTAAACCAAAATAGAAAGAAACAAAACAACAAAAAAACACCCAACAAAAAACCCTAAAACAAACAAACAAACCAGACAGAAAGCCATATGCTCCCATGTGAGAGTCATCACAACGCAGAGCAGGGACCCCCCATCCCTGGCAAGAGCCTGCACCAGGTGTGGGGAGGGAGGCGAGGGGCAGGCTGGAGCCCCAGCCTGTCATATCCTTCACCCACGCAAAGCTCCTGTTGGGGAGGACGCTGCTGCTCGCCTCCTTAAGACGGCTCTGGAAATGCAAGGCAGAGAAGAGACTCTTCTGACAGGGGACACTGGGCAATGCATGTGAATTCCATCATTACAATCCATTCACCAGGGACAGTGGGGCTGCCAGTGCTATTGATTTCCTCCATCGGTGCAGAACAGCACCGTGCCTTACCTATCATCAGGCACAGGACTCTGCTCCCCGGAGCATCAGTTCCCATGTCTCGTCTCTGGTAAAAGGCTGTACCGGCTTCGATGCCGGCTGGCAGCTGTGGTGTGACTGCCGTGCTGATACAGCATCCCACCCCTCATCTCTGGAAGGCTGAGGCCTCTGTAATGTGCCTTTTCCTGAATGACAGGCACAATTCAGCACTGAGTGATTAAGGCTAGCAGAAAGTAAAAGTCCAAAAAGTCAGAAAAAAAAGTTCCTAGGATCTGCTAAGTGAACTAGATTAAAGGAGTGGGAAAAGCAGCACTAAACTCACAGTTAAACTCCAAATAACTAACCAAGTTTCTGCAGGTAATCCACAGCCTGTCTATAGTTTCTGTGGGTGGAGCCTTGAGAAGTTTTTGGAGGCAGCAACTATCCCCCATCACACAGAATCACAGAATGTTCGGGGTTGGAAGGGACCTCAAAAGATCATCTAGTCCAGCCACCCTGCCAGAGCAGGATCATCTACAGTAGGTCACACAGGAACGCATCCAGGCGGGTTTTGAATGTCGCCAGAGGAGACTCCACAACCTCCCTGGGCAGCCTGGGCCAGGGCTCTGCCACCCTCACAGTGAAAAAGTTTTTTCTGATATTTTTGTGGAACCTCCTGTGTTCCAGCTTGAACCCATTGCCCCTTGTCCTGTTATTGGACATCACTGAGAAGAGCCTGGCTCCGTCCTCCTGACACTCCCCCCTTGACATATTTATAAACATTAACAAGGTCACCCCTCAGCCTCCTTTTCTCCAAGCTAAAGAGACCCAGCTCCTTCAGCCTTTCCTCATCAGGAAGATGTTCCACTCCCTCCATCATCTCTGTGGCTGCGCTGGACTCTCTCCAGCAGTTCCCTGTCTCTCTGGAGCTGAGGGGCCCAGAACTGGACACGATATTCCAGATGTGGCCTCACCAGTGCAGAGTAGAGGGGGAGGATGCAGGAACGGCTGGGCGGCTGCATTCCCATCATCTCCACTGCAATTGCAACTGGGATGCCGATTCGACACAGGGATGCATTTGCTCCACTTTTCCTACCCATCACCTACTCCTGGGATAACCATAGCTTGGTGTAAGCCCTGCCTTTTGAATAAACCTTTGAGGAAAGCACACAGAATCTGTGGAGGGGGTTGCTGGAGGCAAAGGGCAGGCTGGGGGGGCTGCAAAGGGGAATGGCGGCAGGGCGAGAGGCTCTGGCAAGCAGGCTCGGCCAGGCCAGGGCCCTGCTTCACTCCTGTGCATGTCCACGTGTCGCCTCCTTCTTAAAACAGACAACTTGCAGAGTAGGAATATGGAAATATGGCAATGTTTATAGGCGACAGCAGTCTCCACCTTCAGATGTTAATTATGCATTAGGACTGGACAAATTATTCATCGGGAACAGTTTGGGCTCAGGGGAAAGAAAACAGTTTTCTCCTCTAAATACTGCAACCAAAGCCTTTGTCGGGGCACTTAAAATATATAGAGCGGATTTGCGTGCACACACTTAACAGCACAGCTATATTTAATGACCAGCGTGACCTGTAGACTAACTCAACAGTCTAATGTATGCATCCAACTTTGCTTGTCTATAAACTGCTCAGAATTATTCTTTATCCTTCCAAACACGTCACCTCTGCCATGCTGTATTTGCAGCCTGTGTGCCTGGACGGAACCTTACCTGGGAGCTGGCGTCCCACGTGCCAGGCAAGGACTGCTGGGCTCTCCCACCCAAAATGAGCATCTGCCATAGAAGGTCCCTAGATAAATGAAAAAAACCCTCAAAACCAGCAGTGAACAACCACATTTTTTGGTGGCTCAGGTTCCTAAAGGGTGCTCAGATGCATTTGTGCCACCACCAGCACCAAAGCTCTGGCCACCCAGGAAAGCTGCAGCCACGGCATTCATCCTGCAGCTGACCCCCCAACGCTGCCCAGACAAGCCTCAGACATTTCAGTCCTATTCTCTGACTGGGTTTCCACGAGTGCTGAAATCCCGTTTTCAACATGCAGCACCCCCAGAGTTATTTTTTCATGCGAAAAATCACTCCTTCCGTTAAGCTTTGTAGATTTTTAGGAGGATGCTTGGTTGATGCTTTGAGGAAAGAAAGGAGGGAAGCAAACTAACACCGAAACTTTGGGAGGGAATTTTTTCTTGAATTAAGTTGAAAGAAAAAATAACCCCAAAACACACAACGCTAAAATAGAATGGAGTTTGATATTTACAGCTAATGTTTTTCAAGTCAGCAGAACAAAACTCTGGTTTTCCTTATTGGCTGTTAACCACAGTAACATAAGGCTTGCTCAGTTTCATCTTTGTTCCTTCAATATTGGGAATTTCTTTTTTATTTTATTGACGAGGAAACATCCCGTTTTCTGGCTGGAGCCTATTATGTAAAGAAAGCATAAAAGGACTCATTACTTTTTAACTACTAGCAGGGAAGCAAACAGAATAACAGTATTATTTTCGGTGAGTTCAGCAGCTGCTAGCATTAGTATTTCAAATGCCACATTTACAACATCCCATCTCCTAAACCCTTTGAAATAACACCAGGGTAGGACCCAATGGCTACGTCACACGGACACGCACGCCTTGGGATGGACGCACATGATAAACGACGCCTTTGCTAATAATGGATTGTGATGCATCCCACCTCAACGAGCCAGTGACGTATTTTATAGGGCAAGATCTGGGGTTTGAAGGGCAAGTGTGAACCCGGTGCAAATTTCCAGGCACTGGCTGGGCTGGTGGGACCCAGCCTTCCCCCTGCCCACCCCAGAGAGAAGGAAACCAAACAACAGGGACACTCCTCCCCTGCCCACCCCAGAGAGAAGGAAACCAAACAACAGGGACACTCGAGGAGATAGGGACATGTTCTTCCCCCCACAAAGCATCTCTCTGCAGCATCTCTTTTTTTTTTTCAGAGGCTATCTAAACATTACATAGGTTTGGAGCACAGAATTCCAAGGCTTTTTGGGGTGGGGTTTTGGTTAGAGTTTTGGGTTGTTGGGTTTTTTGTTGGCTTTTTCTTCTTTTTTTTTTTTTTGAACCCACACAGTAATTAAACCAGTGGGTTAAACAGCAAAAGAGAGAATCTGCCTCGGGGCTGAGGGCTGAGGAATACCATCCCCACCAGAGACTAAACACTGCAAACCGCTACGCTGGTAATGGATGGGCATTTTAAAGGAGGCAAATGATAAACAGCGACAGAGTGTAATTGGTGCTGTTTGTTGTGCACTCGCTGATGAAATGCCAGCAAAACTGAGTCGCTTCAAAATGACATGTTTATGTGACATCAAAGAGGCTGAGCTGACTTTACATTATATCTGTGACAAATGTATATATTGGATCGCTGTTTGCCATTTAGACCTTCTCTGATTACTTCTCATTGTAAAGAGAAACATTTGCGATTCTGCTCACTTGGTAAATCTGCAGAGTGACTTGTTAGCAACACATGCAGGGAAAGTTGTTGAAAAGCCCTTCTGGGCCTACCGTAGTAAATATGTATTCACACACCCGATAATGTGCTGCCGCTTGTTGCCTGAAAGACGAATGCAGAGAGGCGCACACAGTAGTGCTTCCACGCACGCTCCCAGCCAAGTATTTGCACTTCAGGCATTAAATCCAAGCCCCCCCCTCCTCCTGGACCCCAGTGTGATCCCACTTCTCGCCATCAGTCACCACAGAGGTTTGCTTTGCTGTGGCAGCCCCGGGAAGCAAATGTTGCCTGGCTGAAAGACCAAGATTCAACTGTCCCGGGGGGTGGAACATAAAAGCAAAAATAGCATCTCCAAGGGCCATCGGAGGACGAAACGGGCCAGACCTGTCACTCTCTGGTGATAGCAATGGAGGAGAGAGATCTCAGGCAGCCACCTGCACCTGAGCCCGCTCAGGAGCGTTTGGTGCTTGTCCCCAGGCATGCGGGACAAACGAAGCAGTGACTGCTCTGTGCTGGGGCAAGCCTGAGCAGCAGCTTTCTGCTCAAGACAAGCCGATGGGAGAGGCTGGCCACAGAAACCTGCACGCACTTTGTCCTTAGCTGAGCATCAGTAACCCAAAATCAATTTTTAAAGCAAGCGAACAAACAAAACCCCATGACAAAGGCAACAGAGATCCCAGCATCAGAGAGGCAGAAGCGCTGCAGCAGCCTCTTCCCGCTATCTGGCCCACTTCTACGTTTTGTTTTGACCTTGTTAGCCCCTTTTTTTTGTTCTTTTTTTTTTTTAAAGCATGTTTATGATTATCATAGTGGAGGAATGCACTAAATACATAGCATAACTGGAGGAAGGAATTATTGCTGGGGGAATGCATAACATGTGTGCAAACGGCTCTGTAATGTTATCCTCCTCGCTGATAAACTCGGGCAGATTCTGGAGGCAGATATCACAGAATGTTAGGAAATGTTGCAGGGAGCGGATGGTCTTTGAGCTGCCGCCCAGAGAGGGCTCTGGAAAGGCAGCCCGCACCCCAGCTTCGGCGTGCTGCCTCTCCTGCTTGAGCACGCTCATACAGACAGCACGCTCACCTGGTGGGGATTTAAGCACTAGCAAAAGATTCTCAAGTTCCCCACATTACAGGATAGGTCTGGTTTTGCCTCTCTTCACAGGCACACCCTCGTTGCAGCCAGAGGGACTCACAAAACTTTGTTCCAGGGAAGAAGAGAAGCCTGGCGCCAGGCGCTTTCTGCATTTCACTTGCTAGAGATGCAATTTGCACGGATAAGGAGGACTGAGGCTCAGTCTGCTGTTAAGACAATGCCGTAACAGCAGCACCACCACCTGCCTCTGCACAGGTGAGAACCTGAAGCCCCAGCTGTGCTCACTCACCCACCACCATCAGCCTCCCTGGGCTTCCAGCAGTGCTTCCTCTGTCCACAGACTCTCGCCATCCCCGGTGCAAGCTGTCCTCCCGCTGTGACATGGCCCAAGCACCAATGCCATCATCACCTTCCTGGAGGCCAGACCTCTGTTTTCTACTCATTAGGTACCACCTTTTCTTCCAGCCCAGAGCACACGGAGCTGCAGCACCATCGTCAGCCACCACAGATGAAGCTCCAGGATTTTGTGCAATTTGCACAAGGGTAAACAGGAGCTGCCTTGGGAACCACGATGCCCCGAGCTGCAGCATCCTCCCAGGCAGCTCCATGCCAGCAGCACCCCACATCCAGCCCCTCTGTGCGCTCCCAAGCATGCTCCTTGCCTTCTTGCTTTTCCAGGGGACCACCAGACTTGGCCCAACCAGAGTGTTTACTGGTGGGTTACAAATAATTGCGCGTGTTGATGCGCGATTGTTAATATGTCTGTCGATATTGATTAAATAAGGAGTAAGATGTTTCCCTTTGCTTTGGCGTGGCACTTTGCCCGCGTGTTGCTGGCTGACGCGGGCGCCGAGCAGCCGGAGTGACTGCCAGCAGCGCTTGGCCATGCCCGCGCCAATCGGCGGAGACTTGGGAATCGGGCTTCATGTTGGATTTTGCAGATCGAGCCGGTCCGGCACTAAAAGCACGTCAGGTCTCTTGGAACCTGCTGGTAGAAGCGCTTCAAAAGGAAAGTGTTCTTCTAGGATTAGGAACGTTTTACTAAACTTCGAGTTCCTCCCCCTGCAAACAAAGCTCCTGTGGGCACCTCATTTTCTATGTTGGCTCACACTGAAGGCCACAGTTCCCCCAAAAAACCCATTTTCCTCCCCAGACTGTCATCCTGGGCAAGTAAACAATTCCCCACCCAGACCCTGAAGCCAGCAGAGACCCTGGCCAGCCCCAGCACCCTCTAGTATGGGATGCTGTACTCGTCACAAATCAGGGACCGAGACATGGTGCCACCTCCCAGGAGGGTGTCCTGTGCTACAGCCTTAGCCCAGGCTGGGCCAGTGGATCCCTCTGCCCACTGGAATAGTGTTTTGACACATTTGGCTGCCCAGCAGAAGCACTTTGGGAAGCCTCATCCAGTTTCAGAAGTGCAGGTTGTTCCCCATGAACCAGACTAACGCCCTGGCCACCAGCTGTGCACGTGTGCCACGTCTGAGTCCTGAAAGAGCTCTGCAGCTTCCACAGCACTTATCAAGGCAGAAAAACCAAGCGTTTGCGGGATCAGAGCCTAATAAAAGAACAGGTGCATTCAAAGCACCACGTGTGCAAGCTCTGTACACCTTCAGCTGGGGATACTGGAGATGAACCAACACTCGTATTCAATAGCATGTTGTTAACATTTATATTTTTCCCAGTCAAGATTTACAAAACTGTGCTAGTAACTTTCCAGTCCTTTCTGGTACTACCGTGCTCTAATGGTTGATTTCAGCCAAATTTAATGCTGCAGAAGAATCTCAGATGTACCACATTCCTATGAGTCTCAAGAAAACAAGTAGAGAGACGTGAACTCCTGTCCCCTCTGAAGAGCAAGACTGCAATGTGAAATTACCCA
This sequence comes from Trogon surrucura, assembly GCA_020746105.1. Classification (NCBI taxonomy): domain Eukaryota; kingdom Metazoa; phylum Chordata; class Aves; order Trogoniformes; family Trogonidae; genus Trogon; species Trogon surrucura. Next base: position 44,740,019 of record CM036621.1, read on the forward strand.
CGCTATTAGATACCGCAGATCCTACAGGGGAAAGCAACACCATGAATGCTCCAGCTACAGGAAAAGCTTCAATCAGGATGAACTCAAGACCATCAAGCCATAGGAGAGAGAGAGAGCTAGAGAAAAAACAGGATTCCTAAGTTCTGTTGCTCTCGCAGCAATTCCCACCCCCCCCAACCCCCCCTTCTTAAGAACTGAATAATCAAGTGGCTCTTTTTCCAGCTTTCTGTTCACATGCTCTTTTTGGACTGCCTGTCTCTAGCTGCTTGCACACCGCACAGAGGTTACTGGCTTTATACCACACAGCATCCACGAGAGCCCAGGGTTGAATACGCATCGGCTGATACTTCGGTGACTGTACAGATGCAAGAGGAGAGAGGGAAGGAGGAAAATATGCTGTCCCTGCCAGCTCACAGCCTCAGATTTCAACTAATGCTGCTTGCCAACAGCCAGGTATGAACCAGGAGCTCAGCAACAGGTCCTGAACACTTGCCCTGCCCGTGACGGGCACTCTCCAGCTTGCAACACACACGTCCCCAACGGCACGACAACACACAGGTATTAGCGGTGTGGTAGGCAACAGCCTTTCTGGCTAGAGACAGGGCAGCCACCAGACAACAGCAACCAAAGGGCAGTGCCAGCTGTGCTTCCACGAGAAAGCTTGCTGCCTCCTCTTCCCACACAGGCTGTGACGAAGCCGCCGCGGAGCTGAGCATCCCACGTTTTTGACGTGTTGCCCAGACGCACAGAGAGCTGGATCAAGCTGCTGGAGCTAGAGCTCAGCAGCTTCAGGGCTTGCAGGGCCAGGTTTTGGATAAGGCCATGTGCTGCACCCAGCTCCATCAGCCAAGGTCCATTTACAGCGAGGGTTCCTAGCAGCAGGTCCCGGGGGTGGGCACGCTTAGCAAAGCCACACTGCACCCCAGAGCTGTGCCGTGCTCCGAGCAGGGCAGCAAAGGCAACAAGCAGAAACTGTAGGTACACAGAGGGCTGTCCGCCAAGTTTAAACAACATCTTCCCTGTTGGATTTCCTTCAGAGGGAGACAAGAAGGAAGTATTATTTTTATTAGTCTGTCTTTGCCCTGTATGGACCAGCAGTGCAAGGTGCAATGAGGTACTGGAGAGCATCCACTTTCCTGCCCCCGTGGCTGTTTCCCCCTAACGTCATGGATGAGCAGGGTTATCCAGCCACTTTAGCACCTCCCTTAAAGCCATCTTTGTCCTTTCTGCTGTGCCACTCTGCATGACGCGACTGCTACCATTCCTCCTGCACACCCTTTCTTTCCTCCATCAACTGGCCAACCAAGCATTCCAGTCAACCGCACCAATCCTCCCACCACTCACAGACACCTCGAAGGCATTTAAGCACTAAAGATATAATGCACAAAACGCTTTTACATATGCTGGTAACATCCCACTCGCTTACACTCCCCTGCGAGTTGTAAGCTCTCTGGAAGGGGCACGTGGGTGCTCCCATTGCACGGCACAGCTGTACCGAAGGGCACCCCTCAGGGCAAGTCGTGTTGCCAGACCCACAAGGAGGTCAGGACGCCAACTTTTCCCGCCAAAATTGACATCAAGCTCATCGGAGCTGGGCATGGAAAGACATAACCACAAAAGGGACCGAGACACAGCGAGATCACGCGTTTGATCTAGGGACAGCAACTACATGTTCCTCCTTTCTTTGTGTGTCTAGCTGCCCTCAGCAAAACCATGCTTCAGAGAGAGAAAAAAATACAAAATAAAAAAGCCTCTACAACCAATTTTAATTTAACGGTAATGGCTTTGCAGGTATGGAATAGGGTTTTTAAGACAAGTAAGGTCCACACCTCTTAACAGAACTTAATTGCTTCCATCCACAGCTCCCCTAAGCTACTGAACTTGATGTACACCTATGTTTTATGCATAATGACTTTTCTATCTGGTATCAGACAGTAATCATTCCAGAAGGCAAAAATCTCAAAATAACCACAGTATATGCATACAGAATACATTTAAAAGAAAAATCTAAATTGACTGTTCAGACCTTCCCTCACTTGCCAGTGGATCTTCTCCAAACAGAAGGCATTCCAAGTCGGCGTAGGAAATGCTAAGATAGCATGCTTTCCATATTGTGTTATCGGAGCGTCTTCCAAAAACTCAAGCTTTCCCATACAACAAAATGTCATGAAGAAGGTTTTACTCCAGTCTGCGTATCACAGGCTGTACATACTGCTTCAGCTACTGTAACGTTGGCAAGCAAAGCTTGTAATGACTTGAAGTACAGTTTAGGAGCAGAAAAACTTTGCTTCAGAGCCACTTGCTCACGCTGTCTGATTTTCATTAGGAGGGGTTTGTGTGCCTGTGTTTTTTCCCCCAGGAATGAAGACAGAGACAAATGCCACAGAGGACTTTTTGGATTTCAATGCTCTCACTGTGCAGAGCCCGATTAATTGCGCTAAGGGCGTACTTGCATTGAAAGGAGGTGGAGTTCCCCAGAACCAGCCGGCCTGGCTGAACGGAGAACTGGGTCAAACCCTGGCAGCAATGACACGTTTCAGAACGGAGGGAGCATGTTGGTTTTACAAACAGATTTTACATCCCAAGAGGGTGGCTTCCCCCTTCCCTCCCATTACCGCTGAATTGTTCGCTCTCATATCTGTTTTCGCAAGGCCCACAAGAAGCAGTCTCTGCAATACCTCACTTGGGCACCATCACAGCGATGGGTTCATCACTGGTGGAGCTGGGTTCAAGCAGCACAAAAGGCAACTAGTAGCCCCTCTGCCAGGAGGCCAGGCACCTCAGCAACGCTCCCTCCCCGGACCAGAGAACAAACCACCCAGACGCAGATGCACACTCACGCTCTGAACTGGCACAGCCCAAACTGCTCAGAAGGCTCCATGTGGTGTTTCTGCTCCTCCTGCAGGTGGGCAACAGGGAACCTGGGGCAGGGGAAGTCCCGTTTTGGCCACAGGGACCCTGGTCCAGCAAGGAAGCAGCCAGGGCATCCTCCTTGCTGCAGGTCTCCCCAGCGGAGCCGTCTGGCGGAGGTCAGCCCTTCTCACCATTGCATCTCCTCCACAGATCAGCCCCAGTCTCGGCCTCAGCCTTATTCCTCTGGGCTCCAGCTGTAATCAATGCAGAAAAACAAACTCACCTTCACGGCTTAACTCAGAGCATCTGGTGCCCAGGACCTGCCCAGGGCTGAGCTCCATCCCTCCTCCACCAAGCCCAGCACTGGGCCGTCACCCCAAATCTGCTCTGTATGTCTGTCCATGCATACAGAGATGGTGGGGGGCTTACTGGGGCTTGGCTAGTCCTCTGCCACACCAAACCTACCATGCAGGGCCGCCAGGGTGACACGGGGACCCGGTACTACAATCCAGCCTAGGCAAGAGGGAAAGGAAATGGAATTTCACCAGAAAATCGGTCTTTGGCACCCTGACTCAAGATAAGTTCTGAGTGAAATAAAATATACCGTAAAGGTTTAATAAAAACCCATTTACCCAAATGAAGTCCTCATTTCCCCCACCCTTTTTTTTTTTTTTTAACTGTCAAAAAATTTGACAAATTTGATCAGATCATATCAACTGAGCCGAAAGTGTGAGTTCTGGAAACGAGCTATTTGCATCATTCTAGCTCCCCACTTACAGCTTTGGGCTTGCTACGCGCCCCCCTCTCTGCCTACTCCGCTGTTACAACCCATCTGATCTCGCTTAGGGTGGTAAAAACGCATTTTTTGCAGGCACCGAAGCCTTCCCAGCAGAAAGCGAGGGCCGTGCACAAGACCTGAGGCTTGGCCTGTGACTATGCCACAGCAGCAGGAGGGTGGCCCTCTCCTCTGCTCTGGCTCATTGTGGATGTCTTTCATCAGGAGATACAACTACCTTAAATGAGGCTGTAGAGAGGTAGGTATTGGTCTCTTCAACCAAGTAAGAAGGGATTTCCATTCTTCCCTTTCATGACAGACAGATACTCTCTATTAGAATGGCTTTTATTTTAAATGGGATCGGAGAAGCAAAGGCAGGAGTAAACTTCTCGAGGGGCAGCTCCATTCCCAAACATCACCAACCCAAAAAGCTTTGAAATGTACTGTAAAACAGGACCAAAACGGATACTGCATTGCGGTAAACCAGAAATGTGTCATGATAATTTTTGATTCTTTCATGTAGAGTTTTCAACAAACTGTTTATAAGATCACTAATAAAACCGTTTTTACAGAAACAGTTTCAACATGAAAAATCAGATCATTCCCATCCCCATTCACAAGGCTGAATCCAGCTCTCTCAGCCTGCTTATACAACTGTTCCCATGAAGCATTTTCTTTTGATGAAACAGCATTTTTTATGACAGAAAATTCCCAACCAGCTCCAAGATTAAGTCAATACACTGCAGCAAACAAGTCCAAGCTTAAGATTCAAGTTCTCATATGCTGTGCTGGCCATTGGGAAATAAAGCTTTTACTCATAGACTGAACTCTTCCGGTATGCGCTTGCTGGATCTAATAAAGAGGAGACCTCAGAAAGTAACTGTAGATAACAGCATTCGAGTGAAGCAGGTTGAACCTGAGCTTGTTTTCCTCAGGGGGTTGTTTCTCTTACAGAGTTTTAGCTGAGTGGGAACACACCGCCACAGATTTGCCCAGCTCCCCAGTTCCTCCCAGCTCCTGGCGCTGTGAGGGTTAACGCCTAAAACTTGCCTTGGCTGAGATCCTTCCGCTGTTTGATGGCTCAACTGAAGCTTGATGTTTATGGTGGAAATTGTCTTGATTTCTTTAGATGAGATGAGCATCCATGGAGTTTGAAAATGTGTTTTAATTAAGATTCTGCTAAATTCTACCAGACACCTACTTGGAAAACAAAGCAACTGAATAATTAACTCTGATGAGAGCAGATGCTGCTCTAATGACAACCTGTTACTGCTCAAGTGCATCATTAGTTGTTTTACTGTGTTCTTTTAATATGTCCAGAGATCCTCAGCTAATGAATATATTGGTAGCAATGCATCTAAAGTAATTCTTTGATGTGGACTGTGGTAAGAAATAAAAATAGATAACAACAACAACAACAACAACTCCAAAAACAAAACCCATGCTCAACTGAAATGTTTCCGCTGGTCTGTGTTGTGTGTGCTTGAAAGCAAACACTTCTTTAGTTATCCTTCTGGGATTATTTTAGCCATACATCAAGTGAAGCTTACAAATTGATGAGAATCTAATGATGCATTTATTTACAGATGTGCGGTTCTGCTCCCTGTTATGCTGCCGAGGGGCGAGAAGAAGGAAGACTCTTTCTTTCCCCCATGTGACGTGCACAGTCGTGCATTTGACAAAGCGACTAGAAAAATACCACCAGTGTGATTTTACCCCGTTATTTCAAGCTCTCAAAAAATAACTCTATATCATCTCCTAAAATACAGGCAGAACTCTTCAAAAAATAGAAAACAGAATATTTATACTTAAATAACCCACTTTAATGACACACTTGACTTCCTGTTTTCACAATACCTCATGGTTTCATCTTAAAGCATGTATTATTTTTATATTAAAAACTGTGGGTTTCTATTTTAAGACCATTAGCATCAAGAAGGATTGGCCTGACCATAAAAGCAATGAGATAAAGTGCAATAAAGAGCCACAGGCAGTGGAAAACCGATGGGAGGGCCACCAGCATTCCAGCAACAGGCCCACCCAGCCCCTTCCATGGGACCCCCGGGCAGGATCTGCAACACGTGGCTGCATTTGCCCTCTCCCTACTAGAAACCAGTGCAGCTATTGCCACTTTGTTAATGCTTTTAAGCAAATTAAAGCAAACAAATAAACAAACCAACCAAAAGCATCTGAGTCTTTGCAGGCTTTCGAGAAAGCAAGTTAGCCAGCTCATTTCACCCCAGCATCTCACGCTGCCTTTTTAACAATATTCTACTGCAAACAAGCTAGCTGCACTCTTAATGAGGAAGGAGCGGGGAAAAAATGCAACCCAACAAAACCCAAAAAAAACTTTAAAAGCTTGCTTTCTCCTGTGACCAGCTCCTAACTGCAAGATGCAAAGATTCCCAGGTCACCTTTCCTACATAAAGGGTAGGGAAGCCCTTTGAATTTATAGGGCCTGCAGCTGACTGCTATGCCTTTTACGGAGACCTCTTTGGGTCTGATTAATTAGTAATTGGGGCGGGAGCTATGCACTTCAGTGACTCTTGGTGCCTTGATTGTAGATCGCAATCTGGTGCTAAATCTCAGCAGGTCACATTGCTGTTTTTGCTGTGCCCCAGTGACACAACTGATTAAATCTGTGTAAACAGTATCTTAACAGAAACATTTCGGGGGATGGAGGACTGCCTTCAGTCCAGAAGAATTGAGTTATTTATTTCTGAGGTTTCTGTCTGTTCTAAAGCATTTTCATCAATTGTCAGTTGTCCCAACTGATCACGCAGCAAACTAATGGTTTTAATTTGGCCTTAGAAAGCTTGCCCACTGCGGGGGCTCTTAAACAGCGAGTCAGCACTCCATTCACACATGCAAGCCTAGCGTGATAAACAAACACCATCCTGGGTAGCTTTACAACCAAAGAAAGGACAAGGATCTACTAGACCACAGCCTTTTCTCTATAATTTCCTACCCCCTGCCAGGAGCCCTGCAGGGCCTGGTGGGCTGCTTCCTCAGGGGGCGTGCACGTCACGGATTGCCTTGTCTGCGTCGCGTTTTTGACCACAAGACAGGAGAAACACAGAAGCCGTCTGCTTTCTGGGTGGTTTCAGAGCAAGTGGAGGACTCACACCTCCCAGAGCAGCTCCAGTCCTTCAGCCAGGACGCTGGCTGCCTCCAAGCCAGGTCTGCGATCCTATCTTTTGCTTCTCTTTCCCATGTGCAGCGGGTCTGCTTTTCCACGACGTTGGAACCCCTGCGTTGCTCCCTGATGTGAGATGCTCCCATTTCTGCTCCTGTTCCTGCTGTTCTCCCCACAGAACCTTCCAGCCCCCCCCGGCCATGCCCCAAGCGCAGGTCCACGCTGCCCCGCATCTGGTGAGGTTGAGCTCTGCCTACGTGTCTGAAGCAAGGGAAGTGAAACGAGTGTCACCGGGAGGCTGTAGGAGAAATGTCTGACATGTTGCCTGCCTCAGAAGTCTGGCGGGTAAACACCTGATTTTTTTTTCCTGCTTAATTCATTAATAAATGTGGGAATCAAACTGGGGAGCCCAGGACATCATCGCATTTCCTCTCTCCAGATAGCGTGGGTCAGTGCAGGCAACAGGTGCTTCTCAGAGCCCTACCTTTGGATTATCTAAGAAAAACTGCCTCTGAAGAGGCAGGAAATCATTTGCAATACGCTATAATGCCGAACAGCTGTTCTCATACGCTCTTTGGGAAGGAAGCATGTTTATCTGCCGTTTCGATGAGCTGGAATGTTGTCCGTGACCTTGCAGCGATGTTTTAACAACTGCTGTGTGGAGAAGAAGCCAGTCACTGCTCTCCACAACCTTCCTTGGGGTGAGGAGGAGGGGGATGCTTACATTCATTTCCATGACGCATACGAATCCACGGCTCAGGTGTGGATTCCCACTTGAACTACCTGCTGGCTATTGTGGCTGAACTAGAGTGTAATTTGGGTCTTTCAAATGTTCCGGTTAGTTTTGGATATCGCAGCTCTGGCTCCAAAGCAGACAATTTGGTCCTGGAGCTGAAAAGCGGGTGGGCAGAGCTGCTCTCTTGGATGAGGGTGGCATTCATGCATGAAAAGGATGGAGCTGGGGGAGCCCAGGGAGGCAGCAGAGCTCCTGGCCGCAGCAGATGGCCTTCCCGAATGTGATGTCCAGCTGACGCCCAGGCTGTGTTCTCACCATGGCCCCAGCTCCCGAGGGTCTGCTAAAAGCAGGAGATCCCAAGTGCAGGGTAAGGAGGGAAACGTTCCAGTCCCTAGACTTGTGAAAAGTAAAGTCGTCAGGACAGAGTTGTACAGACCTATCCAAAACTTGTTGCGTTACAGATCTCTGGGATCTGGAACAGATTTAAAAAAAAACCTTGGAAGATCAGAGGAATGTTTTTGGGTATATTTCCAGCAGTTCATGACTTTTTTTTTCCCGCCATGGTGTTGCTGCAAGAACACTTTCCCTCATGTTAATTTGTTACTTCCTCTCCTGATTCCAGAAAACAGCAGTAAAGCACATAGCAGCAAGTAAAAACTACTGAACTTTCAGAAACCTCACACAAATAACTTCTGGCTGGGTAAAAACCTCATCTGCCCTTATCTCGCTTGGAATCGTTTGCCCTGTCGAAAGCTTCAGCACAGTCCTGCTGTTGGCAGAGCTGGTTACGAACCAGAGGCCAGATGAGCCTGTGCATCGCCCGCCGGGCTCGTCATGATGAGAGATGGGCTCACGTCAGCCAGGTCCAGTGGGGAACCCAACGCAGTTCCAGGAGGGTTTGCCTGGAGCCAGCCTTGCAGAGAGGTCACTTGGGGAAACACGTGACATTTGCAGAGCTCAGCCCCGGATTTTTGGCGCTAAGGAGACTTCAGATCCACAATTGCCTTTCCTCAGATCACTGCCTTGTTAGAGTGCAGCCTCTTTCTGTCTGATATCAAAGAGGCCTTAATGCCACCAACTGAGCATCAGTCCCCAGGGCCAAGATGCTGTGACAGTGGTCCAGCACAGTGATCAAACCTTTCTTCTTCCCGAGAGTACATACAGCCACAGGATTTAAATGTTAAGCACCTTACACCGCTGCTTACGCAGACCAAAGAGGAACACTCTGATGCCCTTAGCAGGGGTTGGGTGGAGGATTTCTTATTGAGATGCACAAAGTAAAGTGTAGGAGATATAAAAGCATCTGCCAGAAGGCAAACAGGAGGTCACAGGCGGGGTAGCAATATTGTTCTCTCTCATGAATGCTACCAGCCAGAGCTTTACCTATTGGCCCTTTCAGCCAGTTCCTCAGCATGGATTTCTCTTCTGGTTCTCTCAATTTCCAGAGAAGGGAGGGATCCCCAGCTGCGTTCACACGTAACAGTTTTTATCCGACTAAAATTGAGGCCTCGTTGAAGATGTCAGGATTTTGCTACCAACTTCAGTAGTCACGTCTGGAAGCAGGGGAGCATATGTTACACTAACTGCAGGGCAGCTATTCACTGTGCATCTCTTAATTGCATCCATACAGACAAGATGTTCCCCTGCACATGGTCAATTCCAAATGAGCATGAATCTGGCTAATGAAACTAGATATTCTCCAGAAAACCTCCAAGTGTTACTCCTCATCGAGGACCTTATTCTTGCCAAATTTTGAGGTTTTAGCTCTATCCATTCCTGCAGGAGCCCTGTCTGAATAATCATGGTTGATTGCTCCTGGAGTTGTGTGAACATTCACAACAGCATTTGTCGTCATCTCGTTGAGTGTTTTTCTAAGAAAATAATTTTGCTGTCAACAAATCCCTTTCCTGAATGAAAAGCCAGTAGCTCAAGTACCACGCTTAGAATAGGAATGGGGTTTTGTCCTCGCTTTGCCAAACTCAGCACTGCTTCAGATCTTAACATCCAAAGGATCACAGTGAATTAGAGGATCCGAAATGTGTAAATTCTTTCTCCCAATGGCAACTATCAGTGTCCCATTACTATTGCAATAACTAACCACGATGCTGCTTGATTTTTCCTCTATTTTCCTCTATCTGAATCTCCTCTACTCTGTGAGAGTTGAGACCTGTGAGAGACTGTTCAGACACTTGTACCTATCACCCAGCTTCCATCGTCTTCAGGTATATGACCATATCTTTTGTTAACTCCCTTTTTCCTTATTACCTTATCAAGACAAGGTTGACTTACTCAAATCCAGGTGTGCATTTACAGTCAGGAGCTAGCGTGCTCTATGTGCAGGCTAAATTGAGCTGTGGAGCTGAGTTTAACTGTGTTTTATGTCCTCTCTGAGCAGAAACAAAGGCACAGAGATAAATTTGGGAGACAGAAGAATAGGAGAAATGTTCAAACCCAGCACGCAATCGTCCTCACCCAACCTGCTGGCCAATTCAGCAGCTGCAGGCTGAGGGAGTGTGGCTCCCATGTTCTGAGGAGCAAATTATTTCAGATGAGATGTTCCAACATAAGCTCTTCTCATTCCGATCACTAGGGCTTCTGCAGAGATTAGACTCTGTAAATTGTCTTTAAGATTATTTACTGTCTACTTCACGCAAGATTTCCCTTTTTGCTTCCATTTCATCTGTGGTCGTTGAGTCCTGAAACACCACACTTGCATGTGATACTTCATTGTGCATCAGTATAAACCATCACAGAGCTTCATTCTTTAAACCAGGGGATTTGTCTGTGCTTGTGGCATATTCTGTGTTCTTCCTGAGAAACAAAGGAAGCATTTTGAGTGTGGAGCTGGTGGTGGGCCACCTCTGTGAGCAAGAACTGACGGTATCAGACACAAAGCTGTGCTGCCAGTTTGTTCCTGGATCACACCTGACTGGGAGAATTCAGCCGTGTCTTCATTCACTCAGAGCAGAGAGTCAGCAGGAGGTACTGAGCTGAGCATGTATTTCCCGTCTTTGGGAAAAGCACTTTTACTGTCACATTATATCAGATCAGCTTGGATTAATATCTCAAGCAAATAAGTTTTATATCTTTTGTACCATGCAGTTAAAAGCACAGGCTGTTTAACCTCACTGCTGGAGCAATAAATGGCTATCTGCATTGATGCCCGTTTGCTGATATGCTTTCAGAACAAACCATAAATTAATTACTCTAGTCAGGAATGCTCAAGAACAGTCAGAAATCAAGGTTTAAATTAAGCATTAATAAGAATACAGAAGAAGCACTGCAATTTATGGAAGGTAGTCTTTTTGATATTCTATTATGTAAATATATATGTACGCATGCACACACTACCTCTGCGAAAGAACAAGTTGGTTCACTGCTAGCTTAGATTGGCAGCTTTAATGTTTGGGGTTTTTTTACCCCGGGTGGCGAGCAGGGTGCTTCCTTCGCTGTGACCATGGCACCAGGCTTGGCACCAGCAATACACCCCGCTGCTCCCAGTGTTTTCTACAAAGAAAATAACCACGAGAGGAACTGCTGCAGTGACCCTCCGTGGTCAGAAGGGGACGGAGCCCACTGTCACTAGCTGAAGGGCCACCTTTCATGCTGAGAGGTTTTAGGACGGCTAGGATGCGCAGATGTTAGCAGTGAGCCAGAGACTTTGCACGCTGAGGTACAGGCTAATGCCACACACTCAGAAGATGCTTAATCGAACCAATATTGTTCCAACGTAGATGGCAGGGTTCCTGGTCTTACGATGCCTTTTCACCTCTTTCAGGGCAACAGGTTCAGCCTTTTTGGCTTTGCTTCATTCTCCTGACTCACAGCCAGCACTGGTGGCTATGCAATTAGACCCCAGTCCTGCAGCAGAACTGCAGAGGATGACTTAGTTGGACTGCAGATGGATGTACGTCTCTGCTCACAATAATCACATTACAGGATCACAGTCATCATCTGGAGCTTCTAAAAACAACATTCCCTCATCTGTTTGCCTAGTTGATGCATAACGCATATTTACACAGGCTCTCATCTTAGGAAGTTTCATCATCTCTTGCGTAGGAGAATGCTGAAATGATGTTTGCACCATAAATGTTCCAGATTCCACAGATGCTTTCAGTCACCCAGCATGGTCCTGCAGGCAAAAATACGTGAATATCACTGTCCCGTAGGGTAAAAGTAAAAGCAGTAGGTACCTCACTGGAGTCTTCCAGCTTATTCTCAGATCTGAAAGATCCCGGTCTTCAAACATTGGTACAGGATTATTCATGTCCTCAAAGTAAAATATCTGCTTCAGCATTTTCATTAGTAGGATGTTAGGCTCATTCACCAAGATGCCTAAAAACAGGATTAAGGCTGTAAAATAGAGAAGGCAATAAGACCATTTGCCCACTCCAACGTCTGGAGTCGGAGTTTAACCCTCGAGTCAGGGTTTAAGCATTAATTGCAGCCTCAAAAACTACAGTCTGAAGTTTAGGAAGCGTGCATCGTCAGTCTGAGTTTAACTGGAACTACATACTCTGAGACAGTCGCAATAAAAGGAGAAAACGTAGCCACAGGGAGGATGGGGGAGCTGCCTGCCCAACTACATGACAATTTCTCATGTCATCATAATGATTAATACCAATTATTACATTAATGTTTTCTGCTTCTGCATGACATCTTGTTATTTTGCAGAGATACGGATACGCAAATTAAGAAACTGAACATCCTGCGTGCAAGATCTGTTTGAGTGACATTAACACAAAATAACCTGTCAGTTCAGAAAGACGGGCAGAGCTAAGTATGGAGTTGTCTGGGTTCGCACACGTATCGCTGCAGGAAGCTCGCAGTTAGATGAAACCCTTTGGTGATGCACAAATATGACTGTGAATTTCAAATGTGACTGTGAATTTTGTGCCTCCTAACTCAAGGTCTATGAAAACATGAACCACCTCAGTCCTCACGGGTTCACGGCATCTCAGCAAGGAGAATAATGGAAAGTTAATACAAAATGGGAATGCTGACTCCAAAGCACAAAGCTTAAGGGGCTGCAGAGCCAAGGGGGTAAAACCCTGCTTTGCAAACAGTAAAGACCAAATAGATTTGGTAGAAACAAAACAAATTACTTTCTCTTCCAAATCTGTTAATTTTCAACAAGTCAGTAAATTCCAGTGTGTTCAAATTGATTTTAGGCAGACAAAAGCAGCAGTAAGCACGCTGTTGGCAGGACGCTGGCAGTAGGTGTTAACGAGAAGTTTTCTGCTGGGCTCTATGAGAAATCCCTCAACCTTCAGCATTTTATGAAATGTGAAAGTTTCGTAATCATACTTTAAATAGTTTGACTCACATACAATGGAATATACATATAAAGAGAAACATCAGAAGGTTCACAGCGAAGGATTATTGGTGTGGGGTTTGCACCACTGACAACTTGGTTGCCCAAGGATGCGTACTTTGTCAGTATGGAAAAGTGTGAAATGACAAATTACTGCTTAGGGAGAGCACATTCAGTAATTTTATCCGGTTTCACTCATACTCTCAAATGTCCCTGCAACTTTAGGTCCAACCCTTGACATTGGATTGACAAAGGCTGGGTTTGCAACAAAGACGCAGAGTTGGGCACTGAGGGTAAGGACAGCTTGCTCAAGGAAAACTTTTTGAATTAAGTCATTCACTTCTGGTTTGAGAATCAATAGCTCTCACAGTCCCTGGTCTCTGTAAGATTTCTTGCAGGCATGCTTTATTTTTATTTTATTGCACTTAGAAATCTAAAGGACTCCTCAGGAATGGAAGGTTAAACATGCACGTAAGCGTTCGTGAAGCTGGAGCCTGATTTGACTAATTTCTCCTAGGCTGATAATCAAATACTAAATAGCCCTGGCTCTTGGAGCAAACATTTCCCCCTAAGGACAAACCTCTTCACTAAGCAATAGATCAGAAGTGAGCTGGCACTCTGGAGTTCAAGACAGACCCACTGTAATTAATTCAGTTAGAGCACAGCAATTTGGAGGTAGCAGAAGGATGGCAAATCCCACCCTGTTTCCTAATCTTCCCCAAAGGAACATATTTATTACAAACTCTTAAAATCACCTTTTGATAACGCTGAACAGCCTGTGAGGGGCCCATTAAGGCATACAAGGCAGACCCATTTTAATCCTTAATACCACTCGAAGATTATCCATTTTAAATGGCCTTGCAGAGCTTATCATAATTTTGTAAACTGTTAAAAAGTATTAAAAGCACTACTACATCTATCTGATGGGAAACATGAGCTCTTCCAGCCTGATAGAAAACGCTGTACCTGTGCAAGTGCCTGATGGTGATTCCAGCTGTGGCAATCCAGACCCTCACTGGTACCAAAACCTCCCCAGTTTCGTTGAGGGTGGAGACTGTACGAGAGCTGCCTGGGTTACTCTGCTCCTCAGGCTGAATGCAGAGATCTCTTTTTCTTTTCTACGTGGGGCACCATCAAGCAAAACCAAGACATCCAACTCACAACTGCCCATTCTTTTCAGGACATTCAGTAGCTGGCATTTAAAAACACTCAGGAGTGTGGCTGAAACAGAGCCATCTTTTATTTGATACTTAAAAAAAACCCCACTGCAATCTAAATCTGTTGAAGAAGAGAAAACTAAGCCATTCCACGGCTCCAGGACCAGACAGCTGTTAACACTGGCTAAAGGTCTTCACACCCATTGATAAAGACAACATGAGAATAATTGTGATTCCCAAGGGGACTCAGTGTGCAGCCTCCTAAACGCTAAAGGAAAAGAAATGTGAGCCCAGGAGACAAGTGCAGCATTGCCTGTTGGCCTTTCAAAGTAAAGAAACCCAGGAAGGCAGGCACAGTAAACCAGAAAGCGTAGGAGGGCTTGAAAACAACAGGGTGCTAACTACCCCGGCCTGAGCCAGAGAAGCAGAGCTTTTCCCAAACTTCCTGAACACCACCTGCACCACACGTGAAGCCTGACCTGCAACACGCGTCCACAGCTGTGAGCAAGGAGGTGTTCATACACAACAAGTGAGGGGAGGCTGCCAAACTCATTCACATTGGGGATGTGAATCACAATATTCAAGTCCAGGTGACATTTTAAGTATTTTCACCATTGTTTTTGTTTAATTTGTGAAAGCAATTACACAGCCAATTGAACAGTGTAAAGCAACTGCTGCAACAGTCAATATTTCAGTGAGGTGCGGCGCAGCTCCGCTTTCCTGGTTAGGACACTCAGGCACAGCCCTCCGGTATCTGAACCATCCATCACTGACACCGCCATCTGGCTCACCTGAATCCTCCCCAACTACAGCTTGCGCTCAACAAACTTGACTTTTCTTTGGGCTCCTTTTGAGGAGAACAAGGCAAAGACACACTCTGCGCTGCTGGTTACATGGACGATGGTAGATGGCGTCCCCCCGCTCTTAACCAAAGCGTGATGGGGGACAGCTAAGTGACAAATGAGGCAAAATACATCGGTTCTCTGGGTGGTCACTTTGATGCAGATAATTGATTGTCCCACCCTGCTGAATTAGACCCTTGCAGGATTGCTTTGCCCTTGCGTTGCTTCAGCCGCACAACTGATTTTTACGGCAGTGGTTGAGCTCATACCTGTGTCCCTTTTGGTTCAGTGTGGGAGAGAAACCTCTCCTATCCCACAGCCTGGGGCTGAGCCGGCAGAACTCAGGCACGATAAACTGGGGGAACTGGTGATACCAGTGAGTTGCTGAGGTGGTGTAAGGCTGCGAGTGGAGTAGGAGAAAACTGTGCACGCAAGTAAGCCGGGAGCTGGCGGCAGTGCCGCTGTGTTACCTATGATAAATAGCCTCTGTCACCGCAGTAGCTGGTCTCCAGATTGAAGCAGACTTCTGCGAATCAGCAGGGTCAGCATTTGAAAAGCATGTGAATATTGTGCACTTGTAAATATTTGAGCACATCTGTTTAGCTCCCTCTCAAAAAACCACTGGGAAAAACTACTTCACATTGTGCCATGCAATGCTGTTACCCTGCTCTAATTGTCAAATCTGTCGAGTGTTTTTCTCATGCACACAAAAATTAAAAATTACTATCCTCATTCATGATTAATTCAGCTGCAGTGCTGCACTGTGTCACACTGCATTTTTAAAAGTATTAAATTCCACCTCATAATCAGAAGAGTTTTAATTAACTTTTTGCAAGTTCATCTTTTTTTTTTCCCCTCCTTCACAGAGACTCAGACGATCTCCAGAGCTGCTCTCCTTGCAAACATACCCTTGGATGCTACCGAGAGCACGACGGAGCGCCAAGCTGGCACCGGGAAAACTCTACAAAAAATTATTTGCCTCTTCTATGCCTCCCTGCTACGGGCCTGAGGGAAGCTGCCCGTCTGTGCTCAGCTCACGCGGCCAGGGCACGGCAGAGATCTAACCCACGGCATTTCTTAGTTGCCTGGGAAAAGCATCTGGTTATCGCTTCCCTTCAGCCCAAATCTTCTAGCAGATATGGAACTGGTCTTTCACATTAAATCTTTAAGAAAGTGAAAGAGAGGACTTCAGAGGAGGACTATTCTGCCTGTATGCCTGTCATTTTTCTGTAAAAGCATCTGCCCTCTTCCCCACACCCTGTGCACCCCAGGACTGCCCCAAACTGCTCCCGCACCTCTTATGGGTTTGCAGATGGACCTTCCAGGCAGGGACAAGGTTCCAGGTGGGAAGAGTCACATTCCTACTCCCACCCCAAGCTGGCCCTGACAAGAAGGAAGGAAACAGGTTATTAAACTTCATTATTTTCAGAACAGAGCAAAAGGAAAAGAACACAGTTTGGAAAGAGGACCCACAGGAGACTGAATTCCCTCCCACAGCTTTCATGAACCTTTCTGGACCAGTGTGATACTTTAGACTCAGCTTAGAAGTGATTAAAGAGCCAACGGCCAGGTGGGCTTGAGCAGGTTTGGTTCTCGATATAGGAGTGTTCCTTGAGAGCAGCAAGAACAGAGAGAAGCAGCAGGAGCTCCTCTCCCTGCCTCCATCCCTATGGGACCCTGATGGAAAACTGCGTCGGCAACACAACCGCGCTACCTCTCGATGGCTTTTCCCTGCAGGACCAGCACTTACTCAGCGGATCTCCTTAGGTCTTTCTGACCTTGGCAATATTACAAGGGTCACATTTTCACATGGCTGAATTGTTCCTGAACAATTTCTCCGACGTATTAGGCACAAACATGCTTTCTGTCAGCATCAGGCATGTCTAATCTCTCCACCTGCTTTCTCCCCCAGCAGCAACAGTTGGTATCCGTTGCATGGAAAATCCCACTTCTTTTTTTGCTTGTCTAGAAGCAAAGTCCCACTGTAGGCTGAGGGAGCAATCCCTCTTTGGGGAAATGGGTGCCAGTCGGGTTAAATTTACTTTGTCTTCCTCAAGGAAACTTCTTCCTGGGTCCCCGATTTATATTAACAAGTACCATTGACCGGCATTCTCTCGAAGAGATGTCAGATGTCCTCTTTTGGGTCCAAGGGCAACCAAAGTTTGTCCTTCATGTCACTCCGCTGGCAGGTGATACCCCTCCTCAGAGGCATGCAGTGAACCCACAGCTCTGGTCCCAGACACCGCAGATGATGCTCTGCCTCTCCTCCCTGCCTTCATCAATCAGTTCCGACAGGTTTTAGGGCAGAATCAGTACCAGCGAGGGCTTCAACTTCCTCCTCAGGGGGCAAAGGGTCAAAGGGAGCTGTGAATGAGGTCCCACGGGACAGCCACAGCACAACACACAACACGACAACCCTTCTCACGGGAACTGAAAGAGGGAGGATTCCTAGTTTGGTATCAGTTATGCTGTTTAATAAGGCAGTGAACGCCGTGGACAAGCAACAGGCAATAGGAAAATGGAAAGCACACAGAAAAGAAAGGGAGCAGGACCAAACGGATGTTTCGCTAAGGGAACTTCTGCCAGTGGTTTGCTGCACACCTGAGGACAGACTGATGGGAAGTAGCCACTCACCTGCTCTGATCAAAGGAACATGGGGTACTCTGCAAGAGCAGAGGTGATGCTGACCCGCTGCTCACACTGACACCTTGCAATGCCCACTGCTCTTCTGTGGTTTCAGTGTCCCTTTAAGGATCATCCTGCCATGGAAGCTCTCTGAGCCTCTGGAAGGAGCTGGGAATCCTGTCAGTACTTCAGAGGATAAAACGTCGTTATATTTGGTACATGAGGCCAGCAGAAACATCTTCTAAAACATTTGCTTTTCAGTAAGAAAACAAGCAAAGGCATTCCTGGCCTAGGGACATTTTTATTGGGATTTCCTCAGTACTTTTTCCCCATCCCCTCTCATTCGCTTCCCCTCAGCTCTGAACCCCTTCATGCATAGTCACAGGTTGAGAAAAATACTTTTCCTGCCACAGCACCGTGAACCTCGTCTAGGCAGGAGCTGCTCTGAAGACGATGCCTCCTTCCAAGCTGATATTTGCCTGGCACAGCTTGTATCACTTTCTGGAGTGAAAGAAGCTGTACTCACCGAGACAACTTTCGTGCCATTTCTACTTGCTGTCGAAACGTGTGTGTGCACAGCATGTTTAACCCAACTCTGCAGCGGTCAAAGCGTTACCAGTCATTTTAGAATAAACTCATGTAATCACAAGCCTTTATGTAGTAATCCTGTCTACTCTGGTTTTTAAGCAGCACAGGGGTAAGACTGCATTCTTCTGCAAATGACATACCTATTTAAAACTCCACATCCAATTAAAACTGTGAAGCCCCCACTTTTACAAACTTGCAGATACCCCTGTGTCCTCCTGCGCAGGAGGAAGCAGATCCTGTAAGAATTTAGTTTATTAAAAGCAAACTCCTTTGCTGAATCTTTTTTGCACTACTTCGCTGTCGCCCTCAGCAAGCATCCAGGATGGGCAGACTCTCTCCAAACTTTCCTACCCAGCCCACTGCACTGCACCAGCTGCAGAGCTGCCCCTCCAGCCTGAAATGTGGCTCTTCTGTGCCTGGAGTTTGTTTTGGGGATGTTTCAGTGATTCGCAATGTTTCACAAATAAGCACACCCAAAATATCACACATATCTTTTAACATCAGGGATGCTCCAGGAGAATGGTTGGGCAGAAAGGAAGGACCATTTCTTGTATCTCTCATGGTGGGCTGAAAATAAGAGATCAATAAGCATTTTGTGAAATAAAAATAAGAAAGGTCACCGATATGGAGCATAGCTGACATTTATACATGAGCACTGCAAGGCTGAGTAAGGGATTTGGACACTTTACCCCTAAAATTAATCAAAGACATCCATTTCAGTCCCCAAGGCCAGTCTGCAAGTACGCTGTGGGTCTCAAATGTACAATACATGTGTGTAATTGTCAGTTCTAGTTTATTTTTAACAGATTCAAGATAAGATAAAACAGACGAAAATGCATGCACTCGGGTATATCCTAAATTTGGCAGAATGAAGAACAGCACCCCTCTGTATTCCTGACACCCATCTGAAAGGGCTCAGCAACCCATCCAAGTGTTTTTCCTTAAGCAACCACGAACGCAGAATATGCAGAATCATACGGTACCAGCCAAAAGAACACATTTATGCATGAAACACTGTTATACCTTAACAAACACCCTCAAAGTTAAGAAGAGGACATAGGAAGAGATTGCTCTCTCATGAAGAGGGAAGTTAGGCATAAGACGACCAACAAAGCAGTATCAAAAGGCTCTTCATGACTTTCCTGACCCTTCAGCATGACAGGTTATGATGTATAAGCAGCACGGAGGAGTCCCCAGAGAAAAATGTATGGTGGTGAGCCCTTTGGCTGTGTCAAAGCATAAAATGGGATCCCCCAGAAATAGCTAGGTTACCAAACAGGAGTTAAACACGGCCACTTAGAATCATTTTTAGCTGATTTTTGGTCATAAAAGGTCATCACTAAGATCTGAAAGTTTACAAAAAACAGTTTTCACTGGATCGGCAAAAGGAAATTTGGATATGTTCTTTACCTTTTCTTTATTAGATTTTTTTTCCTTTCTCTTCCATCATCTCTGCACCTTCGTGTGGTGGGTATGGCATAAAGGGGAGCAAAGGAGGGGCCACAGAGATGTAGGAGGAAGCGTATTCAAAATGAACCCTGTGAAAACAAATAACAAGGAAAGAGCAGAACAACAGAAACTGAAATCTTTCAATTGCAATGATTTTCCCTAGATTTCAGTAAAACCATTTAGGAAAAACCAAAATATTACTCATTTTCTCTCCAGAGATTTTCTGAAATGGCTTCAACGCTTTCCCCCCTCCTGGTTTTCTCCTGTCTCCAACCCGCTGTGACAAGCGGTGCCGGAGGAGCTGCAGCAGCAGAGTGGGAGCTGGGGGACAGGCCACTGTGCCATGGGGAGACACAGTGCCTGGATTAAGGAATCTCCAGGGCCAGGCTGAGTCTCGCAGGAGCAAGCATTAGCAGGAATGCGCTGCTGACCCCATTACCCCACCTCTCTGTGTTCAAGATCAGTTTTGTCTAGTAGGGGATACATGGTGTCCCTCAGTGGGCGATGCAAACATTGGACAGGCTGAGTGTCTCCAAAGGACAACTCAAAACCAGAGGAGCTCCTTCGCCTGGGTCAGCCCGCTGCAGCGCACTCACTGCACTGGCTGCTGCGTACACCTTACCTGGTAGAGGTGATCATAGAATGGCTTAAGTTGGAAGGGACCTCAAAGATCATCCAGTTTCAACCCCTCTGTCACGGGCAGGGACACTTCCCACTAAACCAAGCTGCTCAGAGCCTCACCCAGTTGGGTCTTGAACACTTCCAGGGATGAGGCATCCACAGTTTGTCTGGGCAACCCGTTCCAGCATCTCACTACCCGCACAGTAAAGAACTTCCTAATTTCTAATCTAAACCCACCCTGCTCTGGTTTAAAACCATTGATATGGACTAACTGAATCTGGGGGACAGACACAAAGAGCTACAGGACCTCCTCAGTACTTTGCCTGTGTCCAGGGCTTGGGTAAGTTCTCTTGCCACCTGCTGCAGGGCACACATCAGCAAAGAGGGTGCTGGACCTCTAAAACTAGAAAGAAGTGCTGGCTGATGGAGCCCTGCGAGCACTGATCTGAACAGCTTGTGAACCATTACTATCTAGAAGTGTCAAGAAAGATTAGAACAAACATCAAGCAAAGATGAAATAAACAGCTATTGTATGGGCAGAAATGGATTTTCAGTTTCCACAGTAAATAAAATAATGTGCTGTCTTAGTCAGTGCCCCTGTGATGATACAGTTTGCAGGATTTTTACTGGCAAGCTGCCATACTTACTTTCATTTATCTGCCTCAAAGTACCATTTCAAAAAGTGCAAAAGCATGTTGTTGATAGAGTAGATTGTTTATAGCTGAATTGAGTATTTCAGAACAACACGCATTGTAATAAAGCGGGGGAAGGGATGAGGAAGCCAGCACAGCTGCAGCTTCTCCAATTCTTTGTCAAAAATCAATGCCAGAAAGCTGAGACATATTTGTTCTGTCTCAGGAAAAGCGCCGTGCAGACCCCTCACAGCTCCACTCCATGACAAGTGCTAACCAAGGCTGAGGGTACCACCAAGGTTCCCCTGGCATGTTGCACGGGTGGTGCTGGCACCCCTGGGTGGCCCTGCAGTCCGTGATGGCTCCTTGGTGGCCAAGTGGAGCCTGAGGACCCATCAACCTGAGCATCACTAGAGCTCTGCTGCTGCACGTAGAGTGTGGAGCACACAGTAGCTCCTCCAGCAATCCAAAGACTATGTTGGACCAGAGAGAGAGAGGGAGAAGAGTATTAGAAACAGTAATGCAAATAAAGCTGAGATATTTCAAGAGGAGAGACAGGGCAGCCCACTGCAGGTAGGAAGCAGTGGCTGAAGCAGGAAGGCGGCTTGTCCCGGTTCTCCAGTGTCCCTCCCACTCACCGCATCCTTAAAAGGACAGTAAGTCACAGGTTGGCTTTTCGTGTTGAAGAACAGCACGAAAAGCACATGCCTCTGGAGGCTTCCACCGCTAACGAGGGCTGGTTTCCTCAGCACAAACAGTAAAAGGCTGATGAGCGAGGACTTCGGTTCCCCTGAGACCATTGCATCTAAACAAACAGACTGAAAAATACGGCTAGAGTTAAGGTAAAAAGAGAACAAGACTCTATGGGAGGATGACTGTAGCTGCTACCCAGAGTCAGAGGACATGGAGAATGCAAGGGTCTCCTTCTCCAGCCCAGCTGGCCCCAGAAGAAAACATCCCATGCTCCCACCACACTGTGGGGACAGCAGCTTTCTGGAGGAAACAGGAGTGGTATCACATCCAGCCCGACAGTACTAGACCACAGGTGCTGACAGTGCCTTGTCTCCCATCTCCCTTGCCGCTGGGACCCTGGGGCACCTCCGCTGTGCGGGTGCTCCTTGCTTCACCACGTGCCCCACGGCCAGCCCAGCTGGCACCAAATGCCCTTGGGATGTTCACCGTGAGTACAACTCCGCCAGGTTCTGCAGGCTTTCAGGAGGCGTCACGGTCCTGCAGCTCCCGGTGTCAGCCAGAGCTCCTAGAGGCACTCAGCACCCCGAAGGCACGCCCTATCTTTCGCAGAATCAAGCCCTATTAGCATATTTCCAGGCATTTACAGATGCCATATTTTCTACATTAATATTTAACCCACCAAGTCTTTCAAAGCCCATCTTTCCAAACCTCAAGTTCCCAGATGCTTTTTAAGGGCCTCCTCAATAGTGCAATAAAAGTCTGATATTTTATTACCCCCATGAATTATTATCCTAATTTGTAATTTGCCAGGCTTTTTTAAACTTCAAAATCTGTACTGTATTTTCCCACACCAAAAAAAAAATAAAAATGCTGTGCACGACACATTCTTCACTAACAAGCTGAAGCCCAATATTTAAATAGACACAATGATTTTTTTGAAAGTGAACACTATCTTTGTCACACTGTCAGAGAGGTTGGTTTATGTCACCCCAAATCACGTTTAAAGGTTTTCCTAAAATAGAAAGGATAACCTAGAACTGTGCCTGAAAGACTGGAAGCAGGACGAAATGGTTATGCATTCTTCTGAACTTTGATGTAATGTAAACTTCCAGGATGGTTTATAGGCACCATTTTAAAATTACTTTTTTTTTTTAAGAAGTAAGCATCTTGGTTATCTGGAATGCAGATGCTGGGCAAATTCAGAAGCTCTGGAATCCCTACAAGCTGTGCTCCCTATGCAGTAGACGCCAAAGATAATGGAACAAAACACACTCAAGATCTCATCCAGCATCTACTGAAGTCAACAAGGGTCCTTTTAGTGACTGAACTGAACTATGGATGAAGCCTCCAAAGAGTACCTTCCCATCAATAAAACCAGAGCTCTGGTTGAATCTAGAACACCACAAATGAGGTGGGTCAAATCAAAGAAATGAGAGACATTGAAAGGATGACCCCAAAGCCAAATTTAATGTACTGGGAACGTCTAAACAGGGTAAGACTTCTAAAGAGGCTGATACTGTCCCTCCTTCTTTTGACAGGGGTTGCCCAAGAAAGTGGAGCTCTGTATTGAGAATGACTGATTTATCAACATGAGGATGGTAACCTCCATTTGTCACCCAGTGAGGAATGAGATTTTAATACTTGTAACTCACAAAAAGTGCCTTCCACTGGAATCTCAGTGGCAAGTTTCGGAGAAGCAAAAGCGAAAGCTTGAAACTATTTGCTTTCTTCCTCCTGCAAGCCTATTAAAAATGAAGGCAGAAAACTTCCATGGAGTCCGCTCAGAGCTGGTCACAGCTTTGTGCAGAGCGCTATGTTGGCAGCTTAACTGGTAGGAGGCCAAAAGCTTTTATTTTTCTGGGTGGAAGCATGGCATCATGCTTCCCATGTGTACAGGCTACGCCATCCTGGAATGAGCAGCTTAACTGCTCATGGACAACTTGCAACATTTAAAGATTATCTAAACACTGGAATCCTGGAGCACTTAGACTCATCTGTGATGGGACAAATCTGACATGGAGATGCGAGGCCACCTTGACTGGGGAACCTCGACTGGGGACTGACTGAAGAGGTAGCTCCAACTAATCCCTACGCAAGGCCCCCTAAAATTCCCAGTGGAGTGGAGCTCAGCGCGTGCTCAGGCTCTCCCATGTTCCCCCCCCCCATCCCTGCCATCGCCTCCCAAAAAAGCAGAAACCTGGCTGTCCGCAGAGTAGGCAAAAGCCTTTGTGAACCAGCCCAGGGACGATACGCAAGAGTCCAGCCACGTTTCCAAAAGCACACACATGCAATCAGCGTGTGGCACTTATCTCCACCTATTTGTCAGGGCTGTGACTTATTAACAGTGTTACCTTTTCGGATGAAATATCATCATCACGTGTAAACATCAGTGGCAGGCATTAATTGCAGACAATGCCTTTAATCAGCAATTGAACATTAGTAAGCACAGACCTTGAGAATTAACACAATGAGACACTTGTACTTAACCACTGAAGAGTACTCCTCATAAAGAAAACCCTCTCCTTTTGTTCCTAAAAAGGTCAAAGTCTTCTTTTCTCTATTTGACGAGGAGAAAAATCACACATGGTGGAGCATATCTAGGCTGTTTTATGTGGCTTAAATTATTTCCATCCATGCGTAAAAAACATTCCTTTTGAAAGATGTTCACCAAATTTTTGTATGTGATCTACAGCTCCCAGGCTCTCTGTTCCTGAAATTATTAGGTTAGCTGCTGAAAGCAGCAATCAAGTTTTACTGTTAATCTTAAAAGCTAATCCTTTTTATTGACTTCCCAGTCAATAAACTTGTAGCTCTGAAACTACTTTCAGGTTTCCTTGAGTAATACGAGGGTTTGTGTGTACCTGTGCATGTGTTTGAAGCTGCTAATTTCCTTGCTAAGTAAGTTGCACTCACAGGTTAAAACTATAAAGTAATTTGCTTTATCACCTGGCGTGGGGTCCTACTTCCACAGAAATCAGAACACAGCTTGAGCCGAGAGGACTCAGGCAGTAAGGTCAGGACCCTCACCTGGTCACAGTTTATGGGGGGTTTGTTACAGGGACCAAATCTCGTGATAAACAGAAAGGATAAGGAAAGAGGGGAAGGTTTGGACTTTTTTTTTTTTTTTTTTTTGGAAGAAGAAACGAGTGGATGTAGCCTAGTCCCCATCCTTGAATTAAAATCTAACCCAGGGAATTAAAGAACAGTTAAGCATCACACAGATTTATCATTCCTCAGTTCTAGCCAAAGAAAAGGGAATGAAGGACGTGCCAGATGTCTCAGATGACTCGAGTCGCTGCGAACCAGCCTGGTGCACAAACCCTGCTCACAACCCTCCTCTCGCTCCCGCCAGGACCCAGCAGTGCGGGACTCCCCAGAAGCCCCAGCATCACCTCGGCGAGGAGAGGACACAGGGATGAAAAGCAGGTCTGTTCCCAGCTTGTGTGCTATGTCAAACACTAAAATATAAATAGCTCTCCAAGCAGCAGGGAAAACATGAAGGCTTCCTTGGCTTTGTAACGTGTGGCGGGATTTTCTTGCACTGAATGGTTTGCAAGCTCTGACTGAAGCTCTTCCCAGTGGTGAGGGGCAGAGAGCAGCCCTCTCCTCACCAGCAGCACCGATGCTCTTCCACTTTGTCCGCCGCTGATCCCCCGCAGTCTGCCGGAATTAAGATCTTTAGCACCCACAGCCGCTGCTCAAGCTCAGCCCCTCGGTTCAAAAGGTGCAGGGGCACTAAGCACAAATCCCAGCCCCCTCTCCAAGACCCTCCAGGCAGCGAGTTACTGTCCACTCTCCTCTCGCACGAGGAGACCAGAAGCATGCGAGCGCTTCCCACGGCCAGCGTGGAGCAGAGGCAGCTCCCACACAAGCCGGGACCCGCGGCGGTTCCTGGCCCCGCGTTTCAGGTGGGTCGTTCCCCGCCTGCTCCCACCACGTATGGCAAAGCTTCATGCTCTTAACATTTCCCAGAAATTCAAAGTGACAGAACCGGAGGTATTGCAATCTGGAACTCTTAACTTTCGTAAACTGGTGAGAATACTGGAATGTGCATGTTCCTTATTTAACTGCTCCACCAGCTTTTCTTATATGCTGCTCAGCACAGCCGTTCAGGATACATATTAGACAACTAACATCTGGACTGAATATCTATTAGGACCATATGCTCTACTCAGCTACAGAATCGTGTTTGAGATTGGGAAAATCCAAACCAAATGGAGATATCAGAAACTTTCAAGGGTCAAAAATAAAGTCGTTTTGGTTTTCCCAGCCCCAATGAATACGGTATCGTTGGCTGGCACTCTATGCCTCGTGCAAAAGTCTTGTTGTAGAAATAACCTGACTTCAAAAACAACTCCAGCATTGTGGTTGAAAACAGATCTATCTTGATGATTTTTCCTGTAGTGAAGTTCTGAGTGAGGCAATGCTGAATGCCTCCACCTCCTAAATGAGAATGAACCGCAAGAGCCTCAACCTTCACTTTCCTGTTGATACTTCATGACGGTGTTTTCAGCGTAGGTGTGACGGTTTCCAGTTTCGCCCCTATAGGATTCTCCTGGTTTACAGCTGAAAATGTTGTGTGTACCCTAAACGTCCGTGCCTGGAAACGTACTGCTTACACAAACAGCAGCAGTGCTTCAATGCTATAGAAGCCCCTCACGACAGCACAGCACGGCTGAATAAAGAATTGAGAGCACTGAGCAGTTAAAACCATTTCATATGTAAAAGGAGGAAAGCAGAAGGAGCCCCTTTAACCAGCTTCAAGACCTGATCAAGAAAAAATTACAGATTCCAACAGCCATGGGAATATCTCATGTAGGAGGAGACATCTCGCTGACTTTTACAACATTGCAGGTAAAGCCCTGAGTCACAGGAGGCCAACAGTGTTCTGTAGATAACAGCATTATTTATACCCATGGAATTTCCTGTGACCAAGTCAGGGAAAACAAAGGCTTGACTAGGGCAAGGAGCAGAATGTAGTTCTCTGGCTTCTCAGTGCTGTTACCACTTCAGATGAGCATGCTTTGGGGCAGTGCACATCTCAGTGGTATCTCAAGCCCCGGATAAAGGGGTTTCTCCCAACCCACCTGGGACACCATGGGCACCATTGCAATTTATCAAAGTAATATCCATACTGTATTTTTCCAGGTCAAAACGCAATCCTCCAAAATAACAAACCCAAAGCAATTCTTCAAGACAAAACAATTCCATTTTCCACTAATTTTTTTAATGAAGCGAAGCCAGTCAAAATCCCTGTATTAAAAAACCTGACACAGAAAATCCTGAACATCCATTTTTAACAAGCGTTCTTATTTTCTCAGTGGCTTAGATGGATGGATCAACACAACAAAGGTGGAGAAGAAGAGCGCACAGGAGGGATATTTTTGGTCTGGAGGAAAAGAACTGGAAGGGGTGGATACCCGGGGTGACAAAAATAGGGTGGGATTCCACAGTTCAGTGTGCTCAGCCTTCGCAGCTCCGCAAGAGCGGATAAGAAGGGTCGGGAAGTTCTGGCTGGTCACAGCAAAGCGTGAACCACCAGCACAAGCTGGTGAGGCAAGGGAATTTCCAGGGATAAGGCAGCAGCAACAGGTCTGTTCAGGGCCAGGAGATCTCACCAGTAGTGTGAAAAATGCTTACCCCCACCCATGTTGAGGAGAAATGAAACAGGTAGAGACAAAGGCTACTATTGTGACCAGGTTGGTGCAGATCCCGAGGATCGTGGCCAGAAGCACACTGTGATGGTGGCTGCAGAGTCACGGGATTGCAAAAGGAAGAAGAAGAAGTAAGCACCACAGAGGGAAATTCTTTGCGATAACCGTGTTGGCAAAAGACACATAACAAGGAGCTAACTAGCCATAAATGAACATTAGTATTTCCTTCAGGGTGTTAAAATTGAACTATGGTCTCTCAGAGAAAAAACGTGAGGCCCGAGAATCCTCCAAAAGCATTGAACAACCTGCCAAAGCCAACGACAAATTCCTGCCCTCCATCCCCATGTCTGGCTGCCCGCAGAGTCAAGCAGATGTTACCGAACTCCTTAGTTTCAACTCCCTGCCGAAGCTTTTTTTTTTTTCCCTTTTCCTTTCTCTTTTTTTCCCTAAACTCTGAGGTCTAGAGACTTCGTTTTCTTCAGATGAAAGATTAGATTCTGTCAGCTCTGAGTACATATGTGGGCTGATCTGGCCTATGGGCCGTATGTTTGACACCTCTAGTATACTGTGTTATTGTACCCGGGGGAGGTGACGGGGACTTATTTATAGAGACAGTGTCTGTCAGGGGAAGTTATAAGTGCGATTCGAGTGGGTTAAGAGAGGAAGAATATGTACTCTCTTCAGTGGACACTCTCTTGATTTTAGGCATGGTCAGGGTGAGTGCCCTTAACGAACCTTAATGGTTTTCAATCCATTACTTTTTTTTTTTTCCCTTTGTGGGAAGATGCAATACTTTTAAAATCTACCAAGTATATCTTTAAACTGGCAAATCCAGGGAGACTTCTGGGACAGCTGAGGCAGCTCTAACCTGTCATCACTAGATTAAGAGCTGTCCCGTGGAAGGGACAGCGCTCAGCACCCACACAGCTCTCTGATACGCAGGACTCGGTCCTCTGAGTCCCCCCACTGCACCTGGCCGGGCTCCCCCTTCCTGCCACCGCGACAGTAAAACACACCCTACACGCCGCACAAGCCTGACGGTTTGGAAGACGTTTCTTACAAAACACCTTAGTAAGAAAGAAATAAATAAAAGCACCCCCAGGTTAAGGAGAAGAACATCTCCCGTCGACTTTGTGACGGAGGCCTGGGGGCTTCACCCTGTCTCATTTAATCTGCTCCTTCTCTGGTGTAAATTATTTGGGAAAGAAAGTTTCCTGATATTAGCATTTCACCCATCACTGAGCACATTGCTCGCGTTTGAGAAACGGCCAACAAAAATAACTTCCTTGCAGGGTTTAAGTACATAAGATTTAAAGTAGCCAGTGAAGTTTTTCAGACTTCTAGCACTTCAAACAGAAGAGCTCCAACAGTAAGCGTACCGCTGCAAAGCTTTAATTAAACACACTAGCTCACAGCAAGAGCAAGTAGATAAAACAGATGCAAGATCTCTAGACCAAGTCGTTCTCACACATGGTAACACCATCCTCTCTTAGGGGGAAGCAATGATGGCAAACAATGAAAATGCCCTTATTTAAAAAAAAAATCCCTCAGTATGTCCAAACTGCCATCTCTGTTTAATCTCAAACTTATGAAAAAACAATCTGTGTGGTTCGGAGTCTGCTGATACTTCAGGTTTAAAAAAAAAAAAAAAGCAAAAAACAAACCCTAATCTTCCTACAATTTCCCCTCTTCACTCTCCCCCCACCCCCGCCCCCGGCAATTTCCTGGAGCTGCTGCTATGTCAGTGAGGGTGAGGGAAATTGCCCGAGAGGTCTGTCTGAGATTCTGGTTTCTAACACAGTGTCCTGGGACAGCAGCCTTGATTGTGGGCTCCAGGCTGTTGTTAGTCCATTGCCACAGGTCCCTGATGCTACACCAGCAGTTGGCAACAGGGCTGGGACCTCCTGCAGCCTCCAGCAGGGCGACCCTTTATATTTAATCAAATGGGGTTTTTTCTTTCTCCAGTCTGGATTGGATGTGGCTGATGGTCTCGGTGATGAAGAAAGCCAATAATTCACCTCGCTAGTCGGCCCCGCATTTTCTGTGTTCATTTGTTAAATTAAATTCCAGCTGCTACCAACCATTCATATGCTCTCTCTTGTGCGTACACATCCACTTCCACCGAAACAGTCGCGTTCATTAGAAGGTTGCCTGCCTAACAGCCAGCTTGTTAAGTACTGTTTTCAAACAAAAAAATGAAAGCTGTGAAATCAGTACTGCCTAATGCAAAATTAGAAGAATAACGGACTACTTTCTCTGGTACGTACCGTACCCCAGCACCGCACAGTTCGGGGGGGGCGAGAGTGTTCTCCAACGTCTGGTGAGAATCTGTCCCCTTTGCCTGCTCTCAGCAGTTCCCTTCTCCTCAGGACTAAGCAGGTGCTCAGCAGAAGATTCTGCAGCAAGGAAAAGGTGCTGGCTGAGGACTGAGGCTCGTCTCAGCTCCTCTTCTCACGTGCAGCCTCAAGAGGGGACATGTAACTTCTCCCGTTCTCTGGAAAACGAGGAGTCACTTGGTGGTGGTGAATTCAGGAAAAGCCTGCTCCCTCATGCTGTCTTACCCCCCCACTCAGGAATAAAACTGAAAACTTCTTGATTTAACTTGCTGGTCCCATTGGCAGGCAGGATCATGCCCTGAGCTGGTGTAAGTTGGCATCACGGTGGTGGTTCGGCAGCTGGGGTCAGTCTGAGCACCCCAGCTGAGGGTCTGGCATCTGATGCTGTGGTCATGGGGCAGGGGGACCCCTCTGTGTCAGTGCATAAAAATCACTTGCAGAACATGTCATCTGGGTGATCACGCAGCTCTCCAGGCGTGGAATCAGCAACAACTAAACCCAGGGCTCCGCGTGAAACTGAAACAATATCAGCTTTGAACAAACAGTTGTCCTAAATGAAAATTCATCCCCTGCTAAATTTAACCAGGTTGCATGACAGCACATATGTGTTGATTTCAGAGAGGTTTCTGAGGCATGAGGGAGATCATAAATAGGCCCTGACATCTGAGAAAATTAGACAGAAAACACGGTTTTGCTTTCCGCCACACTTTTGTTTAGAATTCAGCTCAGTATCTGCTCTTCCTTAAATGTCCTGGCACGCAGCTTAATTATCATCATGGTTTCCTTCAGGGGGAACCAAAAGTAGAAGAGGTCATTTTTATTTCAGCGTCATATACAAATTAATGGGGAAAAAAAATTTATTTGCAAAATGAGGGTTTTTTAGACCATGCCAGAAACAACTTTTCTACCAAAGTTAGGCAAGACCAGGCTAGCTGGGCTGGAATATCTGCATGAGCTGTCCCAAGAGCAGAACTTCTTTCCCTCCAGTTGCAAGACTCATCTCTAGGACTTACATAGAGCAGGAATAGAGCTGGAGGAAAAATATTATGAGAGTAGGACTCAAAGAGCTTCTTTCCATCTCTTTCCTTCTTTCCATCTCTTTCCTTCTTTCCATCTCTTTCCTTCTTTCCATCTCTTTCCTTCTTTCCATCTCTTTCCTTCTTTCCATCTCTTTCCTTCTTTCCATCTCTTTCCTTCTTTCCATCTCTTTCCTTCTCTCTTTCTATCTTATCCATCTATTTAATCTATCCATCTATTCTATTCCTCCCCATACTGGTGATTTCCCCTAGGGCATATTAAATTGTTTGAAAGCATGAAGCACTGTGAAATCTTTGCCATCTACAGGCTCACTTTGCCCCAAGCCTAAAAGAAGCAAAACCTCTCAAAACGCTAAAAAACAAGAGTTCCTAATAAATGACTAACCATCACAATTTGAAAATGCGTGCCTGATTCACAAACCAAATCCCTCGCCTCTTGTATTACCTCAGGAAGCGACGCCGCGGGTGGGAAGCACTGCGCCACGCGCTGCCCTCCCCCGCCCCACAGCTCTGAAGAGTCAAGTAAGCACCAGTATGAAGTAAACGTAAATGTAAAATAACACCATTGACCTGCGTAAATCTCTCCACTCAAAGCTGAACTGCATTTACCTCAGTGCTGCTGAACATTATTTGTGACTGGTAAAACCCCCTCTCAGCCCCTCGGGAGGAACACGCCAAGGCTTATAAAGCTCTCTCAGAGTCAGTGTCAAGAAGAGCAGGGCTGTGACTTTGTCACCAGGACAGATTGCAAGTTCCATTTCAAAGCCTTTGTTCTGAGATTCTCAGATTGGAAGCCACTACTCTCAACGAAGCACTTGATTTCTTTACAAATCACTAAATAAAGCAAGTAGAAGACATCGTCTTTCCTTTAGATTTTTGGCAACTTCAATTTTTGTCTGCAACTCAGACACAACGAAATCATGGTTTATATTTTCTCCAGGAAGAAGGCCATCAGCAGTGGTACACTGACAGCTAATTTTCTCAGTGTGGCAGGGGGCTTTTTTTCTCCTTTACATACAAAAATATTTTAAAGTTTTTATCTCTCTTTTGCTCCTCTCAGCTCAGAGAAAGTTTCTTAGGCCACAGGACCACAAATACCTGTGCTTACTATGGTAACTGCTAAAACCCACAGGAAACTTTGCAGAAGGTGCATCCTGGAGGATGTTGCCAGACTAACAACCTAAGCCCATGCAGGAGTATGTTTGGGTTATGCACAAACAGAGTAAAAAGTCAAACTGAGCTAGAATGAAAATGCTGCTATTTGGGAATATGAAATTTCCCCACCTGTTTCTGTCAGATATGGCTGAGTGGATGCTCCAGCATCCCCAAAGGAGTTAGGGGGACAATGTTTTCAGCTTTTAAAATTTAATTGAATTTAATTTCTTAAGGAAAAGTCCAAGTCATACAAGGACTCGCTAAAAAAAGCTGAAACAGTTTTGATGGGGGGGGGGGGGGGAAATCAGAAACCAACAGATAAAGCAAATTGCACAGGAATCACGCTGACTTGTGCTTCCAGATTTTCCTGGAGATGTCCAGCTGTTAATGAGAAGATGTGGCCAGCCTCTTCTAGGATACTCAGGGTTCAAACTCTAGGATAATGGGCAGGGATATTTACTCAATGCATTTCATCCCTTAAAGCAAGATAATGCCCTGGCAAAGAAAAAAGTTCAAGTCTAAAGGGACTGGTCTCCTTCTCCTTGAGCTTCTACATGAAGAAAGGAAAAAAGAGTAAGAATTTACTCCTCTCCTGGGCCAAAATCTCAGTTTACCCCAAGAAAACTTACGCGCCTTCCAAGCACTGTTATTACAAGCCAGCTGAGAAATTTGGAATGAAGGAAAGCAGATCCATACATTGGCAAATTCATGTAGTCCCTAAGCTTTGAGGGATGCCAACAAACCCATTACTGCAATAGTATTTTGCACTGAGAGAGTCCCACTTCAGGATTTACAGGCTTAATATAAGGAATTTAGGCTGGAAAGGGAAAAAATTCCCCTCCCATCCACTATTTCCAGTGGAAAAGGATTATTCTCAAGTGAAAAGTAAATTGCTGAGAAAATGCAATTCAAATGATTAAAATTGCTGAAGGTTTTACCCTTAATTTTGTTCCCGTCCTTCTCCCTCCAAAATTCCCACGATAGTCAATGTCAGAAGATTTCTCTTACTCTTGAATTCCTCCTCCCAAATCATAAATATTTATCACGTGAAAGGGGTCCTTACAAGTCTCTCACATTTGTGAAAGAAAGCAGTATGCTGCAGGATTTGACCTTGAAAATCTTCCCCAGTCTCATTGACAGGAGCCAATGCTATTTTTCCTTTTTTAATAGCCTTGGAAACTTGTGCCAGACAGACAGAACAGTCAGACAGACCACACGCAGATTATTAAAAACAGTTAAGGGTGTGTGATTTTGGTATAGGGACATAACGGCCACTACGTTACGGGCAAATGGGAGGTGGCAGGGTGGGAAGGGGGATTGTTCGTTAATGAACATAAATAATGAAAGGATATTGGGACATGGTTCATTCAACGCAAAAAGCAAACTTCTTCAGCCAGAAAAAGGAATCAATTGTGTGAAGTAATGGAGGAATCAGAAAACACTGTCAACTTCTACATTTATGGATTCCTAAGCAGCTATTAGACTTGGATGTCAGGAAAAGAAACAGAGCCATCAACAGAAGAAAAAGGCAGGAGAGTAGATTGTATAAAGTATTGCCATCTCTTCCACAAACTGCTGCACTGACATAACTAAAGCTGTTGGATTATCATCCAGGGGTGAATCTGACATCCACGTCAAATTCACAGAATCGTAGAATAGTTTCAGCTGGAAGAGACCTTGAAGATCATCGAGTCCAGCCTTTGTCCCAGCCCTATCAACCTACTAAACAATTCCCCCCAACCCAACATCCACCCATCTC
Source organism: Trogon surrucura (assembly GCA_020746105.1). Lineage (NCBI taxonomy): Eukaryota > Metazoa > Chordata > Aves > Trogoniformes > Trogonidae > Trogon > Trogon surrucura. Next base: position 44,773,381 of record CM036621.1, read on the forward strand.
TTAAACACCTCCAGGGATGGTGACTGAACCCCCTCCCTGGGCAGCCTGTTCCAATGGATGACAACCCTTTCAGTAAAGAAATTCTTCCTAATATCCAACCTGAACCTCCCCTGGTGCAATTTAAATCCATTTCCCCTTGTCTAGGGAGAACAGACCAACTCCTGCCTCTCTACAACCTCCCTTCAGTTAGTTGTAGAGAGTGATGAGGTCTCCCCTCAGTCTCCTCCGGGCTAAACAGCCCCAGATCCCTCAGCCTTGCCTCATCCGACTTGTGTTCTAAGCCCTTTACCAGCTTGGCAGCCGCCTCTCTACCCTCTCCAGCACCTCAACGTCCCTCTTGTAGTGAGGGGCCCAAAACTGGACAAAGCACTCGAGGTGTGGCCTCACCAAAGCTGAGTACAGGGGCATGATCACTTCCCTGCTCCTGCTGACACCATTTCTGGTCCAGGCCAGCACACAATTAGCACTGGCCAGTGCACAGCCCCTGTGCAAAGACGGCAATGGAGGGAGCTACGCAGTCAGAGACACCTCCCTGAGAAGCCACCTTGCCAAGGCCAGAAAATAGCACGTGTAAGTACCTCAGGACTTGCACTGATGCTCGTGGCACAGAAGGCATCCGTACGATCGCTGCGGCCCATTGAATTCATCAACCAAGAAAAGGGGAGGTCAGTAACTCCTGGGGGACAAGGACCTCCTGGTCACATGGCTGAGGAAGCTGACCTGGCCAGGAAACCCACTGCCTGCCCCTTTTTTTCCAGAGTCTCCCGTCCTGCCCATTTATCTTCCCATGGGCATTTTGATAAAAATGAGGAAAAAAAAAAAATACGGTTTTGTCAGGAAGTTCCTTGGTTTCCCAAGGCTGTATGGTGAAATACAAAGACGTTTTTTGGCCAGGCTTCCTTCTTCATCTCACTTCTCTGACACACAATAGAGTCCCATTCTGGTGGCAGGAAGGGATTACTCATGGTATCTCTGGCAAAGGAACGTTTCCATTGAAAAATGGCTTTTGGAAAACTCACTTGTTTTCCATTGGCCTTAAAAAGACCATTGACTGGAAAGGCCGCTCCATTTGAAATCCTAGTTTAAGGTCAGGAGCCTTGTCTGAATTCAGCAGCATCTCAGCGTTGCTGAAGGAAGGGACAGTTTCCCAACAATGATTTGGGCTCCTTATCACTTCTTCCATTTGCCTTCCCAACCCTACCACATCGCCTCGGTCACACCCAGCCAACTAACCCCAATACAGGCTACTAAATCAGATCAGCAGCTGCCTGTGCATGAAACTCCTATCCCAGGGAAAGGAAAAAAAACAAACCAAAACAAACCCCCGAAAAAAGTCCTTAAATATTCTTCAGGATGCAAAAAATGGGCTTGTATCACAAAGCAAAAGAAATATTTTCCATCACCACAATGAAATATTTATTAATAGCAGACACTAAATAATCTAGTACAGACTTGTTCAACAGAGTTCAGATTTTAGCAGGAGTCTCTGAGAACCAAAGCCCATTTAATTGTAATGAATAATAGCACAGATTTCCTATATTTGGGCTCATATTTTGCAAAAAGCATTAGCAAGTAAACACAGATATTCCCAAACTGTGAATATTTAGTTAAATTCTATTCTGATGTCTCTTGTTCTGAATATTACACCATGAATTATTAAATCGCAGCCAATTTTCATAAGGATGAGTTTTTTTGTTTGCAAAAATTGCTACTTTCTTCCACCTGAAGCTAAATCCACTACACATGGAGACAACTAGAGGCAATATATTCTTGAAAAGGAACATAAGATCTGAGCCAAAGCATATATCAGATGAAAAACAGAAATGCTGCTTTTGTTCGAGTGTCATACACCCATAATGGCTTCAGACAAATGAAGATTTTTACCAAATGGCTTACTGGTATTAGAAGTTCATGAGCAGAAATTGGTTTAGTTGAGCCCATGCTACTGACGGAGCATTTTCATTTCATTTACACCTCGTGCCTCTGAAATACACCTCCAAAAAAACGTCCCAAAGGCAGAAAGGAGGGGTCTGGAGAGAAGAAACTAAGCGCTCTCCATGCATGGGTCACTGCGCTGGTGGTTGGGGAGTAGCCCTGTGCCTGCTTAAAACGCTCCTACTCTCTCCTTCCTTTGAGACTGGACACTGCTGGGGGCAGCAGCTCCTCCCTGGGGGTTTGTACAAGACCCAAGAAAACCGTGAAGGGCTCACGACAACTTCACCTCGTGCTTATCTGCCCCACGGAGACGAGGGGTGCTCACATTAGTAAAGAGACAGATAGAGAACAGACCTCCGGCAGCTGAGTTCTCTGAGGGGAAAGGAAGGGGATGCTTTTAAACTTACGTAACAGAAGTATCATCTACAGTAAGCGTTAAATGATGGCTGTGACAGAAGCAGAAGAGCACAGAGGAGTAATTAACACTGACACCGCTTCGCAGAGCCAGAGTCAGCTCCTCACACTCCTGCTCCCAGAACTATGCCTACGGATGTCATGCAGGCACAGTGGAAATACCTCTTACGTCTCTAGCAAACATTTTTCTAATACCGATCATAAATAGAGAAGAGAGGAAAAGAAGATGTGTATGCCTACAGCTGCAATTCCCCGTGCCAGGTTTACTGCTCAGGGCTGCAGGCACACACTGCCAAGCGGTCAAGCCTTTGCTGCTGTTTGTACAGCAATTTGCAGAGATGGCTCATAGTGTTTCCTGATTAATTCTTTTTCCCAAAAAACAGTACTATTTGACAAGTACCAAGTGACACTGGCAAACCTGTTTAACCATTCTCCTGCTGAGTTGTGCTGGAGGCTCAGGCGAGGCGTACAGGTACCTCACAATTGTTCTGCCTATTTTAAGACGCCATACACAAAGCTGCAAACCAGCCTGACAGCACGGAGAAGCCTCTGATTAAACAGCAAACTTCACTTTCTGTCCTTTTTAAGTGTAACATTTCCATTCTCACACATGTGCATGCTCATTTGGGAAGCATCTGACTAGTTCTGGCATCAGATTTGGACACCTTAATGTGTGTGCATCTTCCTCGCAGTCTCATAGCACTGAATAACGCATGAAGCTGCTTTTGTCTAGAGGTCTGCTTGGTTCAGCCCAAGCGGGTGGAGAGGAAGATACTCCCCGACGCTGCTGCCGGGCGGGCTGACATCCCGACAGCCAGAGCAGGGGCTGCGGTGCCCAGACAACCCCATTCTGTGGAGGAAAACCATCCTTCAGTGTCAGATAGCTTAGGGTTAGGCCTGCCTAAGTCTCCTCTCACCCTTCCAGCAACACACTCTGCAAGAGCTAATGAGAGTAAAAAGACAGCCACGGTCATTCCTACAGAACGGAATAGATTTTGACTGGAGAATCCCATCCTTTTCTTGTATAAACAAATCCCAAATGCATTTGTAAGATCAGTTTGCGTTTTTTTCAGCCCCCAGAAGGGTTTTGTCGTGTTTTTCTTTTTGTTTTTTTTTTTACATGAACTGCTAACTGTACTGAGAAGCAGAAATTCTAAATAAAAGTTTTAAAACCAACCACCAACTGTTTAGAAACCGAAAAAGAAACTCTACTAGGAAATCAGCCCTCTTAAGACAGTGTTCCAGTAAGATGCCAGGGACAGGTCACTTGGTTGTCTCGTTGGAATAACCACAATTTAGATTTGCAGAGTAAAATATATGAGGTTGGCCAGCCAAGAGGGTTAGTACAGGGCTCAAATTTTAACACAAACAAAGGGTAGTCTGGTCTGGCGCAGTCTGGTCACTGCAGCAGTGTATCTGAAGGTTAGGTTTTATGTTTATTAGCATCATCCAGATGGCGTTTTATGTCCTTAATAACTTTGTCCCTGACTAAGCCATGAACCTATTGTTTGACAAACACCGCAGGAAATACCCATCAGCAGAAAAGTCATTTTCTAACGAGGGGTAGAGGCGGTATGTTTAAGATGCCTACAATTTACTTCTGTGTACCCATCACCTTTCGCTGTGTAAACTTACCATTGTAAAGTACTTTAAGCAGTTGTCCTCAAGCAAAAGGGCTGGACAAATGAGCCCCTCCATTGCTCTGCTCCTGGGCTCCTCCTCGGCTGCTCACACCAACATCCTCGGTCCCGCCGAGAAAGGAGACCGGGGTCTGGCAGGGCACTGGGGTTGGCTCTTAGTCCCCTCACACGTTTCGTGCCATGCCAGGGAACGTGCATTAAGCATCTTGAGCTCAGAGGTCACCTGCAAATTTGGGCAAAATCACCTTTTTTCACAAAGCTGTTCTAACAACTCAATTATGTTGCAGAGTGCCTTGCAGTCCCCGAGGAGAAGGCGTTCCGCACTTCGTACAGAGATACCTTATCTCCAACACATTGTCCCAAACACCGCCTGCCTGAGAACCTCAAGGATTTACTGTATTTTGATAATAGGTAGGAAAGCTCCACTTCCAATTGGTGGCACTTGTGAGTATGAAAACCTGTCTTAGTTTCTAATTATTAAAATAAAAAGACTCGTTGACACTTGTTTTAGCACAGGACATCTCAGCAACCCAGGAGCTTCTTCCAGCACCTCCAAGGTACACACGCTTTCCCACTTCCAATCTAAGCTGAAAAAGGCTCGATTTCTTTCTAGCTGCAAAACACATGATCAAGATGCTCCTCCGAAATGGACATTTACAGCCTGAACTGCGTGACCCCGTACTGATCGCACATAGGGGCTAAAAGGAGTTTAAGCAATTCGGGAGCCTTTACGTACTTGTCCCACCGGTTTACTGTACTAATTTAAGCTAAATTGGTTCAGCCTCACGACTGAGACAAGACCAGAACAAACGTTAGCAGCACTTTTGGTGTTTCATGACACAATTCACTTCGAATTAAAGCAACTGGAAAAAAAACCTTGTGCTCAGGGAAGGATGTATGTATCGCTGTTGAAGCAGACACTGGCAGTGGTGACATCAGCATGTTTTTTTAAGCATACGTTCGTCTTTTGCAGGGATATTTTGAGACCCTAAAAATGTCACTACAGAACTGTCCCAGTTTTTGATTTTGAAAATGTCACCTGTGTCATCACTGGAACTGGGCTGTTATTTCCAGAACTAACCATTTGGGGAATGGTTTATGTGAAACTGAAACCTTAGCACCAGCTCTGCAGCGCAAGGGAGAAGGCAAAAGTGCTGGCGCGCGCACGGGCGCCGGAGTCATCCAGGAATTGGCTGGCTTACCTCCGGCCAGCCCTTCGCTTGCCAGAACTCAGAAATTCACATTTCTTTTCAAATTTGCTATTTTCTTTAGGCATTCATTTTGAACGTGACCAGCTGTTCTCAGAACAGGGATCTGGAGCCATATTCTATATTTTTAGAGCAGGCATCTTTCCTGTTAAACAGAAAGACGAGAAACTCCAAATTAGAATATGGTTAGGAGGAACAGAAGAAAATTCACAAGTGCAAAGCTGCTGCTGTTCACCCAAAAGGCTTGCAACAAAAATGAAGGGTGGCTTTCCTGGTAAATCACAATGGTTTACCTGAAACGGGAGCAGAAAAGAAGCCGTGACAACGACACAGCAAACAAACAGCTCGCTGGGAGCCCCAGGGTTCAGCATCAACATCAGCTCAAGGTACCTACTGGAGCAGCCCCACCCTCAGTACAAGCTCCTGCCCACCCCTTGGGCTAGCACCAACACTGACACAACTGTCAGGGACCAGACCATGGATCTCATCAAGCTATGGACTAACCCAGCCAAAAAAAATCCCAGGTTTGGACAGAGAAAGCACCCCTTGGCTGCTCTGCAGCGTGCGTACCGCTGCTGTCACCACGACTGGGGTGGGATGGGGACGGACAGCAGGACTAGCACTTCCAGCAGCAAAGCAATGGCAGATGTGCAACCTGGGTGAAACGGCCATGCGTTGCCAACAGCACTGGAAATAACAAAGGCTGAGCTTGCAGGGCTTTGGGTTGTGAGCTGCTGGTCTCTGGCTGCAGGGACCTGGGCCATACAGCACAGCTTCTCCAGGCACACTCATCCTCTGATGCCGGGTAACACACGTGTTCCTGCCACATTCTTTCCATCTGTCAAAACTGACAGAGCCTTTCTACTCTAACCAGCCACATACATTCCTGAAACTCGCAGGAAATTAATTATCCTTGAGGCCTTTACTGCTTCAACCAATTTGGTTGAGGACAGCCAACAGCTTCCACTCGCTTTGAATGTGGTAAAAAAAAAAATACACAAAACAACATTACTGAGCAAGTCCATATCCTTAACTAGTCATCCACCAGAAGAATCAAATCAATGTGGGGAAAAAAAAAAAGGCAACCATCAAAACCAAACTGAAGGGAAGGGTATTTAAGAGACCATCCCTGTGGCGCTGTCTCCAAAATGCCTTTGTCTTGAGTGGTCACTTCCCTCAAGAGCTCCCCAGAGCTTTGGAGTCAGGGATTCTATGCTGCTTTACAGCTGGAAGCTGAAGAACAAAGGAAGAAGTCACCCTGGACTTCAGGGATCCACAGAGCATCGCACTTGATTCCTTACCCACTAGGTAGCGCCACTTCTTTTTAGTTCATTTCTACGCTGTCCAGCTTAGAAATTTGGAAAAAAACACATCGCAAGCCCCAAACACTGCAATATTAGCTCGTTCCCATAACCAACGTCAAAGGTTTATCTGTAATTGTTCACGTTGCTCCTAATTCTCACCAAGTTAACCAAAATTTCAAAATACTGTATTTTTATAAAGCCCTACACTGATCAGGTGACTGCACATGTATCTCCTATGGCCATTGTTAATCATTTCCCTTTTAGAGGAAAGCTTTAGTTTATTCCACATTTCTGGAAAGCATGACTTAAATTTGCAGTAAGTTGAAAAGTTTCTCTCAACTACTCTGTGCTGTCAGAACACGCTAATCCAGATAAATGTTCTGTGGGAGACTTTACCCATAATTAAGCATTTCAGCAAGAGATGCTATCCCTGGGCAGAGGTAGGACTCTTCCCCGTTCTGCTTCAGAATAAAGTGACTGATCGAGACAACCCGGAGCAGATGCTCTCCAGGACCCAGCTCTGCTCCCCTTGTGGCAGCCCTTGGCCGGCAGCATGAGTGGGGCACCACCGGCACACAACTAACCTGTCCCACCTCCCACTTGAGTCCAAGGGGCCACCACCCTGCAGCGACAGCATGCAAACCCCTCCTTTTGTACGGGAACTCAAAGAAAAAGGCCTCCTTCAAAGGACTTCTCCTTCCTTTGACAAGGAAGAAACCAAAAAATTCAAGGTTGCATTTCAACAAGAAAGCACTGGGGTTTTTTTTGCAAGCTCCTCCCAACTCTTGGCTGTAGAACATTTTAGATGAAGGTGAAAGAAGGTCTCTGATGCAAGTGGGTGCCCGTTGTTCCCCCGTGTCAGTCCGAAGAGACGGCCAGTCGCAGCAGCGAGGGATTCTCACACAACACACTAGGCTAGACTACACACTACTCGCAGTCCCAAAGTGAAACATGGGCTCCAGTGAGCAATCCTGTGACAAGACAGAGTACATTTACTTTACATTCGTAATTTTGAAGATGAAAAGGTAGGAAACACCCTTGTCTTGTTATTAGGTAATACCCTGTTAGCCACGTTCTTTTGAATCCATTCAGTGCAATTTGTAGAAAAGCCATTTCTCCCTGGGAACCATTTCCTTTCAGACTGCTTTTTCCCCTCCTTCCCAGCAATTTTTGTTCTCTGCATAATGAAGACCAATGTGGTTCTCTTCTACACCATTTCACTACATTTACATTTTTTTAAATAATTGATCATATCTCCGTAATTTTATACTTCTATTCTAAAACATAGGATACATACACAGTCACTACTCAGCACGGCCAGTGAATTATGGCTTATTTGGGATTTTAAACACAAAGATTATAAAAGCGTTGGTTAAAGTGCTGCCAAGTGAACTAAACTTAGTGTTCATGGTATCTGGCTAAATATATGTTTTTTAAGTAATAAGAAGGAGCTGTTATTGAAGCTGCAATCATCTTTTCCAATAAATACTGTTTTACTTGAAGGCTTCTATACAATGAAGTTATATCAGTCCTCGGGTATGGTGTACTTATAATTAACGCAAACATAGGGAAAACATGCTAATGTTTCTAAAACTGCATTTCTTTTGTTTATGCTAATGCAAAGAGTAACTTGGTGTGCCACACGCACCAAGGACTGACAAAGGCGTAGCTGAATATTAGGTGAAAATGTCTACTGAGAGTTCATCTTGGACAGCTGTAAGCAGGAGCACTATCAAACGTAATTGATATATTAATGAGGCTACAAGACTCACAGATTGTTAACAGGGAAAGGCTTAGGGGCTGAATAACGATATTATTTAGACTGAGATTTCCTAGGTCTATTCAACACTGTAAATACAGCCTAGTGCTTACAAGCATTTAAAAATCAAGGTTTTGTTTTCTCTCTGCTGTAACTAAAGGCAACTGAAAAAACCAGTAGATTTTTACTTTTAAATATGCAGATACGCAAATAATATACATATAAAGCATATATATATATGAAAAAATATATACTACTCTTCTAAACAAATCACAGTGATAAAGTACATGCAGTCACAGGTTTGCCTGCAGTATCAAGAATACAATAAGGAAAAGTTAAAAATGGTCCATCTGGCGGGGGGGGGGGGGGGGGGGCAAATTGAACAGATTTGAGATTGCGAGAGGTTAAGGGTCATTTTGCCTCTTGCATAGCAAACAAATAAAAATCTAGCTGCAGTTTCTGTCACCGAAAATTGAACTTCTCTTTTATAAAGCGTCCTGCAAATTGCACTAATATATCAGTAAAATCACGTCACTAGCCCTGACGAGATCGACGAGGCATTAAACACACAAATCGTGAACGGATCAGAAGCCTACATGGCTATTTGTTCTAGTACCTTCTGCATCTCTGAGGTTCGTAAGACCCTGTTGTGTTCCCCTATGGAGAGGGATCTGGTTCCTTACGACACATTTTCCCTTGTTCAGGGAGATGCAGCTCATATGCTTCAAACACCTCAAAGGAGGAACAAGTCCTTCTGGTGAAAGCAACCTGGTTGTCACTGCCAGAGACCCCTTCAGGCCCCCAAACACATCCCCAGGGGGTCACGGCACAGCTCTCCCCACGCAGAGGACTGGTGGCCCTTCTCACAGTAACTCTCTGGGCAAATGGGGACAAGACAGCCTGAGGCTGAATCACAGAACGCGTTGGGTTGGAAGACACCTTTAAAGGTCACTTAGTCCAACCTCCCTGCAGTGAGCAGGGACATCTTGAACTAGATCAGGTTGCTCAGAGCCCCATCAATGACCTTGAATGCCTCCAGGGATGGAGCCTCCAACCCCTCTCTGGGCAACCACCTCATAGTAAAGAACTTCTTCGTAATGTCTAATCTAAATCTACCCCGGCTTGGCTGGGGACGGTGCAGGGATTCCAGCCTTCCCGCTGCGGGGTCTGTCCCGAGACAGCTTTGCCAGAAATGTCATACAACACGTCGAGGAAGAGACAGCCCTGCTGCCCGGACAGAGGGAGCGAGGGAGGAACCCACAGATTCATCCTTCATCCCTGACTGCTCCGTGGCTGAAAAACACACGAAAGCATCAAACCCCAAAACAGCACAGCGCTGACATTCCAGACACATAAGCCTGTGAGAGACGCTCTGATCAACTGCCTCAAGGGAGTCTTCAGCCCTGGACCCCTTTCGAGTGAGACGGTTTGTGGACGAGATGGTTTGTGGACTAAGGGCAACGGGAGGGTGCTTGCCCCGCTCCCTCTCCTCACCCACGTCCCCCTTCCAAATGCCGTGGGGCCATGTGGCCACCCGATGTCTCCTGATGCCCACCCAAAGGCAGCCAGTCCCAGCCACTCCTGGGGCTCAGACTAAACCTCCTGGGGGGCAGCCCCTCGCAACCCTGACCAAGTGCCGGGCAGCTGTTGATGGCAGCTCAGCATCATGCTAGAGCTGGTCCAGTTGCCTCAGTCAACTAGTCACCGGAAAAAAAGAGGTGATTTTTAGAACTTGAAACTTTTTCATGTGAAGATGGCAGTTTTGACAAAGGCCTTTCATTCGGTGATGGAGATAATCTAAACGAAAAAATCTCATCTTGAATCAAAATGAAAAGAAATGGAAAACTGAAACAGTTACACTTTCTGTTTTGACATTTCCCATTCAAAACTCCTCAGAATCCTTTCCCCGCTGTGTGAAAATGTTCCTTTTCTGATTTTTTTTTATTTTATTTGTTTCACTGGGGGAAAAGAATTTGGAAATGCTGACATTTCTTGCCTGAGATATTTCAAGCTTTATCTAGAGAAGTTGTGCCTACAAGTACACTGAGTAAGGTTTGGTTCCTTGCACCCCACCCCACAAGCATTTTAGAAGACTTGTTGGAAAATATCAAATTTGAATAATATCATTCCCATATTAAAAGCTGAATTAATGGGTTATATTTTTCTCTTTGAATCAAAATACTTTTCTAGGATATCAAATATTAAAAAGGTAACCAGACTTAAACCCAATTTCACAGCAGAAATCCTTCCACAGAAAATGACAGACCAGCTGATGCAACTGGCAAAATTCACACTTTTAATTAAAATGATTAAACACAAGAGACCCCATTGCCTGTTTTATGTATAAAACAACAACAAAGTAGGGATTTATGAAAGAAATATCACGTTTCTGTGCTTAAATATCACGTTTCTTAAAGGAAAAACTGAGAAGTGAATTTAAATTGAGGATTTTTATGTGAGGTGTCGATACTCTTTCCTTCTCGAAACTATTAGTACCGAACTGAGACTAGCCCAATGTTCAAATTTTATGCTCTCAAAGGCAATATGCTGTTATACATTGTATAAAATCTGTAAAATCTATCTGTGTGTATAGACTGGAAGCCTGTGTTCGTTTCAGTGATACTCCAGGAGTAAAGAGAACACAAACCGAATCTTTTCCTCAATGGTCAAAGGTATTCCTATTGCAAAATGAGTCTCCTCTGAAACATTACATATTTTTAGTGTGCTCTTTTACAACGAGTGTTGCACAACAACGATTTGTCATATTTTATAATGCGGAACTCCTCTGAGATGAGTAAACAGCTTTCATGAGGAGATAGAGAGGAAAATATACTTTTAGTAATATTAAATGTATTTAAAGATTATTTCATACTCAGGTTCCCTGCAAAAATAATACCATACTCTGCCTATAGATCTTCCTCTTAATAAGTTCAGTAGAGGCGTCTTATTCATTTCCTGGGAAGCAACGCTCTTTGTAAGAATTATTCGCAAATGCAGTTAAATTAACATCTTCAACTGCTTTTACCCCACAATCATGAAAATAACTGCATCCAGAACCATTTCACTTTAAAAAAGTCATTTTAGCCTGAAGTTTGGCAAAAAAAATAAAACTGAAATGCTTAGAAATTTACATTTTTGTCACTCCATAAATCAAAACTTACTTTACATATTAGAACAATTTTTGTGAGAATTTTGGATCCGAGCTGATAACCTTTTGCCAAGTTTTAACGAAATGCAAATTGAAACATCTGAGATATTAAACAGACAATCGAGGTTTATGGTTACATCATAAGATTATTGCCCAGTAACACTGCATGCTATGGCCCCAATTCCGAAACACTCGCAGCCTTTATGTATGCAAGCAACCCTCGCGAACACAAATATACGTGCTAATCTAACCTCATGGCACCGAGAACACGATGTTGGATCAGCAATTGACATGCAAACTGTTTTGCTAAGGGAACATTCCTCCAGAAGATGTAGGAGGGTGTATGTGTAGAAAAGGGCAGCAAACGATGGCAGCAGCTTAATTATAGTAGCACTAATGGCAGGAAGGGAATGCGGGGCTGAGGAGAGCCAGCAGCGTGAGCTCAGAGCAGCTAGGGAGCGTACCGGACCCGCTCCTAGGCTTGCTTGAGCTGGAGTGGGTTCGCTGGAGTCACGGGACATGGATTTTTTTCAACAGATCAGGATGTGACCCATGCCTGTAGAGGCTGCATAAAGCCAAAAAGCCCACTAGCTGACAAATCACAAAGCCGCGGTGCTCTCCTTGTAGGTCACACCAAGGAGCATCCTGGCACCGATGCCTGTGCTGGAGATGCGCACCATAATGCAGACCTTATGTAGTGCCGAGGGAAGTGTTAATTAATATCTTTAATTGTTACGCGCTACACCAAGAGAAGAACAAGCGGCCTGCTGGACACGAAATCTTTCCAGGCAGCGCGGGTACGCTCGGCGAGAGCCACCGCCCAGCCCCACGCCTCCCAGAGGCAACGTCGACGTGTCCCCGTCCAGCCCTGTTCCGACAACAGAGAAACGGCTGTTCTAAACGAGCCGTTGTTAATGAGGAAGGGTGTGCAGTGCTCAAGCTGTAAAAAAGGTCAGACTTGAAGAGAAGGGATTCATCTGGTGCTCCAAGAGACACCAGTGCTAAAAGCAGGTCCTCCGAGGGAATGACCGGCATGGGGCCTTTGGGTGAGGCTGGCATCAGCTTCATCAACCTTCTCTTCGCCATCCTCCTCCCTTGGCGTCCAAAGAAGAGGGGGCAACAACAAGTCCTTTGAGGGGGTCCACAGCATATTTTTGAGAGGTATGTCAAGCGCTAATACAAAAAATAGATGCGCTGCAAACAGTTCACCATGAGGTTACTAACCAGTGGATGCCCCCAAAGTCTTGCCGTTCGGCTCTTCTAACCAAATAAATTGAGACTAAATTGTAGGCTAAACTTTCCTCTGGTAGAAGAACGTTCCCACTCAAATTTCCCTGTTCTAATTGCAGAAGCTAGAAATAAAAATACTTTCATTCAAATAACCAGCATTCAAAATGCTTTCAGCTGGACTTCGCCTCCCCAAAACCGGCAAAGACGCATGAAAGATGTTCTGTATTCTCATTTTTATGGGCGTTACAGGCCAGGACTCCATAGGTGCTGTCCTACCACAAAACGAAGATGATTATCCGTACTTCAAATCATGATATTTTATTACGACAGTTTATAGTCCTTATTTAATCATCTCAGCATGTACTGCACGGAGTCTGCAGTGGAATCAATTCATTTCTAGCAAGTATTGGGCCAAATTGTGCTTTTACTCCCTGGAGGAGGGGTGCGGGTAAAATATACAGAACAGCTGGGGCCACCCAGTAGTTCAGCAAGGCACTCCAACAGCGGCAATGGCAGATACAAGCTGAAAACGTCTTTAAAGAGCCCTCAGTTCTTCATCAAAGCCATAATTATATTCTGAACATTTTTTCCCCCATAATCATTTTCATCCAAAAATTTGCCAAAAAAATTCATCGCGAAAGGCGTAGAAATCTACATTTTTGACGCTCCATAAATCAAGAGCTTATTTTACATAGCAGAACCAAACTGCAGTATATTTTACCTCGACCGTACTGCCTTTTAGCGTTACCTGCTCCATCTCCGCACTTGAGGATTTTTACATCCCCTTCCACTGCTCCTCCTCAGTTTTTTTGGTTTTAAAGTCTCTCTCTCCCCAACAGTGCCCTGAACTTTCTGCCAACATCCATGAGTCGCAAACGAGTGTGGCCTCGACCTCCAGCCACGTCCTGGATGGTAGAAGGGTCTCCCCTGGGGAGGATGCATTTCGGAGTGCTCTTCATTCCAAGAGCAGGGTGGTGGAGCCATCTCTCATTTTGTGTTAGCGCATTTAAAAAAAAAACAACAAAAAAAAGTTTGCTCTCCAGTTTAATCTCCGATTTCTTTTTTAAATCGGAATGAATCGCTTTTTTGGGGAGGGGGGAGGGAACTGGATCATAAATTCGTATCATCCAACCACAACCAAAACAAAACACAAGTAAATCCGAGAATAATAGTCGCTTTTCAGACACGATCAAGCTGGGTTTGATTTGTGTTATTTATCAAGAGTTAAGAAACCTTGTTTCCCTTCACCAGTCCCCTGAGCCATTAACTTTCACATTGAATCACATTCTTATAAGATTATGGGAATTTTCAGTTTAGAAAATCCAAAGCATTCTGCAGCTGAGCATATTTAGTCGCATTTTACAGTTCTATTTTAAAATAATACCACTACATCTGATACCCCATACTTGTCTGTGACAAATGTAATATGCAAACATCTTCCATTGCATAAACGGCACAGGAATGGCAATAACAATACGCTGAACATCTAACTCCCATTGTCTGGAGGGCAGTCTTAATATTGCCGAGTAAATGAGTGAAATGAGCATTGCGGTCTAAGTGTCACATAAATAATGGTTTCAATTACAAAAAAAAAACCCCAAAACTGTACCACCACACCCTGGCCATCTCAAAAAGCAAAGCTCCAGAGGTTTCCCACAGACAAATATATAAACCAGCACTGAATTTCTCCCCTTTCCGCCTCTCTAAGGCAGATAGTTTAGTGGCCTCTTTTCTTTCAGGAACCTATTTTTTGTGATGAAACACAGCTAAAAACATTGCACGGTTTTTCTATGAACAGGAGAAGGCTTTCGGGGCAGACCAGCCTTTTCCCTCGCATGATGAAGGTCATTCACCAAAGCTGCTGAGTGGCAAGTCGAGCCATTCTCACAGAGATATAAATCACTCTTTTTCCATCTGCCAAAGGTGGAGAAAAAAAGCGTGAGCTGACCAAACTAACCTGGGAATTCAGCCTTGCATGAAATCTGGCTTCCAAATCACCATATGACAGCCTGTTCTCCTAGTGCCACAGGCACAGAAGTAGGTGTCTCTTCCCCCCAAAGTTCTGAAGAACCATGAATACCCTTGGGTAAAACTATCTGCAATCCATCGCAGGCTCTGTACTCGACACCTGCTGAGACGCAGTCACCCACAGAGAGTGGTACAATGATGCAGGGGATAGCCTACAAAACAGTGAATACCCTCAGCTGTTTATCTGTGGGTTTGATCATTTTCTGTCATTCCCCGGCGTGGTTTTTTGTCAGCGGGGATCTGCAAAATGATTTTCATCGGCTCAGATGAAAATCAAGCAATCCATTCCGTCGGAACAGGGAAAGTTCAAGCAGTTGAGGGTGGCAGTTTAGATTATGGATAACAGCAGTAAACCTTGCCTTAATAGGACACTCCCCACTTCATCACCGTGTTCCAGAACTATTTTTGGATCACCTGCTTAAACTGCAGTAGCAGCTCTACGAGCTTCAGTTGCAAGTCAAGATCCAGGTCAGTTTGCTGATGCCTGCCCAGGAAACATCCCAGCAGCTTGTCCTTGATTCCGACTGTTTACAATCTTCAGTGAAAGATAGAAACAAGCCCAGAGAGAGGGAGCACAGAAACATGAGTGAAGAAAGGTGTGTGCAATGCTGAGCCGTTCCCCTTCTTTCATTTCATCAGCTGAAACATCTGGAGCTTTTTAATGCTCTTTTCTTATTAGCTGTGCAGCATGCTGATCTGTAGGGTGGGATTCACTTTGTGCAGAGGGTTAGCTGGAGTGACGTGATAAAGGCTGTTTGAAAAGTCTACGACATGCAGGCTCCATCAAAGCTGGCCTCCCTCTCAGACTGAAAAGGAAACGCTGGCTCTTTTTCAAGGTGAATTTATCTGGCAGACAAGTTATTTGAAAAGGTATGACCCTCCTGACAGCAGACCTCAGAGCAGCAACACCAGATTCCGCAAAGAGAAAGATGGAATTCCGTATTCTCCAATTTAGAAATGAGCTTCTTCAACAAAGGACAATACGGAAAATTTTAAGGACAAGGCTTACCTACTTAAGAAGAAAAAACGTGTTATTGCTAGGAACCAGGTGTGCTGTACAGTCTCTTGTTTAACACATCGTTTTATTTACTCAAGTTCTTACATGGGCATTCCTGACAAAGATTTGAAGGTAAAAAGTATTCCAACAGCAAAACTAAATACCACTTTGTTCTGAATTACTGCGGTTTCTTTTGACCCATCTTCAATTTTTGCAGCTGATTTTGTGAGGCGTTAGCCTCAGCAACAGGAAATTAAGAACCATTATGGAACCAGAAAGTTTCCAAACCAAAACGCATACGTGTTTAACTATGACTTGCCTACAGCCACACTGCAGCTCCAGCCGTGGTCCCGTCCATGGCTACGTGACAGAAGTTACACTAATCAACCCAAACAGGAAAAAACTCAAACAACCATCACTTAACTGTCAGAATCACAGCTCCTGTGGGATCTCCACAGGGGTTTCCCAGGCAGCAGCAAACCTGTCTGTCTTAAAGGGTAGCGCGGACACCTTGAAAACACGGGGAGCACCTTGCATCCACCAGATCCCGTCCCATGGGTATGATTAGGTGGCATGACAGGCCAGGCTCTGAACACAGGTTATAAAACCACACTAAGCATGGGTCATTACCTCCTCACTTTATTTGCAGGCACATTCAATCTCTTCTTTTGCTCATGCTCCCGCTCCCTGCTCTGCGTTAGTGCAGAGGGGGCAAGCAGGAGGGCTGTGAAAGTGATGGCAAGATGTGCAAGCTTCCTTTGTGCTACCTCCTGGAGCTTGCAAGGTCTTACGAGCAGTCACTGCCCGAGATTTGGGCTCAGCCCTCTGACAGAAATTCAGACAACCGGCACTCCGCTCACCACATCCGCCCCGACTAAGGCTAGCGTTTCTCCAAAACCGCACAGCCCGACCTTAAAGAAGTTCCACCCCGTGTTCACCTCCTCACTGCAAAGCCCAGCCAGCAACTTTTTCCAGACGCTACACCTTCCTGACTGCCTTTCCATTAATTGAGTACAGTGTACAAATTAGGTATTTTGGATTCACCTCATCCACTGCCAGTGTTGTTCGTAAAGTCTTTTTTCTCTGATCCTCAGGGCTAGGTAACACAGACTGCATGATACTGCAGTTTGTTTGTGGGCATGGAAGTTAATTTTAATGCCAATTTTTGTACCTGAGATACTGTAAACGAGTGTCTTCAACTTATATTGCCCATCGTAAACTTTTTTAACCCATGAGTCATTTTCAAAATAATAAACGTAACTATTCCATAAAAATATCTCAACACAGAAGAGCCAGAAAAGTGAAGGACATGAACAGATGGCACATCAATCTTCTGCATTTATACAATTTGTTTTTTAATGCAAATAGTGTGGGTTGCCTGCTCTTGCCTTGGATATTGTTCCAAAGACGAGCACATTTTCTTATCTTTCTGGATCAATGTGACATTTGCAGTTATCATAAAGTGGGAGCCCATTTAATGATGTTAATGCTTCCTTAATGCAAAAATAAAATCACCTCCTTTATAAAAGCAAACAGATTAAAAGTCCCAAAGAGACCATTGAAATCTGTGACATTTGCAGTTACTGGTAGCTAGATGGCTTGATTATACACAGGTAAAAAATACCTTGAAAGCATTGTTTACGCTCATTAATCAGAATATTAAATAGGAATGCTAGAGTCTCCTCAGTTAAAATCAGTTTCAAAAAACTTATTAATAAAAAAAAAATAAAAATGGAGACATCATTTCGTACAGCCTGTTTAGACGGTTCAAAAAACCCCAAACTGCAAACAACCAAACTTATGGCCTTATGGCAGCTTGGTAAATCTTCAGACCCCAGATGTAATATGTGGTCTGCATTTTTATTTGCACATATTGGAAAGGGGCTCTGCCAGCAGTCCCTGATTCATGCCTGTACCGTTCCCTCCACGGTGCCACCAAGCAAGTGGCACATCGCTAATATTTCTGTTCTTGCCCATGGGGAAAATGTGAGTCTTTTATGTCTTGCGTGGACTTTTGGGAAAAAAAAAAAAAACACCACCAAAAAAATCCCAACAAAATAGAACCCACAAAGCAGAAAAACAAAACAACAACAATACCTTCTCTTCTGGGTTCTGACAAAAAGATAAATTAAAAATTACTGAAATCTCACTTGAGTACAATATATCCTGCAAGACTCAGATTCCTGGACTCCCAAATTTGGCTGGGGCTGCATTACATCTCTCTAGTTCTAACAGGAAAAAGTAAGTAAACGGTACAAAAACCATGGTGTATTTTTCATTTAAAAAAAAAAAATCTTAGGAAAAAAATTATGTTTAAACAACCCAACATTTTTCGATTTGGGATTGTCTGAAAGTCAAAACAGGGTGATGGCTTTTGTGGAAACATCATTCTGGGCAAAAAAAAACCCCAAACCCCAATCAATCCCCTCAAACCACGCTCATGATCTTTCCCAGGACAACAGCTACTGCTTCTTCAACGACCACCAGAAAGCTCTAAGGGCTCTGGAAAAGCAGCACCTGCCCCAGCCCACTGCCCCCAACACGGTCTTGTGGCAAATAAACTCTACTCGTTATTTCTTTTTTAACATTTTACACTGGCGGAGGGATGGAGGAAATCATCACAGAATCAGTAAGAGTAACTGGGTAACGCACACTATGCTCTATTCCCTCTCGGGCTTCCTTACAGACCTGCAGCTTCTTGTAACCACTTCTTTATTGCCCTGTTGGAGATGCTGCCCTTGGACACAAACACGAAACGGGGTGGGGTGGGGTAGTCACGATCATCGGGAACAAACCCCCCTGTGAAATACCCCACTAACTAGAAAAGGTAATGAAAAAACCCACCTTTTAATTCCCTGCCCTTCCCCTTCTGAATGAGCTGTTAAAAGACCAAAAAAACTGTTATAGCGACACCATAAAAAGAAGGGGAAAAAAAAAAAAAAAAAGAAGAAGCCCAAAAAAACAAAGAGCGCTCAGCTCCAGGCGTGTCCGAGGGGCTGGCAGGGAGAGACAGCGCCCACATGGGAAAGTTCTGTCACCCCATCTGAGATATCACTTCGCGGTGGCAGCTCTCCAGAGGCAGAACGGGTCCCACCTGTTTGCAATGTGTTTAGCTATTAATATTTATATAGTAGTTCAAGTGGGTATAAGAAAAAAAAAAGGGGGGGGATGAAATTCATCAAATTGTATGTCATCTCTCGGTGGTGTAAAATAAAAACCGTTGCAGCAGGGGGAGAGGGGAATGGCTTGTTTTCTTGCCTTCCTGCAGAGCGAAATGTCGCTGCTCTCAAAATGTCTCAGCGCAAAAAAGCGTTTGGCAATCGCTTCGGTGCGATCCACACCTTGACATCCAGGCTAAATAGCATGGCCACGGCCTGGCCCTAAAATCACAAGGCTTTGAATAGCACCACACAAATAACACATTTATCAGTTCTGTGGCCCGACTTACAACACCAGAAAGAAAAAAAAAAAAAAAAAAAAGCAATAAAGACTTGCATTGATGCGGAAGTCATTTTTGCAAGCTTCGCTCACTGTGCCGAAAAAAGCCCTCGAAAACGTAATTTTTCATTTTACTAAGGTATGGATTCATGGATTGCTGTGAGGGAGAGGGGCGGCCAAGGGGAGCCCAACTCCCTACACAGAGGTGACGTTCTGGGGACATTTCCGAACTCGGAAGACATGGGCATGCCAGACATACTGCTGGTGCTCAGCCTGTTTGGATTTGTTCCGCTTTCTATAAAATACTTCACCATTCCTTGAAGTAAAAGAGAAGAGAATGACTGATCACCCAGTAATAACTTTACCTTGCTATGTACTTGAGGCAAAAATAAATAATAATAATATGAAGGGGATGATTTCAGCATGCAAAAGACAGAGACATCCACTCCAGGTGTCCTGAACCACAGAGGATGGAGCAATTCCCAGGTAGGCATGAGGCTGGGGCTGAGAATACTGCTCTAATAATCTAAGTTAAAAATTAATCTGCCTGACATAATTGAGATCTAAGCCACGGAAAGCTGAAGAGGTTTCAACAGGAAAAATCCAAAAGCCCTTTACGCTAAAATGAATGCCCATCTCTGGGTAGTGGCCCAAGTACTCATGTTTTCTTTGTATAAATGGGAAGGTTGCCTGCCCTCGAGGAGACACGGAGCAGGCAGTGGAGGTAGGAACTCAAACTGGATTTTCTGTTCGATCCTGTGACTATTATCCCGTTCTTCTTTCAAAACTGAACCTGGTCAGAAAATTCAAGGCAAATCTGTGAGCAATTTCAGGCCTTCTGAAAGTGAATTATGTATTTGCCAAAACACGAGCAGAAATCGCCCAGCCTCTGCACTGAATAGGAACAGCCCCCGAGAGCATCCTGAACGGCAGTGATGGTGACAGCAACCTGCGCCGGCCACTCACGGGAGGACACGTGCACCCAACCAGCAAAGAAGAGAAGGGAAACAAAGCTGCTTCTTCCAGGTGCTGAGAGTTTTCGGTCAGGAGCGATTCTCTACACCTCCCCACCTCTTTTCCGCTGATGGTTCCCAAGGTCAAAACAGTCCAGGGGAGAAAATTAAGCCAAAGAAACATTAGAAAGAAGGAAATGATAAACCGGAGTGACATATGGCAATTGTGAAACGTCTAGGTGTTACCATGTCAGGAGACCTTGCGAGGACAACTTAGACTAGCATGTGGTTTAGTTACTTGGCTCACGTAACCAACAAACCCCACGTGATAAAGTCACCACAAGCCCCAAATCAGGATATTTATCTCAGTTCGAGCAGGTGCTTCTACTTTCCATTTAGTCTTAATCCAATCTCTCCAAGAGCTTTCATCCCCATCAGCCTAATCAAAGCCTTTTTATTTTCTATCATAAATTTTCAGCATTAGTTTTCATGAAATCTATACAAAGCTCTGTATGCTCTTGTAGTAAATTCATTTTAATGAGAGCATTTGTCTCTGCCAGGCAGACTCATTGTACTGGAGGCATTTTGAAACTTCCTTTCTTCCAGAAATAAAAACTAAGAAACTCTTTCCCTGTCTTCAGCTTCTATCCACTTGAGCACTTTCAGAGTGTACAGTTTTAAACAAAAGTTTTCTACTACTCTTTTTCACGCTCCATTCAGCAAATGCTTTTAAAGGGCAGACTCTTAAAATTCCACCCTTCTAGAGGCCCTCCTGTTGGTGGAGAGAGCTAAGTAAATTCCTGTGTGCAGAAGTGAGGCAG
This sequence comes from Trogon surrucura, assembly GCA_020746105.1. NCBI lineage: Eukaryota > Metazoa > Chordata > Aves > Trogoniformes > Trogonidae > Trogon > Trogon surrucura. The sequence continues at coordinate 44,794,256 of CM036621.1, forward strand.
CACCTTGATCTGGAAGCGGAGAGGATGGACGCATACAGATGAGCCAATGTGCCATCATAGTACTGCACCAAGTAGTAGGCAATGAGCAGAAGAATAGAGGAATAGGATTAGCCTTTCAAGGGAATGGGCTAGCAAGCTATCCAGCATGGCAACCAAACTACTGAAGGAAACCTCTTCCCTTCCTTGTCCAACCATGAGCTCCAAATTCACCAGATCTTTGGTTTATACAGTGGAAAAGTGACTTGGCTTTCTCTCTTCTATCCTATATCCGGTAAGCATGTCCAAATGAAGATGCAGGCAGTTGAAAGGTTGATCTCTTCAGCTTCTTGGCTTAATCTAAAAATCCAGAAGAGTCACAGGAAGCATATTTTTTTTTTTGCTCCTACCCAGATTTTGGAGGTCTGTGGGAGCACAGCACTCTTTGCTCATTTACACTACACTGAATCATCCTGAGATTTTCATAAAACAGAAACTGAAGGAAGAATACATCAAAAATGAGAGATGAAAGACACCAGAACACAAAAACAACACTGTAGATCAAATCAAGCTCCAGCTAGGATGTCACTTCATCCTACTAGGAACTGACGGTGGCTACTAAAGCCAAGTTAGTACAATTTCTGTTTAAAGAATGTGAGAATTCTTTGGAACGAACAAAAAGAGGATTGGATTTCTGTCTGGCCACTGAGACACCACCACTTCTAACCCACACCAGAAAAATGCCAAATTTGTCACCATCTTTTTCTTTTCTTTTTTTTTTTTTCCTGAATTAATCCCGGTCTTAGGGTATGGAGAAGATGGATAAATGGAAGGAGCCTTTTCTCTCCATCGTGAACCCAGGACAAGGGCACAGCGCACACATTCGACACGCCAGGCAGAGAAGCCTGGGTGCTCCCCCGTTATGCCAGCTCCGCTGCCTCCTTGCTCGCGAGCATCCCTCTTCCCACCTCCCTCATGTTTAAATCAGTTCCACTGCCATTCAGATGAATGTTGAAACCCCTACGTGGCTGGCAATTCCTAGAAGAGGACAAATCTTTTCCAAAAGCTGGGCTGAACTTAAAAGTAGATACAAAATAATAGTATAGATTTTCTTTCTCTGTTCCGCTCATCACAGCCCTAAGATTAGCATAAAAATGTGCTATCCTAACTAAGCAGTCTGTTAACTGATAAGCTATCAAAAAATCATCTGTTATTTTTATAGCTCAAAGGCAGATGCCATTTCAAGAACCAGAGTTGATTGAGTAGGATTTTTAGTGCTTCGTAGATTTATCATTGTAAACTTGAGGTATTTGAAAACAGAATGATTCGAGTCTTGAAATATTACCTCAAGAGCAATCAAGCATTAGGAGTTTTGCCGGTCTTAAGTTTTATCTGGAATGAAATAATTTAATCTCATATCATAAAGAATTTGAGTTGTTTTCTAATGTGTGCACTAAAAAGAAAAAAAAAAATTCCTTTCTGCATTACGGTCCAAAGGGATGTAATTACTCAGAAGCACGGATGTCAAAGCTTTCCAGCTCCTCCCGCAGGGCCCCCTCTGCACATCTTGATCACATCCCGCTTCTCCAGAGCAGATTTGGTAAGGACCTCAGACAGTCAGTTGCAATCAAGCTTACCGTATCAGGTTTAATCATTTAATTGGCTTGGCACTGACCAAGATGCCCCAACGATACCTGTCCGATCATCCCACAGAACCTTGATCGTGAAATCGAACCACACATGCAGGAGAGGAAGGAGACTACCAACACGTGGGCTGCACAGTAAATCAAGTACGCAGAGTTTTTTGATAGTAGGCAGAATGGAACAGGGCCAAGGTGCAACGTGGAGGAAGAGAGAGGAAAATGCGGAACACCACCAACCCCGCATCGCGCGTGACGCAGCCGCTGCGTCAGGAAAACGCGGTATTGCCGCGGAGAAGAAATTGGTGATAAGAGCATTGAAGAGAGTCTGCAACCAGTTATTGCGATTAATATTAAACTTTTGTGAGTCCTACAAGCTTGTGCATCAAGGCGTGGGCAGACTGGTTTTCCAGAGCAGCTCTTCCACATTTTATACCAGTCAAAACAATTAGACATACCTCTAAGTTGATGTCCTCGGAGAAAGAGGCATGACATTACCCCCGAAAGAGAAAAACAGGAGTGTCAAAACATGCATATCACCCATTTTCAGAGGAACTTGCCTCTGAAATACTTCAGCGCTTAGGACAGCACAAGTTTGCAGGGATTTACTGGGATGAACCTCCTTTCTCACTAGCTCTTACTGACTAGAAGCCTAGTTCAGGCTTCTCCGCACATTAGGCTTTACTCCATCAATCCCTTCAGGGATAGAAGACCCAGCAAGAGAGTTAATGAGGCTAAAGACCAGTACCAACTGCTCTTCCTGAGCCTTTGGCGCAGTCAACCTACGGGCTGCTTCCCCCATCTCACATTGTCTCGGGGAGTGGGACCTGCAGTCTTTGGAATGCAGCACCAAGGTGCTGAGTGTTCCAACACACAGCATGGTCAAGTGTGTTTGAGGAGTACCTATAACTTGGGAAAGGGGGGGAAAAAAACCACCCGATACTCATTGTCTACTGGGAAAAGATGCATTCTTCATGCACAACCATTGACTGTCTGTCATTACAGGCATAAGCTCGTCCTGTCCTTGCTCTAGAAGCTGAGCTGGTGCAGTCATGGCAGAGCTCATGCTCAGCATGTGTGTCCACCTGTGGGACAGGGTACCAGGCCCACAGGTCTCCCTGGGTCCTGGTGAGCAAGGACAGCATGCAAAGAGCTAGCACAACACCCCATCTGGCATCACAGTGGCCTAGAGAGGTAGTCCAAGGGGCAAGAATGCTCACCTTACCCTTGCCAAGCTGCCTGACGGCGAACATCAGAAGTCTCTGCCTGCTTTTAGGGTTTTACAGACCTTACGCTACAAAAAAATAAAAATAAAAACCAAATAAAAATACCCACCAGCTTTTCACACAGCAAAGACACAGCTCTCTGCCTAGTGGCAACTGCCTCCCAAACACAGGACCTCCTGCTAGCCCTCGGCCACTGCTAGGAATGGGGCTGGGGTTCAGCCTCTCTCAGTAGCGTGCTACCGAGTGGGTGTGGGAAACGACACCACGTGCTTCCATATGTGCTAACAAAGCTCCCAGTGAGCTACAGTGGCATCCTGGAGACCTATAGGCTTCAAGGGAATCAATTAAAAAAAATAAAAATCAAGAGCAGCAAAATACTGGAGTGGGTTAAAAGCTGCTGTGTCAAAGCTGAAAGGACATTAGTGGTCCAGGGACACCTAACTTTGCACATGAATTTTCCCCATCAATTTTTAGCAGCCAGATCCCTAAGAGGCCTCAGCTTTTGATGGCTATCTCCCAAAGACAAGGGCAGAGATGTTTTTCTTGCCCAAAATAGTTAGAAGTCATCAAACAGCTCCGTACTTACGAGGCCAACCTTTCCCGACCTTTCCGGCTAGACCAACTCCTGTTACATTAACCCCTGACCTCGAGTCTCCTTAATAGCAATATTCCCGGGCACCACAATTTCCCTCCCACCGTGTTGGCTCAGGGAAATATTTACTATCTCGGCTTCAGAATTTATTTTTCAACAGAAGTGGCAGGGACCACCCTATTCCACCCCTTCCTCATGCAGTACAAGTGAAGTAATTCCCGAGATATTATTTTACCCGAACAAATGTGCTTCAGAGCCCCCTTAGCTTTGTACGAAGCCCTGACTTCCTATCAAAATCAAACAGGGACCTTGTCAGATCTGAGATGGATATAAACAAGAAATGGGAGCCCATAATTGGTGATGGAAATCAGATAAGCCCCTTTTAAATACAACCATTGATAGAGAAATGGGAACTCAAATTACCTTTGATTAAGTCTCTTAAGAAAATAAAGCGAGGGGGAGGGAAAGGAGGGTCTGGCTTAGCAAAACCACTCTTGTGGATAAAATCACTGGGAAAGGAGTGGAAGGAGATGGCTGTAGCTTGTCAAACTCCCCAGGCTGGATGCAGCAGGGCTGGAGCCAAGGAAAAATTCCCCACCCACTGTTGATGGTGTCAGTACTTGTGGCAGAGTCCCTGAGAAGGGGCCACGATGGGCGTTTCAGCTCTGTTGGATGCCCTCATTACTCCAGTCCCTGCAGCCAGAGGCCAGGCCGAGGTTATGCATAGAAAGGCAGCTGACGGTAGATGGGGACACATGATACCAGCTTTCTGCAGGCTTTTTAGACTTACAGGGTTCACCTCATTGCTTCCACCTTTTTAATGTGATTGCAGGTAAATCACGTTATTTCAAAACTGGACTATGAGGAGCTTGCTCGGTGATCCATCACCTATGGATTTGGCTGTAAGCCTGTCTGGTGCACCTTTAAATAGGAGGAAAAAAAAAAACCACCAAACTGTTTTGTTGCTGGAGGTCTGGCTGACCTCTTCAGTTAATCTGAGTTTCTCACCATTTAATTACACTTAATTGTAGCGATCAGGGACTTGCAGATATTTCATCCAATCGGGAATTAAAATAAATTTTTGGATGCGCACCCAGGCAGGAGAAAAATAATTACTTCCAAAATGAAACTGAAATAAGCAAAAAGAAGAAAACTTCCTCTGGGACTGCCCACCCACCCAAGGAAGCCAGGGATCGGTGGGAACCACCAAGAAAGGGGAAAGGCTGAGTCTTTTGAGGAGTAAGGCAGGGGAGTCCCCGCTCCGGGCAGTGCGTGACAAAGTCAAGGTCGTCCCCCAGCCTGTCACCGCATCACCTCGTGCCAAGCCACTGGCTGGTTTGCTCCCGTGCTCCCGATCCAGCAGCTGAGGCTTAGGACAGGTACAATTACTCAGCTACTGTAAGCAATACCTTCAGCTTAATTACAGACCAAACCCCTATTTGCGGGTCACTACTCTGTCAGGATAAATAAGCATTTTCACACAGTATTACGCTTCTCTATTTCTTTTGGCCGGTAATACTGGATCCTGCCCAAGTCTGTCCCCAATGACCACAATAATCATTCTTATCTGGACTCTAATCAGAGTCGTACGTAACCTTATCACGCACACGTTTGTAAACATGCGGTGTTTAAACAAGTGTAAGGTCATAAGGAACTCCGGTATTTTGAGTGCGTTTGTGAAACTACTCATTTTTTGAAGAATGTTTAAAATTAAAACTTCTGATTCTAGAAAACTGGATATTTAGGGGCTATCGGATTGAAATACAGCTGCATGCAAAACTGATCTTTATAGTGACGGATGGGTCCCTCTGTGCAGATAAAACCCAGATTTAAAATATTTTTTTTAATTGTTATTGTCTTTGTGTTCAAGGACTGATTGTGGGAAAAATGCCATTCTCTGACCATAAAAATAAAAAGAAAATACAATAAAGCAGTAATTGGTCAATGATGATTGAACTAACGACTGTACAGTGCCAGTCAAACACACATCAGAATTGGTCTTTGGACTCTTCACGAAGGTACACCACTGTTTCATAAGACTAATCCAGCATTATAAATTCTTCATTTTATGTCAGTTTCCGCCATTATCACACACGCCTTGTGATAAATTGCATACATTATTAAAGCTTCCTAATTTAGACAACACAGCGCATGATAAAAATGAAGGGTTATCTACACCGAAAGCAGGTCAGAAACAAGTTGTCACCAAAATGGCAATTATCTTTTTGTTTGTTTGTTTTAATCTTAACGATGAGGATTTGGAGGGTTTTTGCAACATTAGGATAAACTCCCCTGGCAATTCTCTATCCCAGTTGCGCCCTCGCTCCCAAACCCGGGTCCACTCAGTGGGATGTGCCGGGGACGCAGACACCCCTCTCCAGTGAAATCGCACAGGGCTCCTTTCCCTGTGTGGTCCATTCTGAGACTTCACAGCCTCCGTCAAAGCGTGCTACTAAAGTTCTCAGTAGCCGGCTGCGTGATTTGTTATCAAACACCACCACAAAGGAAAGCATTTGCTCTCCACAGAGGCGTTCATCCACTGATAGCTACCAGGGGCCGTCTCCACCCTCGGCCAAGCTCAAAGCAACACAGACTCGACTGCACACCAGAAACTCCCGTGTGGTGCCACCAGCCTGCATCAGCCTGACCCTTGGCATTTTGGTAACACCCAGGAAGCAACACCAGCTTCCCTCAGCACAGGCTCCGCCACAGCAAGAAGCCACAGCACGAATCACAGAATGTCAGGGGTTGGAAGGGACCTCAAAAGATCATCTAGTCCAGCCCCTCCGCCAGAGCAGGATCACCTACAGTAGGTCACACAGGAACACGTCCAGGTCGGTTCTGAATGTCTCCAGAGAAGGAGACTCCATAACCTCCCTGGGCAGCCTGTGCCAGGACTCTGTCACCCTCACTGTGAAAAAGCTTTTTCTAATCTTCCTGTGGAACCTCCTGTGTTTTCAGCTTGAACCTATTGCCCCTTGTCCTGTCACTGGACATCACTGAGAAGAGCCTGGCTCCATCCTCCTGACACTCCCCCTTGACATATTTATAAACATTAACGAGGTCACCCCTCAGCCTCCTCTTCTCCCAGCCCCTTCAGCCTTTCCTCTTAAGGGAGATGTTCCACTCCCTCCATCATCTTTGTGGCTGCGCTGGACTCTCTCCAGCAGTTCCCTGTCTCTCTTAAGCTGAGGGGCCCAGAACTGGACACAATATCCCAGATGTGGCCTCATCAGGGCAGAGCAGAGGGGCAGGAGGACCTCTCTTGACCTACTTGCTACTCCCCTTCTAACACACCCCAGGATGCCATTGGCCTTCTTGGCCACGAGGGCACATTGCTGGCTCATGGCCATCCTGCTGCCCACCAGGACCCCCAGGTCCCTTTCCCAATGCGCTGCTCTCCAGCAGGGCAGTTCCCAACCTATACTGCTACATGGGGTTATTCTTTGCCAGGTGCAAAATTCTTTCCCAGGTGTTCTTCCTGACAAAGCATCAGGAGGAGGTGAGGAAGTAAGTCTCAAAGCAGGGGTGCTCAGGGATCCAGGTAGGTCCCTGGCATGCTCCAAATCGTACTGAAAAAGGAATGAGAAGTATCAGATAGAGATAAAACAATCGCACAGAGGAGATCCGATGCACCTGTATGTCAGTGCAATCTCTGAAGCATCAAATCATGCCATACACTCTGTATATACACATACAAACACATAAGGGAAGAAATTAACACAATTCCTTGGGTCATGGAGTTCAGTACTGAAACGATATTGCTCCATCATACGCTGTTAACATGTACTGGCACTGCAGGACTTAAGAGCGCAGGCTGCAGTTGCATCTCTGGCAGAAGGGATGAAGATGGGAGGCAAAAGGAGGAGGCAATAGACTTGAAGCGCACCTGAATTATAACGTTAGGAGTTACAGCTTCAGCTCATGGCTCAAGGCACAAAATTCATCAGGCCTGACCTTGACCCAGAGCTCCTGGAGAGGAGGGCAGCTTTGCAAACCCTCAGCCTCTGCAAAACCAGAAGTAACTGCCTGGTAGGAATTTAGAAAGGGCAATTTCGTCGCGAAGTGCCACCAGACAACAAAAGTATTTTGACAGAGGGGACGCGGGCAGTGCAGCCTTGAGCTCTCCCGCAGCCCAGGCTCACCACCCAGCCCCACAGCTCCAGGGTGGGGGGGCTGCTCCAGGCTGGCCGCTCGCATTTTAAATGGGGAACGCTTACTGCACTGATCAAAATTTATATTTGTTCTGTGCAGGCGGCAGTCTCAAGCATCAAAGCCTGTTTCAACGCTGTGCCAAAACCCATAAAGTTTAAGGCTTGACCAAGCATTGATTCAGCACTAAAGCAGAAGCCTGGACTCTGGAGACTACTGAATAGCTGGATTAAATAAACACTTTAAAAATACCTCTAGTGCTGCTAATAAAAACTTGCACTAAAGAAACGCATAGATGAACCTTTGTTTGCCGAGTAGAGTTTATATTTTCATATATAATAATTATATTTACAATGGGATTATTTTTCTAAAATACCTACACAAATAAAAGCATCCACAGTGAAATCAAGGTCCTAAATACAGGTCTTTTAAGACATGGGTAAAATTAACTCTATCTGATGCTCGTTAGCAGGATTTGAGGGTCCTGCCAACACTTCCTGTCTCTTTTACGGAGAAGAAAGACAAGGGAAGACCAGTGGGAGTGAAAGCAGGAACAAGGAGAACGTGAATTACAGCAGCATCTGTGGCAGCTAACACAGCTCCAATGCTTCAGAGGTTCCAAAGACCAAAAAAACCCCAGACGTATTTTGTGACAAACTCATCTGAGCTTTCAGTAATGCTGTCAACAGACATTAGACAGCACAACTGTGTACCTATGAGCTGCCTGACAGCCTAACTTGAGCTGACCAGGGCACAGAGGGTACAAGAGCCTCTCCCCTCTCCTTATCTAAGAAAGACCAGGAACAGAGCTGGAAATGCTCATGCGTGGCTTCACTGCATCATCGGTTTCTCTTAAACCTGCTGTCCCGGAGTCATGGGATTCCCCTGGAAACAAAAACTAGTTAATGGATAGCATTTAAAGCCCGGGAAGCAATTCTACTTGGAGTAAAAAAACAGCAAGAGAGGAAAGAGGGCACACGCATGCCTTCAGATTTACAGCAAGGTTTAAACAAATTTGCCTGGGGCTAACACAGAAAAATCTCCTCGTGGTAGATGTGAGATTATGCAGGCAATGGAGGAACGCGAAGACCTTTGCCAGGTCCCAGTGCTAGGACCAGGGTGATGCAGAGACAGCAATGGGAAGCAACACGCAGAGGGTGACTTGGACAGGGCGGCTGTACACCGCCACTGCTCAGGATCAGCTGGCCGAGCAGCATAGTCTAGTCCACCTGGAAGAAATAACTAATTATGCCCCACCTCTTTTTATGTCTAATTTTAACAGCAACTTTCCTAGGATATAAAGCGTAATCTGTTATCAGTCTGACTCAGCGCTAATGAATGTCAACGACCACTGTGTCACCCCAGTTCTAAATGGTTTTTAATGTCTCCATTTACTGCTTTAAAGAACAGATCAAGATAGGTTCTTCTTGACTAGGTCATTTTACAAAGATGGATTTTAAAATACGCCTTTCGCAAGATTTTCTTATCCTACGAAATGCCACCATTGAACAACAGACAAAAAAACAAAAATAAAAACAAAGAGTTGATTAAAACAACTTCAAGGCTGAGCCACAGAGGTCCTCTCATGACTTCAGCACAGAAAGGAAGAGTAATCAAAAGTGTACTAACGCACAGTCGAACAGAGATACCCAAAAGTTTAGTTGTAAATTGCTTTACCTAATAAAATAACCAACTTGATCTTTCTCCTCATAATACTTATTTGCTTTCAAAACTCACTTGGTGTCCCCTTGGTTAATATTCCCCAGAGCTTCCTTATACTGCCCTGCAGGCACCAGCTTGGGATGCACATCATTTGTGTTCTCCATGAGACTGTAACTGGGCTGAGAGCTGCTAGAACTTACCTAATTTGCTTCTGCTCTAACATTACTGATTTTCATACTTTCTTCCATGACGGCAAACTGATTTAAATCTTTTCCCACTATTCATCTTTTATCACTGGGTTTGACAATTTCCAGGGCTTGATCGGTGAAGAAAGTCAATGGAGAACACACCAAAGGCAAGTAAGGCCACAAAGACAAGGTATAGTTTAAAAGTGATGGTTACTCCTGCCCTCATTAGTAACAACAGGGTTCTTACAGTCCAAACACCCTGCGAGTTGGGAGGATACTGCACTGCAAATTACAGTAATCAAGTCTCGTGCTCAAAAAGACTAGGGCTACTCCTAGTAGTTCACTGCGGGACATAAAAGTGCTCACCATAGCCTACGCAAGCTTCACAACAACAACAACACGACCAATGCTCAAACTCTTTGATATCACTTCAACGCAGAGCAAATTCCCAGAAGAAGTGTGGGATCAAAAGCCTTGCTAAGGCTGCCAGAACAACGAACGACCTCTGAGGTTCCCTTCTCTCTAGGAAAGGGAGCAGTGGACGGAGCGGCTTTCTCCTAGGATACTCCTACCTCACGCAGGCTGAAGAGGAACGTGTGGGTGGAGATTTAACCCCACCACTGGCACCGAGATGTGATCCCTCTGCTGCAGAAACTCCACCTTGTGTTTAGTGTATCCCCCAACTTGTGAACTTCACTGCCTGTCACGCACAGCAGCAAGTCCTGACCCAGAACAACTTCCTTTGTGCCTGTGAGAGTGGCTCTGCAGATACATGCTGGTTTATTAGGCTGTGTAAGAAAGGAGTTAACTAAATAAACAGGGAAGTTAACGCTCCATGAGAACTACTGCAGCATGGACCACAAGGCTAGCAAACACACATAGCCCTGAACACAGAAGAAAGATGGAAATTAGCTCTCTGGGGCATGTGGTTTGCTACTCTGCCTGTTTAAATAAGCTTAAATTTTTAAATTCATTAACAGGAGGCACCTTCTGCCAGTATTTAAGCATTTCATTCAGAGGGGTGAATTCTCAGGGCCTGGAAGCTGTAACACAAGCATGCAGCACCTCAAAAAGAAAAACAGAGTTTGCTTCTCTGCCTCAAATACTCTGTGTCTCCCTGGTTTCCCTTGGCTCACCGAAACCCTTTAACGCAGCTCCCCGGAGCAGGGAGAAACAAGTTTCTTTTTTAAAATAGAAACGTCACAATACTTCTGACTTGGAGAAAAAAAAAAAAATTACCATCAGATATGTTTGTGCAGCAAGCCCATTCTTCCCTTTTTATAAAGCCACAGGAGTTATAAAATATAGAACATCCAAGGACCACATGAAAAGGATGTCTGGATCTGTTAAAACATAAAGAAGGCTCTACCAGCCAAGGGCAAAAGTTTAGCAACAATAAAAGTGTCTTTAGGGTTTGGGTTTTTTTAAATACACAGAGAGAGGAAAAGAGTTTGTGGTCATGTTTTTCAGCTTTATGTATATTTGTCTATCATTTTAATATAAACAGGGTGTATTTATAAAGCCTAAAGAAATGGGAAACAGACTCACTGGTTTTTAAATGCCAAGAAGTCTCTTCAAGGATGATAAGCAATTAAAGAGGAAAGTCAATCAAACTTTTATGACACTTCTGACCAAGGGTTTTATTTTTATTGCACAAAATCCGATGTGACAACAACAGATATATACAGTAGCAGCACCCACCCGTCCTTCTGTTGTGAGGGGCCTGCCAGCATTCCCAGTAAAATCCCACTTCTGAGAGGAAAACAATGCCTGAATTCACGCACCCTTTGACAGAGGAGTTCTCGGCGCTTCTGAATATATTAATGCACGCAGCAAAGCATATAGAAATGGATACACATTTACAATTTCCATACGCATCCACAGACGCTCTCTTAGAGCGATTCTGCACACAGCCCCTAAGGAAACATGATCTGTTTTCTATGGTAAATGCTCAGGGGAGTCCAGAAATCCTTCAGTAGCCCAGAAAAAAAAATTAAGCAGGAACGGAATAAAGTAGGAAAGCAGACAATGCAGCTGGTGCGTTATTTTGCACCAGTCCCAAATATTCAGCTTGCACAGTGGTACAGACAATTTTATATTGACAAGGCAGAACTTCAGTTGTCAGGTTTTGACAGGCCATTTTGGTAGTGAAGAAGGTTTGGCTTTTTCCTGGGAGAGGGGGAAGGGGGAGAGGAGTGAAGGTGCTAATTAAAGACATAGAGCATATTATGTGCCCACGGAAAGAGAATTGAGAAGTCTCGTTAATGGCTCTTTGGATAAAGAATATCCAAAAACTGTGCGTAAAATACAATGCAGTGGGTCTGTATATTTTATAAAAGAGGGATGCTGCGTACTCCAAAATGTACAGCTCCTTATCTAAAATAAGCAGTTGTAGAAATTTTGAGTCCAATTCACAAAGAATGTTTTGGGAGATACAAGTTTCATGTCATTAAGCAACTACAACTCATACATCAAGTAGCCAGAAAACAAAAAGCAGGATAGGGGCAGGGGAAAATGAGTAATAAGCTTATTGAGAGAAAATTTCTTTTTTAAAAATTTACTTATTTATTAAAAATATAATAATTCTTCTGCTAACTCAGTTGCTGGTACTGACCTAGAGACCTGGGACAGCCCCCTCGTACCACCTGTGGTTGTGACACAGATGCACTATACCTTCCAGTTTGTCTTGCCCTCTCCAACAGCACCCACCCCACTGCCCTCCAGCTCTGCAGAGACAGCGAGGTATGAGTTCTCTAACCTGGTTTTCAAAAACCTTTTTTCAGTGGGTCAGTTCTAATGTATTTGGAATAGCTTAGTTCACTGTGCTGTTATTTTTTTCTCGCCTCCCTCAGCTTAATAGCTCTTGAGAATCACCTGCCAGAACGCAAAGCTCCTTGATTTCTTCCATCATCAGTTGGGATGAGTATCCTCAAGGGACAGAAGTTCAGTTTTGGCACAGATGCTCCACGCTCTATTTCATCAGACGAAATTCATTCCAGTGTAAATCCCAAGCAACTCTAGAAAGTCACTGAATTAATTAAAATTACACCTCGGGTTTGACCCTGGACTTGCAACAGGCTTTCCTTCCAGACAAGCTAAGCCCCAGCCCTTTCTGCCACACACCCCAGCAGCTCCCAGGCACCGAGCCGCTCTGCACAGCTTGCTGAAGAGACAAATGCAGCAAAACGCAACAAGCAATCACAGTCGAGGAATGTGTGAAAGAAGAAAAAGGTAAATATAATGTGATGTAAAAAATACAGGCGGTATCAGCACAAACTGATAAAGCGGGCTATCTTTCCTCTTAAGACACCAAGAGACTGCTCCACATTAGTCAGGCAGAATTAATAATTCACATTGAGTAATCTGGAAAATTAGATCTCCTTCTGACTATGCCTGCAAGCAGCTTACAGTTTGGTTTTACTCACTATTCTTGGAAACATCTATTCATAATTCTTAGTCCACTAGAATTGCTGTAGGAAGCAAATTCAAAAAGGGGAACAAGCCCAACTTTGGCCAACAAAGCAGATTTATTTATATTTTTGTTCGGATGCACGTAGCAGTCAGCTGAAGAGGAGGGAGCCCAAGAGCACTTTCATACAAAAGGATCAGCATCTAAATAAACAGGTCATGGATGAAACTTCACTCTCTGCCCAAAGCCCAACAGTATTTCAGCTGACCTCATTCAAGTGGCAGCATTTCCAGCCTTTGCTGGGTCAGGTCACCACCACCTTCTTGGCAATCTGTTCTGGGACCTCACTCACGGGAGAGAGGAACAGTGTTTTATTATGGAAGACAAGACGTTTCAGGTTGGGTTTCTGACCACAGATTAAGAAATACTAGGAGGGGGGAAAAACTGCGGGTTGTACTTTTCCGTGAGTTTTGGTTAAAACCTCAACAGGCACATGCCAATAATAGAGCACAAACATTTGATTCCATGTCCTTGCAGAGGATGAGATCTCTTGAGGTCCTTCCTGCCCCACATGTCTAGGATTTTAAAAACCATCAGAAAAAAAGGTTCTGGTTCTGGGCGATACAGAGCCGGTGGAGAATTGCATCATCCGACACTCCAATTTCACTAATGAAAACCAGCACAACTACAGATGGAGTCAGCTGAACACTCAACTTCCTTGCTTTTCTGGGATTAGTCAGGCCCATAACGGTCCTTCAAACAGGTTTTTTTTTTTATGGTTAAATTTTTTATACCATGCTTATCATCCAGGGAGCTCCTAGAAATAATAGCAAACATGCGTGCACAAGGGTCACACAACTGCTAAAATGTTAATGCCGTTTATTCTCTCTGGATACTGCAGTTCTCCTGACCCAAGAAGTCTGTACTTCTGCAAACAACAATGCAGGAAGGTTTCTGGAACTTTACTAATTATTCTAAAATAAGGAAGTTTGTATATTTTTCATTAGCTGCAAAGATACAAAACTCCAGAGACGCGAAAAGGCAGACACGGCTAATCTGAAAATTTGAGTACGGGCTAAGCCTTTCCCTGAGCAGCTTTGAGCTTCAAGTCATTTGAAGCCATCAGCTTCCCACCACGGCACATTTCTGCTTGCAAGCAATGTGAGACAGACACAAATGGGGGCCTTCCCTCAGCTATGAGGAACCACGGTGACCACGCAAGCGTCTTCCCTCAGCACAGACTGCCCAAGCAGCTCATGTCTCAACCTCTTGACTTTCTGCAACAAGGATCAAGCTCACCTTGGTCAAACGAGCTCTAAGTCCTCTAGCTCTTACAACAGAAAAAGACCCCAACACACAAGCAGCCCATATCCACCTTCCCAGTGCCGGCCGTGATTTTACAGACATCGCTTCTTCAGGACCTTCATCACAGCATTTTATGAATTTCACTCTTTTCAACATTTATTAACAGTCAGGATCAAAACTCACTTCTAGCCACGTTTCTATCAATACTAAGGCATAAAGTTGGTTGAAAATTCCTCAAGTTTTACTCAAGTTGCACACATGCAAGCAAAATGAACAAAACGAACATTTGGCAACATTTGTGCTGCCAAAATTAAAATTAGGCACCCAGTCTGCCTAGGCTCCACCTTCAGGCATCAGGGAGGGCTGGGATCCATTGGATGGGAAACGCAAGGTGCCTAAGCCAGGCTCTCACATTGCAACGCCCTTTGGGCAAGGTCTATGCTTTCCATCAGCCTCATAGGAAATGTCTGAATCCAGTCACTGTGAAACTCCTCAAACCCCCACACACTCCCAAGGCTTTGTTTGTAATTTCCTATTTGCATCTTTACTAAACACACAGAAATAAGAGAGGTCAATTTCTGAAGCCCAACAGCACAAGGATCACTATTCCCTTCCTATCCACATCCTTCCAATTCCTTTGGTTTTTGGGCTGATAAAAGTGAAATTATTTTGGTTTCCTAAGAGAAAGAAAACAGAAAAGTCAAACCAAAGCAGAAGCTCACCACATTAAGTTTTTTCCAGCAAATTGAAGTCATTTTTTTCAATTAAAAAAAATGTTTCGATGAAAAATTACAACCACTTTTCAGTGAAGTGGCTTTATAGCTTCTCTTAATCTAACGGAGACACCCACATGGAGGCTGCATTGTTTAACCAGCTGTAGCATCCCCCATACAGTCCCACTCCGCAGAGCTCCTTGCTGAGCAGTGCAGATATTTATAGCCTGGATTCCCAGAAGGGAAATCTCCAAGGTGCTGCTAATTAGTTCTCCTAATGCACTGTTAATAAAAAGGGGAAACACAACTTATCTCGTGAACGACAGCTTTGTTGCTGTTTGTAACTACGATACCCTGCAAGCGTTACTTGGGGAATTAATTCCATGGCTGGGGGTTTCCCTCCAGCAGTAGGATCTACCCGCTGCATCTGTGGGGAGCAGCAATGGCCATGTTAGGTGTGGAGCTGAGCTTCTGGCCACATCTCGCCTCCACCCAGGGGTGAGGACTGCATCAAGAGGTGTGTGGCCAGCAGGTCGAGGGAGGGGATTCGCCCCCTCTATTCCACTCTCGTGAGACGCCACCTGGAGTGCTGCGTCCAGTTCTGGAGCCCACAGTACAAGAAAGATCTGGATGTGCTGGAGAGTGTCCAGAGAAGGGCCAGGAGGATGATCAAAGGGCTGGAGCACCTCTCCTGTGAAGAAAGACTGAGAGAGTTGGGGCTGTTCAGTCCGCAGAAAAGAAGGCTCCGAGGAGACCTTATTGTGGTCTTTCAGTATCTCAAGGGGGCTACAAGAAAGCTGGTGAGGGGCTTTTTAGGATGTCGGATAGTGACAGGACTAGAGGGAATGGATTGAAGCTAGAGATGGATTGGTTCAGATTGGACATTAGGAAGAATTTCTTCACCACGAGGGTGGTGAGACTCTGGCACAGGTTGCCCAGAGAGGGGGTGGAAGCCCCATCCCTGGAAGTTTTTAAGGCCGGGCTGGATGGGGCTCTGGGCAGCCTGATCTAGTGGGGGATGTCCCTGCCCATGGTGAGGGGGTTGGAAGTAGATGATCTTTAAGGTCCCTTCCAATCCTGACAGTTCTATGAGCACGTGTGCCTGGTTTCCACACAGAGAAAATCCAAGGTCAAGGCTAGAAAGGAGCCTTGCTGCACCCGAGGTAGGTGATCAGACAGACAGACTGACACACAGTTCTCAGAGGAGAGAGGTAACAAGCCCAACTATGACTCCCCTTGGACTGGACAATTTCACAGGCATTTACTCTGCAGAAGTATCGCTGGAGTGAAACCCTCTCTTTATTTCTGGCAGCAGGTGACTTGTGACAATCCCAAGGCAAGCAAAACGACATCCATTTCCAGAGAGTAACAAGCCACAGTCTCAACAAAACATGTAGAAAACATCACCAAACCATCATCACAGCCTATCTGCTCAGGAACATTTCACAGAGTAAGTGGAGAAACCGTGAACAGACGGTAAGTAAACCTCTAACACCACCTACCTTCTGGGCAAAGGTGGGGGATGGACTCAAAGCTCTTACTGTCCTGATCCACTAAGACAGGAGCCTTTGCACATTTTCCATTTTCTACACTGAACTATTTTGTACCAAGCAGTCCCTTTAAAACACCCACTGCAAATCAGGGCTTTGCTTGCCACCTTCTCTCGGAATTAAGCGGCTCTTATCCAGTTGACCCCCACCCCCTCAGGGACTGTATATCTCATTATTTAAAAGATATTATGCTCCCTTGTTGCTGACAAGGTAATCACTCACATGGTGCCAAGGCTTAAAGTGCTAGACTCTGCTCATCCTTTCACATCGAGCACAAATTCATGCGGGTGAGCATCTGTACAAGTACAGATTACAGGAGCTATGAAATAAGAAGTAAAAATTTCAAAAGAAAGCCAGATACCAGCTAAACTGTTACAAGCCTGTAAACGCTATTGCTAAGAGTCATTAAAGATGGGTTTGGGGGAAAAAAAAAAAGTGCCAATCAAAAGGTTTGCAGACATGGCTGATGTGATTTTTCACCTAGATGTCTCTGAAAAGTTTCTGGATGTATTTCCTTAGTTTCCGTATCATCTCAAGTAGTTACCCATCATTATCTTCATACAGGTTAACAACTGGATGCAGGAACCAGTAACAGTCGTACCCAGCTGAGAGTGTCCAGGTCAGTGTTGAAAACGAAGCATACACGATCTACCCAGCTGCTTTTATGAGCTGTTATACTAACTGCAACCTGAAAACTCAAAACCCTTGTTGGACTTTGCACATCAAATGTTATTACTAGCTGCTTCCAAAATTACACAGCTTAAAAGGCAGAAACATAGCCTTGCTCCACTAGGTTGTAACAAAACCATCGCCTACTCCAAGTTCACACTACTGGTACAGCTTTTTGCACACAGAGCTCAACATTTTCATCTCTGCTCCATTTCTTCTGCTCCGTATTCTTGTGCCATCTGCCCCCTCCCAGCCTTTTCCTGAAACAATCCTGGAAGCATGCACAACACTCAAATTAGCAGGGGAAAAAAATAATAAAAAAAAGGCATTAGAACTAGAGAACTGTCTTCATGAAGAAAAAATACTTCGGGGGGAAAAAAAAATTTGGAATCACTTCTAAAAAAAAAAACAACCTACCATTGTGATGCTTCAGTGCAATGGTTTTCACCTGCCACATATTTAGGGTGGAGAGAGGAAGTTACTTGCACCACACAAAAGGATGCCTCCTAAATAACACGGTAAATAAAAATAATGATTTCCAATAAACTCAAGCCACATTCATGTTTGGCAGCTTTCCCATCATGCCAAGAATTCATCCAACGCCCCTTTTATTTATGATGAAACAAAAGTGACATAACACTTTGTCATGAAAGAATGCTGTAAATGATGCTTTTTTAATTATATACACTGTTGTTCTTGAAACAACTCTCCAATAATTTATGTTTATAGTCCTACACACATGCTGCGGAAGCAGATATAAAATGCAGCTGTGGTCAACGACCATGTGATTTCAGTGTGACGCTAGCTCAACGTTCAGACTGGAAGAAGAAAGAGGGAGCAGACGCTCCAACAAGTGCTTTTTCCCCTACCAAAAAAGCAGATGCTTGCAGGCAGCCACACTACAAAAAGGAGAACATCCCAAGAGCCAAAATCTGAACACTTCCGGGTCTCTACTGGATCAAGAGCAGCAGCAGAAAATGCTGATTTCTGCTGAAAATATGGAGCAAGAGGAAGATGCCTATACATTACGTTGTCTTTGCAGCACCTCAGAGCATTGTTAGCAGCTGGTCATCCGTTCTACCTGTAGAGACCTTCGAGTTGCTTCCAGAGACCGAGATGTCAATAACAGCAGTTAGGTCTGTCCATGCTTTCCATCTCGTACTCATTTTCCATAGCTCCAAAAATGTTGATAAGGCAAATATTTATAGACTTCTAAACATTGCTGTTCTTATCCTTCACTGCAGCCAGGCATAGACAAGAACACGCCCAACGATATGACAGACAGAGTTTGCTGCTGTTGGGGAATATCTGGGTTTGCAGTGGTAATAAGAATTATTTTCTCCTCCCCTTCCTCCTGCTCATCTTTTTCCATATAGCCATTAAGCTTTATTCACTATAAACATAAGTGCCAAAAAAACGAGTTGTTAAGTCCTTTAAAATTGGGATATAAAGGCATCAAGGATGTGAAAATTCAGACATGCAAGGGCTTCAAGATACCAACAACTCTCTACTGACCTCAGCCAATCCGCGGAAGTAAATACATCTGAGCAGAGCAAATGGAAATGACTAACATTTCGGATTTGAGGTAATAAAGCACACAATGCATAGGTAGGGCTACTATGATTTGTGTCCATATATCAACTGCAAGGAAAAGATTAAACGGATGGCCAAAAAAGCAGAAGCTGATGTGCGACTTCAGAGAATGGTGATGATCGGACCATTCAGAACTCTTTGCACGTATGTAGGCTTAAAAGAACATAAGATGCAAAAGGAGATGATCAAAGAAGAAATAGGTTTCTCCCAAAGCGGACAAATACGTATTCTGCTCTTTGCTGTTGGTGGTATGTAACATATACAGATTTTTCATTTTTTGATTGATTCCCCCCACCCCCCGCATTTTCACATTTATAAACTTAATAGCGCGGTTTTTCCTGAAATCTAAACGATGCAGGGTCCTAAAGTCTCCAGCTCTGCTCAAGCATGATTAATTTGAGGATCGAGGATGAATCCTCTGTGTCTTCCTGAACAAAACATAGAGCCCACGAACGAAGAATATCTCTTTCTCCTCCGTCTGGTTTTCTTTCAACACACAAGTTTGGTCCACTCTTCTCCTTCAGATTTCTGACTTCCAAATAAAATCATCCTTTGAGTTCAGATGATTAGGAGAGCCAAAAGGCATTGTTTTAGTTTTTGCTACATTTAAAACCAGTTTGTTTTCCTTGAACCAGTCTGTCAAAGTCTTTTTGCAGTTCAGGCGTTATGTGAGAAACAGATTTGCCATTAAAATGCACAGTCGTGCCATCTGTATAAAAATGTATAGCACAGTAATGACATAGCCTTGCAAAATCATTAATAAAAAGAAAAAAACAGGAATGACTGACACTACTCAGCTTGGGGAGGGGGGAGGATAGAGGGGAGAGACATTGACACCTTTGACTGACAAAGGGGGGAAGAGACAGCCCTGTGAAGAGAAACAGATTGACGCTTCTCCCAGATTCTTTGTCTCCCTGACAGAGTATGGGCAGCAGCACAGGCCACCTACTTGCTTTGGTGAAAGTTAGCTAAGAAAGATCCCCCACCACGTTTTCATTTATTTAGGGTACGCCTGAAAGAACTCTTTATCGAGCGCCCGCTCGGAAACCCCGTTTCACCAGGCGCTGCTCCTCTCCCTGGAGCCAAGCAGGGACCCTTCCCCTGACAACGTGGACATTTTTGGCACTGGTGCTCCCCAAACCTTCACGGTACGTGGGCCGAGCCCCGACGGAGCTGACAGCCCCCCAGCTTCCCACCTGTGGTGCTGCCTGTGCACCCCTACTCCTGTGCATCCCCACCCTCCTGCTCTCACCAGAGCTCTCTTGCCTAAACACTAGCAGGCACCCAGCTCTTGTCACCCCCAGGCAGGAGGTGACACAGAATCATCACGTCCTTCAGGTTCTCGCTAACAGGCACTATACCACGAGCGAAGAGAACAAGCAGGAGTGCTCTCGCAGAGCTCCTTCAGCAACCCAACAAAGGAGCACCTACGAGATACAAGTTAGGTTCAGGGTTGATGTGTGTCAGTCCCACCTCACTGTGACAAGCCAGCAGGATACTGTGATTCGCAGGGGGAGACGTGCGAATCTTCCAAAAATATGCCCGGAAGGAAAGAACTGATGAGGGCATCTGAAAAAGATGCACATATGGTTTTTTTGATGGCTAAAACAGCAACCAGTTCTCTAGATTTCTCCTCAGGTCACACAGGTGAATGTTTTCCTTAGGCTGAAGCCTTCTAAAAATATCACGGCAAAGCCTCGTTCTTGGCTATGTCAAGTTTAACGAGTGTCCCTTAAGCTCTGTTTACCCATCATCTTGTCAACGTGGCATATGCATCCGTTCGCTATCGACGACGCGCTCCACCCTTTGCGTCTGGCGGAGCGCCGGGAGCGGCTGCAGCCCGCAGCCTCCGAGCCGCCTGGGGTCCCAGCCCTGGTCTCGCACTGAACCTAATAACATGTGCTGAAAACGCAAAAGCATCACGACAATAAAAGCCATAAGGATGTCTTTACAAGGTATTTGCTAGCATTCAGCCCAGGGGCTTCACTATCATTTGAGAGAAAACATTATAATTGCGGTAGAGCGATAGATTACAGTTTTACTCGGACTTCCTAAAGTTAACCTCTACCATTACAGACCTAAATTTGGAGCAGTCCATTGTGCCACCGGGAGGAAAGCCACTACCTCAGCGCTAGCAACTTCAGTCGTATAAAAAGAACTTATTTTCTTAATGATGACTCCTGTTTCATAAGCGCTGTGCTATTTTTAGAAATATGAGAAAGTAAAGGACGCCTCCTTTTAAATCTGGCTTTTACTGCACCCTGTAATTTATGGTGATATAATAAGTAATTTGAAAATAAAGATTTGAGACAACATTTTAGCATTAGTGTTTTTAAGACAAAACAAACATTCAAAATAAAACCTAAACCACAGTAATGAAATCTATCATTAAATGCCTACTTTCTGCTAAATTTGTAGTTATGGCAGCTTAAATCTCAAACATTTGTTGTGACCTCTTACAAAGTAAAAATAATCATATTATTCATTGCGGTTCAAGACCAATATAGGGTATTATTTCATCCTAGCCTTAAGCATTCATGGAATTATACAGTCTATCTTTCAGAACTGTATTAATTATTCTTTGTTGAGTCCAAGTGACTGCTGGTTTTCAGGAAGAAACGCGTATCACCTCATTGTATTTGCTTTATTTGTGAACACTAGCACTTTTTAGGCTCATTTATGCATAATACATCAGATGTGACCTGTTTAATCAATGCTGAAGTTCTTCTGAATTAGTAACTCTGTGCGAGCTTCAGATACAAAGGCTTTTGACTGTTCACGGAAAAAAAAAAAAAAAAATCAGATGCACTTTTTCTCTTGTTCCCTGTGTAAAGCTGCTGCTGCTATAACTGTGGTGCCAAAACTCGATGTTAGACTGCAGCGAATAATACACGCCAAGCAGTTCAACCCAGTCCATCAACTCCCTCAGACAGCCCTCACATCAAACCAAGCAGCACCTCGCACATCCCTGTCTATCGCACCGGTATCTTTGAGAGGAGGAGAACACTCTCTGCATGGGGACCAGCCCCAGGTCTTACCTTGGCTTTAGGGAATGGAAATGTCATATTGAACGTCACAGCTCCAGAAACTCCTATATTAAGAGCACCAAGTCCTATGTATTTTCAAGGCCAAGCACCATAGGAGATTGGCTGAACATTAGAAGCCTTCTTCAGGCAAAGAGAGGAAGTTGTAGGCAGGAGTGTCTACCTATCCTCTTTCCTCCTAGCATTTCTGGAAAAGGTAGCATTTAGAGAAGGAGAAATAGAAAAGATTTTGCACTAAAATCTTCACATCTTTCAAGCTCCAGACTCAAACATCTAGTTTTGCTCCCTTCAGTCTTCAAATGTGTCATAGACCTGTACTATGAACCAAGCAAGTACAGCACCAAATCACGCCTGCAGCCATGCATGAACTCTGACTTCAATCTGCACATGCATTTCAGGAAGTACAGAAGGTTTTTCCTGTTAGAAAGATACATGACTTGATTTCAAGAAGCCAGAGACAACCAATCATCCATTCTGGAGGGCGGCTAGAATCTGATCTACTAATCAGATACAAAAGTGGGAAGCGATCACTAATTTTACAAGAGGCTAACAAACCAGAAACAGCTATTTAAACATTAAGGCCCTATGACCAAGTTCTACACAAGCAGAAGATCACTTTTAGTTAAAAAAAAAAAAAAAAAATTTGGCCATTGAAGCCCTCCTCTGAATTCCAAGATTCTGGGGCTCTCATCAAACTAGGAGCTGCCAAGTGCTCACCTCGCCTGACAGGCAAGAGCATCTAGACCCAGAAATCTGGATTTCGGACTTGGGTGGTTTGAGATCCATCAGCTTGCCTCTCAGGCAGCAAGTGTGAGCTCTACAGCAGAAAACACAGAGACTGACATTCTCGCTGGGTTTACAGCCACATCAGCTGGCCGACTTCAGTGTGGCTTGGCAGGTGCAAACAAGAAGAGAGTTTAGCTCTTGCTCTTTATTTCTCCAGTTCCTAAAGCTTTTTGTTGTTCTTGTTTTAGACCAAGAAAAGCATGCACATTTAGAGGAAGAACATTTAATAATTTTTCCCCTCTTTTTCAACTGTTATGCAAGCCACTCAGGTGAATAATGTGAAACTTTGTAATTAATAATTGATCTTCAGTAGGGTTTCTGTGACTTACAATGTAATACTCATACCTACTTGTAATATTTCGCTTGATTTTTAAATACTTTTTAAACATTGGTATCACTGACACTGAGTCTGGGTAGTTTATTCCTGGTGACAATTTTTCTGTAACATTAATTTGTGAGGATGGTATAAAAGGATAAGTAGAAAAGGCAAAGAAAGAGAAAAATGCATTTTTACAGTACCAAGCAAGATTAAAACACATTTTTGTTGTCTGCTCACTTGAATATGAAATTCTCTGTTTGTGACGGTCCTTCTCTGGAGGGCTGAACCCAGGAGGCAGGCAATTTGTGGCAGACAACTTGGGCACGAGCACAAATGGCACTTGCTGCATCTCTTCTGAGCCCTGAGACAAACTAAATTCATTCTCCAAGGCCAACGAGAGCTTCAGGTCTGTCCCCACTGGAGCTCAGCTATTGCTCTCTGTCTCTCCGGAACAGCTCAGGTCAGGAAAAAGTGCCACAAATGAAGCTTGCAGGTACTCAGGCTGAAGCTAACTCAGTAGTTCTCCCCTTTTCCAAGTCTGCTGTGGAACTTGTCATATTTATAGCTGTTTTTTCCTTTAAATAAATACAGCCTTTGGGGAAGGAGGGGGAGGCTTTTACATTTTTTAAATGGTGATGAACTTCACCAAAACATGGGTTTCATAGGGAAAATAAATGTTTCCTTTCATAAATCAAAATTGCTATTTAAACTGTCATTGTAGTAGTACTTGTTAAACTGGGGGAAGATACAGAAAATTCTCAAACACTGATATCATTTAAAAACAAATAGGGTGAACAGACAGGGAACTGATTCATTTTTAACTTCCAGAGAAAAACAACTTCAAAAACATTGTAGACGTTCATGAAAATAGATTTTCATTTACTATCAGCTCTAGAGGAAAAAAATTCTTAATTCTCTTTTGATTCTCTCACACAATCTACTAATCTTCAACATATTAAACACAAAGAAACAGTATGATACCTTCATAACCACAAGTGCCAATATCTATGTCTGCAAAAAAGCTCGTAATTTAAGACTGTTCTTAGAACTGCTCCCCGAAGAACATTATTAAAAACTGTTGCAAGGAAAATAATGTTAGTAAACACCTTTAGGATGAAACAATTGTGTAGAAGGCACTGTCACATAAGAACATGGACCTACAGCCAAGGACAATTGCTCTACTATGTTTAATTCATTTATGAAACATGAGGTGTCTGTTTTACGTGGTTTGGCTGAGATTGGTGTGGATTTATTTATTTATTTTTAAATTACTCCTACAAGGTTAATGGATTATAACATATTTTGCCAGAGACTGCATTCCATAGCACATATTTTATAAAGAGGATGTACAACACGTTCAAGGCTTGTTTTCCCCATGACTCGACAAATCAACAAACGTGTCCCTATTGTGTAAGCCACTATTGTTTGATTGTATTCAAGAAAAGATTATTTGCTCAGAGCATTGTGAACTTATTAGAGGAGGAGGAGGTGCGCTTCGCCAAGGATTCCCTTTGTGACGATTCATAAGAACAGACGGTTGGCAGAGCAGAGCCTGGCCATGGCACGGGCAAGTTCACAGGTCACACGCTGTCAAGTTTTCACACAAACTCGACACGTACGTCTCCGAGCAGACCATCACAACTGACTTGTTTCCACCACAAAATTCGGTACCCGCCAGGTAACCGCATGCTCCGTTCACGCCGCAGCTGCC
This sequence comes from Trogon surrucura, assembly GCA_020746105.1. Lineage (NCBI taxonomy): Eukaryota > Metazoa > Chordata > Aves > Trogoniformes > Trogonidae > Trogon > Trogon surrucura. The sequence goes on from CM036621.1 coordinate 44,818,791, forward strand.
AGCCACGGCGAGCACAGAGAGAGGCTCAGGAGCGCGTTTCCCAGTCTAGCCTGGCCGCCAAAAGAGACACTCTTTACCACCCAACCGCCCACCTCTTCTCTGGCAGCACGTTGCCCCTCTCTCCTTCCAGCAGCCTCTATCTCCACTTGCTCCCCTTAAACCAGGCAAGGGGCTGGACTGGCTGGAGCCAGCCACGTGCCAGTCATGCACCGCAGTGGGCTCGTCCCGCCACTTTTGCCGTCAGCTCCTCAGCTCTCGCCGTTTCAGCGCTGCCCTAATTTTAGTCTTCGGCCGTTTGCTCAGAGGGAGCAGCGGAAGGAAGAGCAGGTTGTGTGATCTCTAATCCGGGGGACACAGAAAACACACACACGGTAAAGCGAACGGCGAGAAGCGCAGGTTGCCTGCAGAAAGGGACCATGTGACGGCAGCAGGGTGCCCAGCAATCGCTCCTCCCTACAGGAGGGCAGGCTTGTTTGGGGAAGAAACACAGACCTGCAAGCCTGGCCATGTACCCAGGAACGCAGAGACCTGCCAACCCAGAGAGCCACCTCTAAGCTGTGGGGCACCCTAAGCCTCTGTGTGGATAACAAGGCAAAGCACTCCATACCAGGCCACTTTGAAACACATAAATCACCCTTCTCTCTCGCAGTAATGTCAATGCTGTAGTATAATGCAGAGGAAGGGAAAACAAAAAAACCAACAACAAACTTTTCTTCTCCACTAAACAGGCTTTCGCACCACCTACAATCCAGGATTAAACTTCAGAGGCAAAGAAAGGATTTCTGTAAAGCAGTCAATCATTCGTCAAGTGTGGGTTCAGCATCTCTGAAAACCAGGCCGTTTCTCAGGTACACGAAGAGATGAGATCTTTATTTAAACCACCCCCAACCTGTTTTCACTCAAGTCTCAGAAAAGCGCGACCTGAATGCCTTTAAAAGAGCTGAGATTTCAACAGTAGCCTCTCTGGGGCTGGGATTACCCCTTCTCAGCGTCGGCAGCTCACCTTTCCTTTCAAAGTCTGTGTGAAACGGGAAATCCCACGGTCTGTGCATGAGCCAGCTTTGAGTGCACCGGGGGCTATGGGGGTCGCTCTTACTTGCTACCACCTCACAGTTCCAGTACTGGAACCTGGCACTGTCAGGAACTCGGAAGAGGGCCTTTGACACACTGCCCCCTCCTTCAGTTTCATTAACCTTCTTTTTTTTAACATACTTTAAAGCCCTTTGTTATAATTAACGGTCTATAAACAGCGATCCGAAGTAAAGCCAGTTCAAGTTATTTATAAACTTTTAGGACTCCACTGTTTTATTAGTCATGGTCAGAGCTCCTGAATGGCCAGACCCCACTTTCATCTACATTTTGTTATTTTTTTATTGTATGTACACAAGCGGAGTAGGCGGGACTCATCCATCAACCCTGCAGCCCACTGTGGGTAACCGAAGGTAATATCACCTTACCTGGAATAACTTCAGTCCTTTCTCATAAAGACATTGCAACTCTTAAATGCTTAATGGTACACCAAGGCCAACAATCCAGGAAAATAATTTTTATGGTTCAAGACCAAAGGATCAAAATCAAAGCATTTCACCAATTTGAACGCGTTACCGAGAAGTCTCTGCCACACCACGTAGTCTCAAGAGCAGGGAGGGGGTCATAAACCGAGGGGTAACACTAGTGCCATTGTAGCCACTGTAGGGGGACGATGTCCCCAGCCTCCCCGAACATACACGGGACACCAGCACCCACAACAGGTGCTGCCCTGCCCTCAGGCTCAGTACCCATTTCTTGACTGGAGCCATGTCCCGGAGAGACGGACGAGACGGCCTTTCCGCAGGTGCACGAGCTGCCCAACATCAGAGAGACCCGAGCAGATGGTGATGCGCGTGGCTTCGTCCCTGCACACAAAACCATTGTTACTACCAGGCATGGAGCGTTCGGAGTCTCCGTATCTGCTTCTCTTTGCTCGCGGCTGCTGACGGAGGCATCGCTGGAGAGCTGCGATTTACCACTTTCATATTTATTTACATTTGTGCCTCAAGAAGAGTGGCAATTTGCCAGATTTGGAAGTGCTTAATCGGATCTGATGGGCAGATTAATTAGTGTAGGTCACAGCACTAGTTGCCTTCCAGGAACATTACCTTTTTTATTTATTTTTTTTTGTCAAGGTAAAGCAGGAGGAGGTCAATGCCACCAGCATGTTTTACATTTTAGGTTTTAAGTCTTCATGGGTTTATTTCATTTTCTATGAGTAAATGAACTTTGCTTTTACTTCTGCTGTGACAATATATTCCAAATAAAATGGTGCAAGCACACACAAAAACTGATATGCAGGAAGAAGAAAATCTTATTTATCCCCCTTTCCTTCCACACTATCCATAATAATCCTCCTCTCCCCCCATCATGGTTCCTGCCCCTCCAGTATGATCCTCTTGGTATCTTTCTGTCTTTGATAAAAAGGTATTTTGGAGGATGAAGCATTTTCACAGACACGCATATATACACACACACACATTTATATATATACACACATCTATTTTTATATATATATATGTATGTATAAATAAATATATATGTACAGAGAAGCAGACACCATATTTGGCTAACCATTATACCAGATTGAGCAATGATAAACTCAGCTGGATTATTCTTAATTTTCACCAGCCTGACCGAAATTTGAACGTGGCCAATTACGTATAAGCTGACAAACCGGAGAACATAGAGATTAATTTTTTATGGCTACAGAGTCATTTGCACTCCATAACCTTGGGACAGACACGCTGCTGGTAATCGGGGACACACGCTGTTGTCATGCCACCACGGCAAACGTGAGAGGACCTTTTGCATCTGTCACGCCACAGAAGGCGGGAGCGGCATATGGAGCAGCCAAACCTCCCCAGGACACCACGGGGACCGTGCTACTTTCAAATAAAGGAGAAAATCATATTTTCCCCAATTCTTCCCCATAGGAGTTGGTGTTATTTCAGACTTCGAAGAGCAAGGGAAGGCCCGACTAGCATGGGGACCAAGTGTGGTCGGCCTGAGAAGCGCCCTCGCCACCCGTCCTTGGGTGGCAGAGGGCAGGATTTGGCCACCGTTGTTCCCCCAGCGCAGAGCACAACACACTCATTCACAACTTCTGGGCACTATCAGCAGCCAGCCCGAGTCACCTCCACACAACCACGCGAGAAACTGCGAGGTGAGCGGATCCAGCAGTTTGCTGTGAACGTTTTCTCTCTCTCTGCGTTCTAACTGTGGCTAAATACACTTAATTTCCTTTTGTCTGGCACTCAGACTTGTCACAGTGCTAAAGGAAAGGAGACACTGCCAAGCACCCTGGTCCACGTGGGGTTTTGCGGGAGGCGCAGGCTACACCCACAGCGAGCTCCTGGCTGCCCCGTGCAGGGATGACAGCTTTCAAGAAGGAAAAAACACTTGCAAACTCTTGCCCAGTGAAGAGAGACACTGGGTAGGACTCCACAAAGCAATAAAGCTCAGCTGTTTAGGAAGGATATAAATAGACTGAGGTTTTGGGGGTTTTTTTTCCTTTTTTTTTTTTATGTATCCTCCCTCTCACACATTTACCCTGAGAAAAAGAAAGAAAAAGTTTTCCACAAAAAGAATGACCATAGTTCTAGAGCCAAACCCCTATTCAATAAACCAAGGAGAGACTGTTTTCACATTTCCCTATTTACTCTGACTCATTTTATTAAGTAAGTGGAAGACGATAATTTTTATGCATGTTTATGACCATGTTTCCAATACACGTGGCACCCTATAAAACCCACTGTCGCAGCTCCCCGCTCAGGGCTGCGCTCCAGCGCCCTGCACGCTCCGCAATCGCTGGTCAGGCTACATCATGGTTTCCATTCAGACCTTTTTTTTTTTTCCTGTTTGTTTTTTTTGGATGGGTGTCCCAGCACATAGCTTTGAATTTCGCCAGGCTTTGTTTCAACACACTGGGGCAAATTCACTTCTCTCCGTGTTATTTAAGAAAAAGAAACACCAACGAAAACATATTGACTTTTTTGATTAGATTATGAGGGAGGAGTGGAAGAGGGAGAACTCCTGATTTTTGTTTGAACACATATTTGTCTTTAATTATCTCCAAGGGTCCCACTGCAGAGGGGCAGGTGGTTACAAGATGCTAACTTTTCTCCAGCGACATCCCTCGTGCACGCTCAGTTTCCCACTGCTAAAGCAGTTGATTCACAGTTTATTCGAGAGCCAACTCCCCTTTTTGCAACAGCAATTTATAACCACAAAACTCACACCTGTAATTTTAAACCCACGTTTGAACTGCGGGCAAAAGTCAAGTGTTCTCTGCCAGTGCCTTTGTGCAGCCAAGTCACAGAGCGGGCAGCCACATCCTCATCATTTTTTCAACAGAAGGGGGGGAAAAAATATTGTAGGTACAGCTGGCAAGATTTGCCCTGCCCCATGCAAAAGAAAGCAACTTGTCAGCTATTTTCAGTGACAGCGAAGTTTCTTAGTCCTCTGGTTAGGAGGGAAACCTTCCAAGCAGGGATGTAAGGCCAGACTGCTGGCTCGAGCCACTGGAATGCTCCAACAATAGCGAGGAGAGATTAAGATGCTGCCTTTAATCAAAAGGGAGTGTTTAGGCTGCAGTTTAATGATGACAATGCAAATGTCAACATTGTTAACAGTTTCACTGCTGATCTGATTACCAGGAAAACCCAGCTAGTCCAGGGTTGTGGGTAATTTGAGTACTTTCCCACCCCTTCACACCCACTCCACCACTTGACTCTAACTTAAAAGAACTGTTAACTTTTATATGAGCCAGATATTTCACAGGCTCAGTCCTTCCTCTGGAATGGCAGCAGCTGTTATGTATTTATTTTCAAATTAAAAAAAAAAAAAAAAAGAAAGCTTAAGCAGTCACATCCATATTAAGTTTTTTTTTTTTCTGGGCAGGGCCCATCTCTATGTTCTAGGCTTGTACAGCATCTAATTCAGTCTGAATAATAAGTAACAACTGTTTAAGAGATTGCTGTAGCCTGAACTGACATAATGGTCTACTTGAGATGAGCCTAAGTACATTTCCAGTCCCAAATGTTGGCTTCTTACCATGCCTGAGCACCCCTCATACCTCCTTTTCACTGTTATGGATCTGACTCCGCATGGCATAATCTTGCATGGATTTTTATTTAAAGCATGAATAACTTCATTCCCAGCACAAACCATACTACCAGAGCAGGCTCCAGCCTAGTGGAGGTGGTTCTTTACCACGCCAAGCTGCCTGTTTTGAAATCCACTCTTTCCACAAATACATCCCTATATTAACATACAGGGCCTCTCTAAATGAACTGTTGGGGTAATGTTGTAACACCAGCAAACAGATGCAGGGCAAACCCTGCATCTCACACAGAGACCACCGTTCCCGACTTTCCGAAGCTGGGTGTTTCTCTCAAGCCGCAGCTCTCAGATGCGATTGATGGTTCAGAGGAATAATGCACAAGGAGCAAAGCCCCCTCCCACCTTCACTGGACCATCCCAAGAGTTCCATGGACCCAGGGAACTGGTACTGTGCCAAACGCAGCTGCCAGGACAAGCTGGACTTGCATTTGAACAGCTTATAATTTTTTTTTTTTTGCAGCCTCCATCAGGTCTGACTCTTTTTATTTTGATCACTGTGAAATAAAGATGAATAGTCCATCTGACAGACGTCTTGCACAGGACAAAACGTTTTCCTGCTTCAGGGTCCATGGTCTTCATTTTCATTGTTCTATGATAGCAATTCCCACTGACATTAGTGCAAACCATGCATGAAAACTTATTAATTAATCCCCAGCAGAATTATTTTTAAAGCTACATTTTATTTTGGAGGCAATTCCTTGGTACCAGAAAAATCACTGGTGCCTGATCAACAAGCAAAGTGCCTTAAATGCTTCAAGACATCACACGCACATACGTGTGCATGATAAATAAATTCAAAACAAAGAATGAAAGCACATACCAGTAATTTAGAGATAAAAACCATACAAAGATGTTACAAACTTCAGTCCAGAAAGTAACGTGGAGATTGACAACTACAACCACCTACTCCATCAGCTACTCTCTCCATGGCTGTTGCAAGGGGCCCTCCAACATCTCCACCTGCTGTGAATAAATGAAAGTAACCCAGGTCTCCAAAGCTCTGGGCATACCCCACTGTGACTCAGAACCATAAAGCTGTCCAGTCTTCATGCCAGGCAATAGCCATAGGACTAGTAATTAGGTTCTCTCATTAGATGAATATTGATTTTAAAGATCTATTAGCTTGGTATTCATTGGGGTTTTATCACTTGATCCCACCCTCCCTTTTATTTTTTGCTCTGAAGCAATCGGATTCGTTTCATTTGCACGCTCCTGTGTCTCAGAAAGTATTTCTGAACTCTACACAGAAAAGGTGGCAGAAAATTTTAAGCAGTGGGACAGAAACTCCCAAAAGAAGACAACAAGCAACATACCTGCTGAGACCACAAACCTAAGGGTAGCCTCATGGCTGTAGGACTGTTCAGCTCATGCCCACTCAGCAAGAACGTGGAGTCTTCCACATATAACTAGTGCCCAAAGAAATTATCTGAAAACCTTAGCAACTGGGACACCTTCTCTTCACAGCTACCTCGAAATCAAGAGCTTCACGCCAGATCCAAACAAGTCAGAAAGGTAACATCAGCCTAGCCAGGCTTCCAGATGGGGCAACTTCCAGGTGCTGGCAGCCACAGGCCACTGAGCATTTCAAGAACAAGAGCTGGGCAAAACCTCCAAAGAGGAGCCCTTCACAGAGCTACAACATTCCTCTACAACTGGCACCGAGACAGAGGTAAGTTGACGTGGGACAATAGCTGCTGCAGTCCCAGTACCGTGGCTCCTCCAGGCAACAGCTAAAGAGTTTGGAGGACGCTGTTGTTGTCCTCAACAAACCCATAGTAGGAATTAAATAAGTCATCAATATGCCACCTTTTTTTCAATACAACCAACACTGATCACCCAACGTTAGAGACAGCCTGAAGTGCCTCCTCAGCTCCACTGGTGTGACCCAGAAGAGAATGACTCAGCAAGGAAAGCCGTTTTTTGACTGCTTTTAACAAACTAATAGATTCGCTTGTAAAACTCACAAAATTCATCCTATATCCTAAGAAAAACAGCACATTTAGAAAGAGCCTCTGTATTCATAGAAAAAGCAAATGCTCATCGTCTTGGTTTGATGCAGAAAAGGGCTGAGGCTGTGCCTGGAGCCACCACCGGGCCTCCAGCACCCATGGCAGCAGGTCCCCTGTAGAAAAGTGTGTGAGGGAGAACTGAAATAGTGAAGGAAGACAAGGACAGCTCCCACTAGTGTTGGAGTGTCCACTGTCTGCATCAAACCAATGCAATATAGGAGGCAAACTCAGGAAAACCTGCCTACCAAGCAACTCGGACAAACTCTTACCACGTTCCACATGCACGGGACATTAATTTAATAGGTAATAAACTACAGCAAATTAAATACATAGTTTTCTTATTACCAGATCTGCACTAAAGCATTACCATCCCCATCATTATCAGGAGTGGGACATCTATCATTATTTAGCAGCAGCACAATCTACGTCAGTGAAAAGGCAAACAAAAACCAAATGGGACATTTCTCATTTAATGGGAAGACGACTGCTGTCGGAGGAGCAGTAAGGCACCAGTGGAGATGGTGACAGCACTGGTAGGCAGGTGCTGCTTCCATTGCCAACGGATGCTGTTTATGGAGTGAGTTCAGATAAAATGGTTTTCCACCAGGAAATAGGTTGATGGTATTTGCTCATTTTAAATACAGTGAATAGTCATTAAATGGCACGATTGTTTCTGGTGACCTGGACCAGATTAAAACCAGTGTCCTGCAAACCAGCTGATCTGCGCCACTTCACCAACCTCCAGGAGAATCAATCCTTCCTTAAAAAGAAACCACAGAAAACGGAGGAATCTAAATGACGTAACGGTGAGAAATGGAAAGCACGGAACAAACCCATACAGGCACTCAGCCTATTCCAAAGAGCTCTGCAAATAAAAATGAACTTTTTCCCTAGGGTACACCGGCAATGGCTTGAGCAGCCACTTGCTCTTCTGCCCTTGTTGATTGCAACATTCATCCAGAAATTCAAACATACCCAGGGACTGGAATCATGGAACGCCACCTTCCAGGGGACCAGGGAGGAAAATACGCACATACAGAGACACTCACAGAGGTGCAGCGCATCTCAATGAAGATCAAGGACACTGTGATTACAGCAGCAAAGTGATACTGAACATCTGTTAATGCTGGAGAAGGTACTTCAAAGAGTGAGGACAGCTGGACTTCACATAAAACAAAATCGCTAAAGTGCTTACGCGTGAGGCTGCGAGAGGGGCGGGCGGGCTCCCGACAGCCGGACCTGAACCAGCCCCAAGGTGCTGGGGACAAGGTGACTCTGCAGGGAGAGAGGCACAAAGCCCCCCTCATGCCTTCCCCATATCTACCTAAAACTTGGTTCTCCTCCCCTCCTTCCTCCTCATTCATGAAAAACTGTGCTGCCTGGGGATCATCTGAATTTCTGCATTTGACACTGCGTGCAGTCGGGAAGTGGAATTCATGCCTTCCTCTACTCCCTTTCCAAGCCTCGGAAAAATATTTGGATTTTTCTCATGGATTAAAAGCTATTTTCACTTCAGCTTAGCACTAATGAAATCATTCATAACTATATTACTAAATCCTTTTCTTTCAGAAATATAGGGGGAAAAAACCCAAAAACCCTAAGGCAGACCAGACCTCAACATTTACATTTCATGTAAAAATTTGATCTGAGTTTGGAATTTGGCTTTGTTGTCAGTCAGACATAAAATATAAAAATAAAAACAATTTCTGTGTCTAACATTGCTGTTGATGATGTTTTCAAAATATTTTGCCTCAAAAGTGGCAAAACAAATACCAAATTTTCAGTGTTTCCTGTAAAATAATTTTACACTCTGTGTGTTTTTATTGGCCAAACTTATTGAGGATCAACAGGTAGGAGGAAAAGACTTAGGAGATGAAAGGACAATACAAGGAATCGAACAAAATACTGGAAATCAGACAAAATTATTCAGAATTAAACACCCCCATTTACCTCTCGGTTTTCTAGAAACTTTAGATCAAACATTTAATCAAAAGTGACAATTTCACACAGGAAAAAAAATGGTTTTGACAAAAATCACATTTTTGAGTTTTCTAAACAATTATCTGAAAGCCTGTTATTTTTGACACTGTCAAAACAAAACTGTTTTGTCAAGCACAGCGGAAAAAAAAAAAATCTCTTTTTTATTCTCACAAACATCAACAATTTACCTGCTCTCATGAAACGTTTTGATTTCAATGAAACTGCACTATGGAAAAAACATAGGCCACCTCTAGCCGAAGCTCTGAGACGTGCTGCTCGCCTCTACTCCCGAGCTCAATCAGCTTGGACCCTGCCTTTTCCCCTCTCCTGCCCAGAAGAAGGTCTAAAACCACAGAAACGAGCCCGTTCTCCAACAGCTCTGCTGACGCTCCCACCACCACTGCCAGTGCCACCTCCTGCGTGTAGCTCTGCTGAAAACGGCGCTGCTTTCTCTACATCTTTCATCTTCCTAAATATCCACCCTTGGGGGAAAAAGAAAGGAAAAAAAAAAGAACTCTAACTGATCTGTATTCCACAGAAAGTACAGCATCTTATTTAAGGCATTTTTTGCCAACCTACGAGACCTCCTGTATGCAGCAGTTGTGTCATTCATTCAAATAAAATAAAAAAATGAAAAAATTGAAGTGGATGTAGAGTGAGGAAAGGAGGGACAAGAAATGACATTACATTCACTGAAAAGAAGTCATTGATAAGAAGCACTGAGCTCTTGCAAGTTTAAAGCAGGGCAGAGTGAGATGCAAATAAACAGGTAAAGTTTATGGGGAAAAGAGCAACCTCCAGTTCCCAGTGTGCTTGCTGAGGGTTTTGCCTAGTGCAAGGGGCAATCGTGTTTGCAGGGACACTGCCGGGGGCTACAATGCTACAGGGAGCCCTCCCTGGTGCCGAGGTAGCGCTACAGGGATGTGCTATAAACTGCATCGTGAAGCCTTTTGTCTCCTTACTCTCCTTCCGAGCAATCGTGGCTGCCTCCTCATTCCGGCTCAGGAGCTTGAAGTGATTATAACTTCCTCTAGAAACTTAACTCCCTGACTTTCTGATTTTTAACACCCAAATGGAACACAAATTCATATTATAAGAGTAGCAGAGATTAAATAAGGCAGAATTCATTAATGTGCCAAAAATATGTGCCAATGTGTCTCCAACTAGTTAAAAGACAAATACACAGATTGATTTTTTTTTTCCCCCTCCCAGTACATCCCACATTGCCTATTTCCTAAAACCTTCTGTCAAATGCATAATCGACTGCTATGTCTTCAAAAATAGCACTTTTTATAATCATTCATCTAGGTATTTAGGAGGAGATGTTGCACTGTCTGTCGTGCCCATGCAAGACTGGGATGCAGAAAGCACGGGCATCTCTGCTGCGAGTCTGGGCAACCCGCGTGGTACCACACCCAGGGCGGGCCAAGCTGGCTCAGGGGACAGGGCAGAAAGGGCAGCCTTGCACCAAAGGCTACACTGCCTGCAGAATGGGCATCCACACTTCTTGGCAGGCGCATGCATCTTCTCAGGTCTATGTACCTACAAGCAATTCCCCCCAAAAGCCCTCCAGGCTGGCAGGGGCAGATACAAAGGAAAAACATCCTATGCAGAATGACTTTTCTCTCCTAGAGGAAAAACCAAGTAGAACTAAAATTTTCCTTTGTAGCTGCCAAAAGAGCATACTAACCTTCCTGCGGAGTATTTTAACATGCTAGTTTGCAAATCCAGCCAGGTTGTCATTACCAGGCAAGGTTTCTCTGAACAATCAGCACAGTACTATCTCCTACACAGGCAGCAAAGCATCCCTATGGAAAAACAGCTTTCGACATTGCACAGAAAAAAAACAACCCACACTAGCCTGCTTGAGGAAAACAGAAATTCCCACTGTGTGAGGGGAGCCACGCAAAGACACAGCTAGAATAGGATCTCCCAGTGCTGTTTTTACAGCACTGGGTCAAAAACTCATCCTCTCCCAGGTACCCAAGTCTTCCAAAGCTACCAGCGCAGCTCACGGCAAACTCGGGCATCCCTGCTGATGCCCTTCCCCATGTCGCTCTGTCGCACAGCACATGTCCCCCCGCCTTCCTGTACCAAGACCGTAGGCTTCTGAGCTGTGTGTTTTTACACAAAACTAGCAAAGTTGTTTAGCAGATACCTACAAAGGGCTAGAAATGCACAGAGATAACTCAGGGTAAGGCGAGCAGGAAACTCCTCCCGATAGAGCAGCCAGCAACTAGCTGTGATTTTTTCCTTTTCTTCTTTAGTGCTGTAAGAATTTACTGTAGATTTTATACTGCTACCTCAGGGGAGCTGCTTATTGTATCTCATTTCCATTTCTACATTGAAAACGTGGACTGTAAAATTTACTACATTATATTCGGAGTTTAAACTCACAGCCATTAGACTCTTACAACTCTACTAATGCCACTTTTATAGGTGTTGGCTACAATCCTAGTTTACCATTTCATCAAAGAAATAGATGCAGCTCCCAGTAGTGACCAAGATTTGTGATTTAAATAAATGGGGTTCAGGAAATCTCCCAATGAGTACTTTTTTCCTCAAAAAAAAAAAAAAAAAAAAAAAGAACAACACTTAACATAAAGAGATCTTTCAAAAAAATGATCGGTAGAACAATGCTGCTAAAGCATAAATTACAAGGTGGTAAGAAACGGTTCCCACTTGGTTTTAAGTAGCATCAAAGAAACACTTAGCAGAAAACAAAAGAAATAAGTTGAAGGCCAGAAGGAAGAGATAATGATTTCTTCAGTTTGCCTTACTAACATTGAAAACAATCACACAGCGACAATTAAGGACATTTTGCATGTCCACACAAAATAGTCAGAACCCAGGGCCAGTTACTCCTTTGGCAGCAGCCAAGTTGGTTTCATCCCTTTCCCAGCTGTAACCAGGCTAACCCAGCTGGTTTTACCTTGCCTGTAGGCAAAAAAAACCAAAGGCTAACACTAGGCAGCTATAGGAAAGAGCGATAAAAATTAATAAGCCGTTGTTTCCACCGCTGCTACTTTCTCTGGAGCTGCACGAGTGCTAGAACAAAGAGGAAAAAATGCCCAAGTTTTAAACAAAAGCCTGAGAAACAACTGGGGCCAGTGATCCGGGAGCAGCTGCCAACGGAGGGAAACGCTTGGCTGGGAGCTGTGACGCTGCCGTTAAGGTGAGCCGTGCAGCTGTACCAGGGCACTGCTCCTCTGCACAGCAGGCAAGGCAGCAGCATGAGAGAGAGAGGCACAGGTGTGAGGAGGAAAGGTAGAGACACGCTGCGTTGAGAGAAGAGAGGTCTTTTTGCAAATCCTCCGTCTGCCATTCCCCAGTAGAACTTGGGAATCCACTCTGAACAGCCAGCACAAGCCACCTCTCGGTCCATTCAATGTCTTGCCTTCCCGAGTGTATTCACAGCACTTTGGTCAAGACTTCAAGACACTGTCAGATTCACATTTGAAATGTTAATAAATGGTTTTTTAGTACATGCCTGTTATTTGGAGAAGGGGAGAGAGAAAGTAAACCAGCAAAGAGTAGGAGGGTTTTTTCTTTCATCCAAGTTAAACAATAGTCGTGAAGCATTTCACCATTTAACCTAAAGAAATTACTGCTCTCCCCGCCCTCCTGTTTTGGATAAAAAAAATATTTTCACTGGAAACAGCTGAAGTTAACCAAAAAATTGCAGAAAGCTACAAATAACACTGATCCTGGCAGAGACTGTTGGTTGATGCTCCAGGTGTTCCCAGCTCTCCTTCCTAACAAGCACCTGCTGTGTCCCCACACTGCTGTGCTCCATCCATTGATCTCTCCACAGATCTCACCTCCGCTGGCTTTTGCATCCTTTCAGTCACACCACTGCTACTCCTTTCCTTGCTGACACTGTCCCAGCAATAGACCCTCTGCCTGAGCAGACACCTTCAGCTGCAGGAGCTAAGGCTGTCCCTGCCTGCAAAAGTCATTCTGCACCTTTCCCATTGCTGTCAAAACCAGCACGCCCCCAAGTGTGGCATCAGTCCTGAGCCCCAGGAGCCAAAAAAACAGAAGCAGTTCCCACTTCTGGTACGTGATGCTGGGAGGACTGACAGGAGTTCCTCAGAAGTGGAAGTAACCGCTCCTTTTCCACCCTGACAAATTTCTTCTGCATATTGTTTCTCTGTGTACTTGGTGGGTTTGGGGTGGGTGGTTGTGTTTGTTGGGGTTTTGTTTTGGTTGATTTTTTTGGTAGTTTGTTTACTTTCCCCAAATATCCTAGCGTATTTCTGCAGCAAAACAAGTCTCCTACCATGGCTGAATGGCTAAGCATTGGGAAACTGTCAAACACACTCATTCATAAGCCCTGCGCCCTTGCTAAGTGAGCCATTAAGAGGTCATGGCGAAGGTGCTGGAATGTGTGTTTAAGGCTAATGGCACAGCACGCGAACGCCTCTCACCCTTGTACCTCAGGCAGCCCTGAGAATCTCCCTCCAGCAGCTCCCAGCACTCGTAGCCAGCAAAGCCTGAGGAGCATCCCTCACACCCAGGAGACCTCCTCAGGGTGCCCTTGCAAGCCCAGGGAGGAGACTGAGCCCTGTCCCCAAGGGCAGGGGAACAGGAGCTCACGAAGGAAGCTGAGGGCTCCTGGGATGGGGACTGGGAGGCAGGTGGCCAGCAGGAGGGATACAGAACATTTTTTTCAAGAATTGCTATGGCGAGCCTCCACGAGCTACGAAGAGGCAGGATTTGCGCTAGACGCTTCAGCAAAAAGCTACGGTATTCTAGAAAAGTTCGTGATGTGAACAAGGATATCATTTTAATTTTTTTTTTTAATTTAATCCAGGCACCGTGACCACAGGAGAAATTCATCACTCAGTAATACTGTCAGCGAGAGTGAGGAGCAGAAGTCTCAGACCTTCCCAGCAGCTCACCCTCCTTCCCCCCCGACTACAGACAGTCTCTGCACTACGTCACAAGAAAATAGCCTGGAGAGTACTTCTAGCTCTAAATACTTCACTCATATGTGATAGTTTGTAATAATGGTCACCAACAGAATTGCTGGGATATTTTTTTTTTCTATGCAACTCAATTTACAAGCAGAGCTGCTTCTATCTGCGAGTCATCTGAGGCTTGAGTATTACACTGATGTGTTTGCCAAACAGTTTAAAGAAACAATCTTTGACCCATGGGATGCTGTCTGATGGTGACAGCTCTTGCTACGCGAAGCCTAAGAGCAGTCACACGGTGCTGATGGCTTCTGCTGGCACGCTTGAACAGTTCCCACACTAGCTGAGCTGCAGAGACAGGGTTTGGGGGTTTGTTTTAGATAAATAAGTAAGAATTCACTGATGTTCAATGATGAAATTGCACCAGTGTTATCAGGGTGTACAAGCTGTCACACACAGTGTGGAGGATTTCTGAACTTTCACAGATTTTGTGCAGCTGTTCAAAACACTACAACCTTAAATAAAACAAAATGAACTTATAAACAAAGCAGAAACTGAATTCTAGCTGTTGTTTGTTGGGTTTTCTTTAACTCAATCTAAGCTCCTTCAGCAATTCATAATCTTATGGAAAGACAAATTACACTTATAGATATACACACATATGCATAAACAAATCGACACTACTATGAAGAACAACAACCTGAATGATACACTGGAGGCCTTGGGTAATTAAACATCCAAGGAATTAAAAGACAGATATAGGTAATATAGATAATATAGATAATAAATATATCTGACAATTTCCTAACTCAACAAAGACTAAACTCAATATAGTGGAATTCTATACCGGACCTTCTTTATCAGACCGATACAGAAGAATGGATCACAGAACTAAAAATTAGTGGTAGCTTACATACAAGTGATTGTGACTTGATTACATTTGTATACAAACAGAATAAAGCCCAAACTACTAAGTTATACATGTGGCAGTTTAAAAAAGATGCTTTTACAGGGCTGAAAACAATTATGCACCAAATCAGTTCAGAAAAAGAATTTACATGGAAAAATATGAACAACTGTGAGCTACTTAAGAATGTACTATAGATGCCCAAAAGTTACAACCAAACCGAAAAGGCCACATTGGTTAGGAACTCAACCTGTCCCAGGGGAAGTCAGAGCAACCAGAATAAATGAAAACACACACACACCCCAAAATAGAAATGTAAGGAGACCAAAAAAAAAAAAAAAAATCAGTAATAAATATATATCAGAAAATTGATAAATACACAAGAGATATTACAATGAGCACAAAAAGGACAATAAAGAGTTCTAAGTGTATTGCAAACAAACTCATTAAACATCACTATCTGGAAACAGTAAGCAAATTTGTCTATATTAACAGAGAAAATACTTAATTAGCAAATACATACTTAAATCCTTTAGGGGTGGGTGAAAATCAAGTAGCTGGTAAGGTTAAATTTTTTAGATTAACTTTATCTCAAAAATATTTTTAAAATTCATGTGTGAGAAAAGATCAGGGCTCTCTGAATAACTAGAGGTGATTTTTCAAGAACTTTTTGGATACTGGGAGAGAACCTGGTCAATAAAACTAATGTTGAGGGAAGAGAACTGGAATGGCCCAAGCAAATACTGACTGGCTGAACAAAGAACCGTCCCAGGTAGAATCATGGAAGAGCAGATACAAGATTCAATCAATTAAAAATTAAAGGAATATAATATAACTAATACTGAGCAGCAAAGGTTTATGGAAAACAGAGCTCCTCAAACTAATTTGACATCTTTTCTCTAAATAAAATTAGCGCTGCCAATAAATGTAATAGTACCGAGGTAATAATATCTATTTCTACAAAGGCGGTGGACTGCATGACATTTTGATTAAGATACTAGCACAACGTCAAAAAAAAAATCACAATACGTGATGACAAATCACAATATGTGGAAAGGGTGATCTCACTGATGTGCCCGCAGCAGCGCCCCAGCCTGACGCTTTGCTTGTCAGGGACCTGGGAGAAAACCTGTCATAGTGGGAGATGGGATGAGTGGAACAGTGATAAATAAGGGAGAGAAAGAGAGACTAACCTGGACTGCTTTGTAAACAGGGTGCAAATACCAACAAACAGGTGAGTTGTACCATCTGGCTACTGAGAGAGGGATATCTGAGAAAGACAAGCACCTGCACTGAAGGTGCTGAAGAGCTGGAACAGCTTGGCAGGAGCAACATAAAAATAACCAAAAAGATTTGGAAAGCGTGAAACGGAATCTAATCTATGTCCTAATCTATGCAGTTAGTTAACACTAGACAGCATGGAATTAAGCAGGGAGCAGTGATGTGACTGTGTTCCTTGACAGTCTATCCCTCAAAGATCAGCTTTAATTCAAACTGGAATCAATTCAGGGTAAATCACAGTAGGTTTAGCAACCACGTCTTCATACTGAAATGCAGCAGCAAGCGTACCAAGAGTGCACGTCTACAAAATGCCATGCACGTACATACGCGTTCTGACGCTCAAACCACCTCGCTCTAAAGCTGCTGGTTCAGAGCTGTGTCTTCTGGGCACGCACTTCTATTGTATATTATCGTATAGTAGATTACAATTCTGTTAATAACAGAGTTTGCAGTCCTATGGTACATGCAGCTGACTGAGCCCAAGTCAGCTTGGGAGTGCTCCAGAGAACCTGGAGGACTTGTACCAGACTATCACAGCCTAATTTAAAGCTGCCAATACCACAACAGTATTCCTGTTAGCTTTGCAGATAGCTCAGGCTTTTTTTTAAAATACTAACTAGTGTCTCTACATTCCAAGTTTGACTTGGCTTTGCTCAGCATCAAACACACAGGCTCTCTGCCTCGGTACCATTAATGCTGTGTTAGAAATGATGTGGAAATGAAGTCCCCTCAACCTGTCTGAGGTGTGAGGAGCAGAGAATCCCCTGTCTTGGGCAACACTGCCTGTCAGTAAACAGCCTCTAACGTCCAATGTCACAGAAGAATCAACAAATAGAAGTTGCAAGCCACCACTTTCACCTGCACAGCTGTTGCATTTGCAAGTACCGAACACCTAACATTCTTGAAAACACCCTGGGTGCTCAAAGAAACCAGCAGAAAACAAAGATTTATTCCCTTGCATGGGAGATGCTCACATAGAATATAGGCTTGACATCAGTTGTATACTAACTACAACGCCTCCACCTCCTACAGATTTATTATTTCATTTTTTTTACATTACACATTTGCCAATTGCATTTTGCTTTGAATGGACAAACATTTTGATTTCATTCAAGTGCAGATGCAATGCGGAGCAGAACTCAGCCCAGGCTGCGTTCAGCATGAGAAAAAGAAGAAAAAGGAAAGGCCACTCAAAAACTTCTCTTGTTCACCAGTTCCCTCCTCCCTGGGGATCAAAGGCAGATTTTCACGCAGATTTTTTTTTTCCCTCTTCTACAAGAAAATTAGATGGGTTGCATTTTAAGACGTGAAAGCCTTGCTGCATTCAAAGTCTAGCAATGGCAGCGTTGATACCTAAGTAGGTTAGTGCTCTGGGTGGCCCTTGAGGGTTTCCTCACAGGACTGGTCCATCGATATTAACTGGAGGTGCTTCTCCCCAGTTGCCACACGCCACCGTGACAATCCGCCTCGGCACGATAATTAACGCTAGTCCTGAGCCAGCTTTGAGTCAAGCAATTCTCCCTTTCATGATGCTCGGAAAACGCACTTGTGGGACAAAGCAGCAAACGGACAGACCCAGGAGGAGTAGAGTGACCCCAACAGTAAAGCTCCCTAATCAAACATGTTTAGGTTGAGTATCTGTGGATGTACGTACAGAGCCGTGGGTACACAGATGCCTGGCGACCCCTCTACATTCCAAGCTGGCCAGATACAAATCAGCTCTGGACTAGAAGATGAAAAACTAGTTAAAATGACAAAGATCTTGCTGCAGGCTGTAACCAGCTCTCCAATCACTAATAGCCTTCAATAACTCCATGTAAAAGGTAAACCCCTTTGAAAAGCAGTAGTTTCACTTCACCAGTATTTCTTTTTATAATATATCACTACAGAACTATACCCAAGCATTTGAGAACAGCATTTGACCCATCTTAGCAAAATACTACGTAAATTACGTATTTCTTGTTTTAAATACAGACACACATTCTTCAGTACCAAACCTCAGCACTAATTACTCAATTTCCTATTTCATATTAAATACTTGATTTGGGATGAAACATCAGCACATTTCCAGTTACAGATAGCAATATTTTCTCCTGAATATTAAACGAAATCATGACAGCAATCTTCCAAATATTTTCTATGAGGAGAGACGATGAAGTAGAGAACAGCTACGGCAATCATGAAAGCCATGAGTGAAAAGTCCTTAAGAACATGAATTAATACAGAAAAGGTCTTGATCCAAGAAACAGTTTTAGTCACTTTGAAAATTCTCAGAGATGAAGACACGCTTTATTGACCTGTAACATTGCCACCATCTTGTCAAAATATTTTCATACTGGATCAAGCTAGAATGTGCTATTTTACAACGATACCACATATATTCCTTTCCTCCAAAGGAATACAGCAAACTGTATAATATCTCTGAGACAGGCAAATATTCTAACCTTTTTTCTTTTAGAATTCCCATCTTGGTGACCCAGCAATAAATGTATTTTTGAAATGTCAAATTTGTTTCCATGGTAACATGAAATGTCACTCCTGGAGAGGATGTTCAATACATAAGTGAAGAGTTGAAGGCTATTTAACATGTTTTCAGTTGTACCTATTCAACAATGGTTGTTATACTTTAAAGCTCAATAAAGAAATTAGAATATATTTATCAAAACTTGATCTTTGGCAAAGTGACTTTTGCACCTCACATTATCGCCGGCAACAACATTCACTAATGAGAATCCCCTTTAAGTACTTGTCTGCTGGTAGAGCGTGGAAACATGTTCCATTGTATTGATAGTCATTGCCAAGTTCCATTTCCCGCTTTCCAGAGCAAAAGGAGAGGTTTCATCTACCATTTCTACCCAAATCTCTTCTGCACGAATAGACTATGGGAGGGAGAGAGCGGAGGTGGGGGGGAGAAAAAAAAGAAAATATCACCAGGGCTAAGGAGAAAACAGGCCCTGAGGAAGAAGGACCACTAGCCCTTCCTACTCCAAGTAGTGGCTTCATGCCATAGCTCTCGGGGGCTGTGCTGGAAGGTAAAAACAAGATAAAATTGGTCCCCAAAGTTCATAAATAATACATGAACAATTAAGTCTCTTTTTATGGATGCTTCATCAAATATTAATCCATTTTTATTTTCATAAATTTTACAATTTACAAGTTGTTGTTGTCTTAATTTTATGTTAACAAGGCATCTGAAGCTGACAAATTTGGTTTCAGGTAAAAAAATAACCAACTTCTTAAAAATTGAGAAAGAAAACAAAATGAGTAGGACTTCCCACCTGCAGTCTCAAATATCACAGGTTATTGCTATTATTTCTTTAAAACAAGAAAGGAAAGTGTCAATTCTCAGTTAAAGAATAATTTTCTAATATTGGTTTTATTTCATGAGAGTTATTAAAGACTAATTGCATTCATGCTCTCCATCCCAAGAGGTGCTCAGGCCAGGTACGCAGTCTTTTATTACCTTGCTGTCTGAATATATGCACTGCATAACTAATAAAAAATTCCATCCAACTGTGAAAATGCAGTAGAGGAGATTATTCTAAACAACTGGAAAAGTGGCATTTGCCTGTATCCCTACAAGATCTTATCTAGTTGAGGGAGATTTTCTGAATGGAAAATTTGAGAATAATTAGATTTATTACATTTATGGCTATGCACCATCCACATACATAAAAGCACCCTAGCAGGGGTAGGAACCCCAGGCAGCCAGCTCGCCAAGCCACTGAGGCTGCCAATGAAAAACACTACAGCATTTCACTTTGTCTGGGTTTGTCCTACTTTTCCCCCCTCCACCCTAGGCTGAGTTTGCACTCAAGCCTTTCTGAAAAGATGCAAAGAAACCAGGCAGGAAGCAAGCGAAGGCAACAGCAGCAAGAGGAATATCCTAGAAATATCACAGGGATAAAGGATCCGGAGGAGTTTGCCAGAGGATAACCATGAGTGTTTCTGCAGTGTTTAAAGAAACTCAATTTGCTTGATATCTATCTACTGCAGAGTTACAGTTTATTTAACCAGAAGTGCAGTGCAGAGCAGTGTGGAAAACAGACACTTTCAGGAGAGGAAGGAAAGTGAAAAAGTTATGAAATTGCTGTTCAAAAAAGTGCTAGAAGGTCAATATGGGTGGACCTTTTACCTAAGCCCTGCTCTAACCAATGTGACCAACTAAATGAATCTTGATTTCCAAACCCTTGTTATTTTGGTGGTGTTCTGTATTTCCAAAGTGTTAAAAGTTTCACAGATTCCAGGACAGTTTTTCTAGGGAGGGAACGCAGGAAGAAAATCCTGTGCATTAGAGTAAGATAACAGATGCCAGGCATCCCAACAGAACATATTAGGGGTCACTTTGACTGTTCTTGCGTGAGTTAGAATTAATGTCCCAAGAAATTTTTCTCATGTAACTTAGTTACAGAGCTCCAAATTTTGCCTCTTGGTTCAATTTAGATAGTTCTGCATTACGGTGTGGATGCAGCAGTGACAACAGCAAGAAATCTCCAAAGGCATTAATGCAATCCCCACCACGGCAGAAATACAGCTTCAGCACCATGAATCTTGATGACTGATTTCCTCCGAGCTTCACTGACCAGTGTCATTATAACAACAAAAATAGACTGTGGAAGTAGTTTGAAGCCAGGGGAAATAGTTCATTAAAAAGTAAAAGCGTGTGCTGTCATACACATAGTCGCACGCCCTCAAAGCAGCCAGCTGGTTTAAAACATCTTTTTTTTCTAAATGCCATAAAAGGGACACAATACATTTTAGAGTGATACAAAGCTCAAGTATGACTGAAGAAGTCGCTGGCTTCCAGAAACACATCTCGCCAACAGCAGGGCAGTCCCATGGAGAATCAGAGGGCTTACGTCTACGAGGACCTAGGTGAGCAGCTTGGAGGGAAATTCATTATGCCTTCCTATATCACAGGAGCCAGCCTCCCTGCGTGGTCACCAAACCCAGGCAGCCTGGCTTCTCCAGGAGAAGCTGGTAGCAAAAGGGAAGCTCTCCGCTGGGCCAGCATCTAAGCTGGAGCCCAAGGTACACCTTGCAAGAGCCTTCACAGAAGTCAAACCCTTCATCTTCCGAGCCGTTCAGTGGGGGTACCTGAAGGGAGCATAGGCTGCATCATATCTGAAACCCTCTTAAGCCAAGAGACATAACCCAGAAAAAACTCAGCGCCCCGCTCTGACATATATTTGGTTTAACAGCTGCAGATTATGAGGCAGCATGGCCATCACCGAGAGGTACCAGTATCCTTTTAGAGAATTATCAGGAGAAGCCGCCCTGCTTTACAGCCAGCTTCACGCTGCCAAACCGCAGTATCACCCATCTGTTTCACTGAGATTACCAAGTTTGCTCCCAGTTTAGGGCAGCCTCAGCTCAAGCCCCGAGGACTGATCTAACTGTCTGGAGGGCTGGAGAGTGTGTTGTTCCAGCCCGGTCGAGCTCACACGGCTGCTGGGAGGGACGTGTGGCAAGCATCATTTCAGAGATTACAGAAACAGCACCTCCTTTGGCTGTTTCGCGTTTGAAAACCCACCTGCATCAAGTTCTTCTCTGACTCGTACCTGCACAGACAGGCTGCAGTCAGCGTTGCATCAGGGTGAAAATCAGGTCAGAGCCTGGCCTAAAGCCTTCCTGGGGAGCAGGTGGCAGGTGACATCCCTACTGCTCCGAGGCACTTGGTGGACGGGGCGAATTCCACCCTCCACCACATCAGCACCAACCTCCTCTCCCCGATCGGCTTGGTTTTCCTCACCCGCTTCTCATTTTCGTCCACTTCACAGTTTTAATTTACTTTACAAGTTTATTTTAAAGAGTTTTTACTGATGTTCTTGTTTAATTCGCCCTTGTTTTTGTCTCCTGCTCAGGCCAAGACCTCAGATAAAAATCAGTCTTGAGTCTCAGTGAGTAATAGCCTGGTGCGCTTTGTGAATAAATAAAAACAATAGCATTCAATAAATGCCACTCAATTTTGTTAAACTCCTTACACATGTAGAAATGGCATTTAATCCTCCAGTAAGTGAAGTGACTCCAAAATAAGGATCCAAGTGTAATGAACACATTGCTTTAAAATAGAAAGAATTGAAAAAAGAGGAATTCCATTTTTAAAGAAAAATTATCCTAAGAGGAGAAAACCTCAAGCAAACAAGAAAGCTTAAGCCAACTATAATATGCAGAAACCTAATATCCCCAAAACTGAAAATAACTCCAAAATCCAATAATATAAAAATGCTTTATAAGGTTTTCCTTTCGAGCTGTGGTGGGTTCCAAAAGGTTCTGCCATGCAGAACCAATGAAATAACATACAGACATGCCTTTGCTTTTCGAGTCCTTGCTCCAAGTGACAGCTTTCACTGTAAACTTTTGTTTAGAAACAACAGATTACATGACAAGGCTCTTCCAGAAGAGGTTATGAAAAAAAAGACATTGAGTAATTGCTCTCCAGCAGTATTAGGAGTAGCACAGAAAGAAATCACCTTGATTCACAGCGAGTGTCACTTTGATTATGATTAGGAAGGGGAAAAAAAAAATTGAAAGGTAGCTTGGTACTCAGACAAACCCACTGCAACAGGTTAGGGGACCAGTTTCTTTGGAGGTTACTTAATGAAAAAATAAAATAAAAAAAAAGACCACCTTACTTCAAAGATGGGCTAGCGATTCTTGGCATGTGCACCCCCCATACTCCATCTTTTCCTTAAATCTGGGTGATTCTTGCAGCTTTTACCTAAGAAATGCTGCTACATTCTGTCACTCATGAGAAATCCAGTCAGGCTTATTTCTCCAAGCTCCAGGCTTTTCAGAAACTTCTGCAGAAGAAGTCCCACAAGAACACATCTCACATACAGACAACTGGATCGGGTCTTACGGGTGAAAACTAACACATGGTACAAGTGAAACTGATTAACCACCTACACATCAGGAGACACAGGTCTTGTGCAATTAAAAAAAAAAATTAGTCATGTAACTACGATTATAAATACACATACACACAGACACATGAAGAGCTTGATCCAATTGTTAATTCTGTCATTTCCCAGCTTTGAAGACCTTGAGTTTTCGACCTTAACACTTCTCTACCAGATTTACGGGGTGTAAATGTCATTTTTTCAGTCACTCGTAACTTTACGATACGTTCTGAATCCAACACCTACTAGCTGACTCCCTGTCAAAAGGCAATATTTTTGTAAAACGTGATCAAAAAAACATTCAGCTACATAAATACATACACACACAAGCACTTTTTTTTTCTTTTAATTTTTTTAAGCAGCTCAGTGTGGAAAGATGGAATTTGGCAAGAAAAGAGTCTTCAAACAAGAAGAACAGCCTCTGCGCATTTGTGGTGAAAACTGGGTTTGATTTGATCCAGTTCTAAGTGTTTTAGTATCGCACGTCGGGCATGCAGCGTTCACACTGTGCTATTTTGAAGTCATTTTCGGAGTCCTACCAAGCAAGGGCTGCTGCACAGCACATGCCTTTGCTGCGCAGCGAACACACATCTTTCCCCCCAAGAGCAATACTGGAGGCAGAAGGCTTTTCCTCAAGTGCGTGCTGCAAACTGCACAGCTGAAAACTTCAGGCTCCCAGAAACGGAAGAGGTTTTGGCATATGTGCGTGTGTGTCCCAGAATTCAAGGAGCACAGTTAAAGTGGGAGGAGAAACGCTCAAACACGTGAGAGAGAACAAGAGTTGCCTGTTGATTTTATTTTAATGTGGAGGAAGGTTGTGATGTGCTTTTGCCGACGAGTCTCTCTTACCAAGGACATGAGTTACTTGCTTACAGCCCAGGAAGATGCTGCCTAAACAAAATCAGGCCTGAAGACCCAAGGCCAGGGCCACCAGTCGCCCAGAGCACTGCAGGAGCAAGCCCTACCTCTGTGGGTGGCACGTGCCACACAGGAGGGGCCGCTCTAGACACGAAGGGCCCTGCCCCACACCACAGCCCCTTCCTCAGCCCTGCGGAAGGGAGGTGGGCAACTTCTCAGCTGCATCTCACACCTGGCCTGGTGGCCCCCCTGTGGGCAGCAGCACCCCCCAAATTCCACGTTCCTGTTTGCATTGGGTTGGTCTCGCCAGATTTTGGCGGCAGGGGGGAGCTGCAGGGTGGCTTCTGCAAGAAGCTCCCCAAGTTTGATAGAGCCAATGCCAGGCGGCTCCAAAGAGGGACCCGCCGCTGGCCAAGGCTGAACCTGTCAGTAAAGTGATAGCAGAGGAATGCCTCTGGGAAAACATATTTAAGAACAGGGAAAAAGAACTGTGCCACACAACAGCTGGCACAGAGATGGAGGAGTGAGAACACGTGAAGACACGAAGGTCAGTGAAGAATGAGGGGAGGGAGGATGAGCTTCAGGCGCTGGAACAGAGAGTCCCCCACGTCCATGGTGAAGACCATGGTGAAGCAGGTTGTCCCCCTGCAGCCCATGGGTTGGGTGTAGATGTCCACCGTGGGGCAGAGGATCCCACGTCGTGTGGGTGGGTGCCTGAAGGGGGCAGTAGCCCGTGGGAAGCCCACATCGGAGCAGGTCACTGCCAGAACCTGTAGCCCGTGGAAGAGGGAATGCCCACGCTGGAGCTGGTTGGCCGGTGGGACTTTTGGGACGCTGCAGGGGACTCATGCTGGAGTAGTTTCCCCTGAAGGACTGCGCCTCAGATTCACGAGGGGTGGGCTGTCCCTCGCGAGGTGTCTCACGTTGGGCAGTTTGTGATGAATTGCCCTTCGTGGGACGACTCATGCCAGAGAAGAGAGTGTGAAGCTTGTCTCCCGTGAGAGGGACCCCACAATGGCCTGGGGAAGAGTGAAGAGTTCTCCCCCAGAGTGAAGAAGAGGTGGAACCAATGTCAGATGAACTGACCACAGCCCCCATTCCCTGTCCCCCTGCGCCGCTCGGGAGGAGAAGGTGGAGAAACCGGGATTGATGATGTTAAGCCCCGGAAGAAAAGAGGGATGGAGGGAAGGTGTTTTGCTTTTAAGATCTCTTTGCTTTTCTTAATTCTCACTACTCTTCTCTGATATGTTCTTTTAATAAATCTAATTAATTTCCCCAAAATCGAGTCTGTTTTGCCTGGGACAGTAAATGAAAGTGATCTTTCTGTTCTTATCTCAAACCTTGAGCCCTTTGAAATATTTTCTCCCCCTGTCTAGCAGAGAAGGGGTGGTGATATAGCGACTGTGTGGGTACCTGGCTGCCGGCCAGGGTCAAACCACGACACTGTTGCTCACCGTACTTCTGTGTCCAGTGTCAGAGCTCACCAGCCAGCTCTGAGCCCCAACATCACAACACCTAACACCCGAGCTTATCCCTTTAACTGGAAGGAATGGAAGTTCTCCTGTTTTTCAAACAAACACCTAGAGCACCAGAACAACAAGTTTGCAGGAGCTAAATGTTTGGAGCAGGATTTGGTGCTCCTGAACATTACACCCAGGCCCAGGGCCCTTCCCACACGCAAAGCAAAACAAGAAAAATCCTCTGCACCAACCAGTCCCTCCAGGAAAGCTCTCGCAGTCAGTCCTCCCTCAGACTGCCCCGCCAGCTCCGACTGCGCTGCTAGGCAGGGAGCCCACAGAGCCTCGCCACATCCTGCTCTCTGCAGCGTGTCCACAGAATGAATCCATGCTGCAAGTCCCCGGGGATCAAAACAGCTCGGGGAACAGCGGCAACATCTCTGAACTTCCAGGGGCTCCATGTCTTGGCTTTCAGAGAATTAGTCCCCCTCTCTCCCTTTCCAGAAGAAATGTTTCCCAACATGTTAAGCTTTTCCGTGTTATTTTTTTCCCCCTGTAGTTAATGAATCTCTATTGTTTTCTTGTCAATTATTTATTCATTAAAACAAGGCTTGCATGAACTGCAGGAAACCCAACAAGCCCACAGAGGCTGCCACACAGCACAGTGGCGTAAGGAGAGCAACTACAACGGGACGGCGACCGCGCTCGTGTCTTCAGCAGCAATGTGGGGTCCCTGGCAAGGACACCTCTAGGCAAGATGGGCAAGACCGTGGCGGGCCAAGAGGCTGCTCCACAGCCACCAGCACCACCATACCTGGCCACGGGCAAACCCAGGCAATGGGAGGCAAAAAGACCTTAGTTACCAAGAAACTCGGTTTCTCCTCCCTGAAACGGGAACAGATAGTAGCAACCACATAATCCTTCGTTCCACTTAGGTTGCATAAGCTCCATTAAGCACCCATTAATAAATTCGCTGGAGTTACAAATAGAGACCTGCAGCTTGAGGTGATGGTATCCTGTCCCCGTCAGACAACAGCTGGGGAACACAATAGGCCCACGGCCACCTGCCGGGATGAGCAGTCGTCCCAAACTCGGTTTCTGCAGAAGCAAGATGGAAGATGGGAGAAGCGTTATTAATCCCTTCTGCAAAAAGTAAAGCCGTGGAAATTTGCTGTCTGTTCAAAGTCAGTCTGCTGCACAGCTGGGAACCGATCTCTTATCTCAAGTGCCAGTCTAGTGCCTAAACCACAAAAGCGCTCTTTCCTCTGCTCCTTCGACATGCAAATGGAGTATAATTGTATAGGCATGCTCACCATAAACAACTAGCAGAACTTGGCATCAGGCTAATGGGATTTTTATTAGCCAAATATTTCTTTGGTAACCAGGTCAAACAATCACGTTCTCTTTTGTTTCCTGTTATGAAATGAAACCGAAAAAATATGCCACTTAAAAAAATAAAATAAGAAGAAGCCCAACCAGTCCCTTTTTTCATAAAGAAAACAATATGCTTAATGCAGAATAAACCACATTTTATGAAAAGAGGTCATCTTTGGGGGGAGGGAGAGAAACAATTGAAAAGAAAAAATGTAGCACAAGAGGGAATTATGAATCTCTTTTTTTTCCTTATGGAAAGTATTTACATGTTTATTTTAAGCCTAACATAAATGTAAATATTTTAAACAAACAAAAACACACCAGGGGTAACAATAGAGTATTGTTTTTTTTATGTTGAATAAAAACTGCCAGGACAGTGCATGTATATTTTTAAACATGCTGCTTCAAAAAGCAGGATGCAAGGGATGTTGCATCTTTAATTTTTCTGTTAATTATGGATTGAGCATTGTTGTGAGTCTTGTCCTCAAAACCCAGCTCAGAAAATAAGAGCAGATGCTCATACCCAGGTTTGGCTCATGTGGGAATTGAACAGAACATATTGGTTTATAATTAATGTAATTTGTTGGATTATCTTTTGTGAAGGAACTAAGGTAAACAACCTTGCAGCATTGTAGTGAAATTCTTCTACGCTCGGAGCCTCTGTATTTGATGGAGGATGACAAAAAACCTACTCTTCCTCCTGGATTGCAGGCAGATTTGGAAATGTCTGTCACATTCAAGCATATTTTAATTAACTCAAAGGAAAAAAATAGGCTATGGACCCTAAAGCAAATTACAAATAGTGTTTAAAATCAAGAGCTAATGATTCCCCAATTGACTATTTTGATTAACAGAATTCTCTTTTCGAGTTGGCTGTAATTTTGTTATGGGGCAAGGATGGAGGAGGAACATGCTTTTCAGCCCTGAGAACAGTAGCTGCTCTTCATACCAAATTCACCGATCCAAGAGGCTCCTCCTCTGGTCACACACTACTCAAGCAAACATGGCACTAAGTGGCAACTAAAAGAGGGGGGAAGAAGAAGAAACAAAAAAAGCAGCATGCTTATATAATGTGACACTTTCCAAAAGACTTTTCTCCAAGAACACTCAGGGTCTTGGTAAGCATTAATGAACAATGCTTTAGTCTCCAGGAAAAAAAAAATAATTAAAAAAATAAAAATCAAGCACTGTGTTCTGAGGAGTAATAATCACAGAAACACAGGTCAAAAGCTTGGTTCTGTGTCACAGGACGATGGTGTTCGTCCTGACTCCAGACTGCCACAGTAAACCTCAGCTCTGTTTCTCCATGTTTCACAGAACAAAAAAAAAAAAAAAAACACCACCTAACAAACCAAAAAGAAAATCTGAAAGCAGCAGCTTAAGGAGTCGGTTCAGGCTTGCTGTCTCTTCAGGCTCCAACACAATCACTTGGTTAACTTTTTAACCCTTTGTGCTGTGTTTAAATCCTCCTCCCTTCACAAGTTCACCGCGCCATCCCAGGGACACCTGCATGGTGTCCCACCTCCAGCACTAATACCAGGCGCCAGGGAGGGGCTACTGGCCAGCTGGCCAAGGCCACAAGAGAAAGCTAGCCCGCAGCCACAGAGGTTTGCTTGTTGGGTTTTTTTGAGCCAAACCAACACGCCACACACCTTTTGCCTTGAAGGGCTTCAACAGCAAGCATCAGTCCCACCAAGGTCTCACAGCTTAACTAGGTAGCAGGATACCCTGGGATCGCATCTTCTGGAAGACGACGGAACAAGGAAGAATAGGAGACCAAAGGGCTTGTCTCAGGCCACTGCTGCCACCCCTGCTAATTGGGAGCTGGAGAGACATGCTGCCAGCACGCAGGGGACGGAGGCTGGTAAGCCAGTCACCTCAGCACTGCCTCAAGACATCTAGTTTGCAACAAGGCAAGTACCTCAGCAGCCTCAGCTGTCAAAAACACAGCATCTCCCAGCACCCCCAGACAAATGCACGCCGCCTTTGGCCACCTCTAGGGTGCTGGCATCACACAAGAACTCCACCTTGCAGAAGCCACAGCCTATATCTCAGCTGATGAATAGGCAGGGAGGGAGAGTTTTGAACAAAAGCAGGAGTACCAAACATTTGCCCTGCTTTTAAAGACAAATTTAAGTAGATATTGGGTGGGTGTTGCTTCCTTGGTTAGAACCACCGGGAGTTACTGTTGCTAATGTTTGTTAACAGGATCATCCTCTTCCTGTGAAAGAAACATCCTTAACACCAGGCATTTATTCAGTCTGATTTGTTCTCAGGTTCTGTCAAGACTTTTGAGCAGTTTTCCTAGCCGTGTTGCAAGTTGGTACTGGCCTGGAGATAGCCTGCCCTTTTTCCAACTCCACTCTCCAGAGAAACGGCACCACAGAAAGCACACTCACACCAGGCATGCAACACATCAGTTTGTGTGTCAGAAGTTTTCGCACTTAAGAAGTCGGCTACTCTTCAAACTGCACGTACAGAATATACTTTTGGAGAACAGTCTTTCCTTGGTACATACCGCTTCTGCAGTTCTCTGAGAGGCAGTGGCAGAGAGTTTGGGACACTTGTCCACCAAGTTTAAAGTCATAAACAAAGTAGATTTCCAGCTCAGAAATGTACATTGCTAATGAGCTACAGGCGCAGCTGATACAGTAATAGTTCCATCCCATATTCACAAGAACAATGCTCACTCATGGGGAACGACAGTCTTATCAGATTGGTAACTTTATCTCGAATATCATGTTCAAATTTTCATATCCTTATAAATTAAGAAATACTAGAATGAAGTGACCAGATGTTCAAGTCTCCTCCACAGCACATTCATTACCAGGCACACATTTAAGATGCATGCAAGTCTGCTAGGACTTTTCTGAAGAGTCCTAGCGTCATCTGGTTTTGTTAGCACAACGTCTTCGGCACCTCAGCCCAGAGAAAACTTCTACCTCCACCATTACCACATCCCAGGACTATAATTCTCTGCACTACTTCCAGCCAGTTCAGGAACAAGAAAACACCATTTCTCCTTTTAAGTCAGAACCAGAGGAAGAGAGAGCAGAGGGAAAACACAAAGCAGAGGCTGGAGAAAGCTCTTGCTTCACGCGAAAGAGCTGCCGGTTTACTCACAGTCTTCTTCACCACTGCACAGCACCGCATTCAAAGGGTCAATAGGTCTTGCAACTGCATTTTTCATTTAATGCAAGTTTTCAGTTCCACGTTAGCCAAGTACCTCATCTTCTCTGGCACTGCCAATCCTAGCTGTTGGGCCTTGAATCTCCATCTTTACAATGCTAACAATTACCTCCCTGCCTTTCAGCACTGCTGAGAGTGTAAAGTTTAAGTGCTCTGATACCAATAGCAGTGAAATGTCTGTATACAGACACAGGCATTCCCTTTGATAGCTTGCTATTGTTTCTGGAAGGCACGGAATGTAACTCTATTATGATTATAATTAATCAGAAATTTAAATCAGAAGTTTAAAAGTAAACACATTGGTCCATGTAAGTGAGAAATAATGAGGACTGGCCTATAGAGCATCTTAAATCAGTATTTCCTTTGCTGTGCTCTTCCAATGCCAACAGAACAACATTTTCTTTTCAAATTTTGCAAAGAAAAAAATATAAACCAACCAGGCTGTTCCCTGGCTGAGACCTTCGATTCTTTGGCACCTAATATAACAACAAAAAAAATGAATTTCACATCACATTGGCAATAGCTTATATTAAAATTTCATTTTTGCTGCTTTGACATTACCATGCATGAATCTTTTTGTTCTACATAAGTACTCAGGAGTGGGGCCTTTTTTAACTAGCTAGTATTTTCTCCATCAATTCAACAGGATACGTGAGACCAGCATTTTCCCTGCTTGTTTACATACCCATGAAAACTCCCTCTTTCTAGGTTTAGTTTTGTTGCTGTAAATCAACTGGCATGGCAGAATCCCAGCGACACCTGGCACTCTCCCCAGTGCTTGTCCTGGGAGCAGACTCTATTGTCCCAAAGCCTTACGGCCACGGACAGAACTTCACCTAGAGGTCCACAGACAACAGCCAATTCACCCACAATAAAATCCTGCCCCTTCTTGTCTCAGGCATGACTAAGGGGTAGCAAAACTCCACAAAACCATCTCTTTCCCAAGCTCGTTACCTTCTACTCAAAGGCAGTTACCACAGATCTGGATCCAGTTCATACGGGACTTTCTCCTTCCCTCCTTTGGCAGAAAAGTCTGTCTGGTCACCTTTGGTGCAGAAAACTTGCATTGCTACAAGAATTTGCAACGCCAAAAGCAACCAGGCACGGACTTCTACTACAGACACTCTCTATAAAGTGAACACAAGGTTTTACTGTCTCAGCAGATACCAAAAATATTAATTGCTAACACTGTTTACTATTGTTTTTTGTCAGTATTTGATCCACTGTTGGTTTGCCTTTTCTCCCGGGAGTGGGTGGACAGTCTTTTCATTACAACACTAATAAGATAATTACACTTTCAGTAAATACGAAATTATGTCATTTTTAAATATCATTTATTTGCTGCCCCCATACATTCCACAATGGGACTAGGATTTGGGAAAGCAAAGAGCATTTATGTGAAAGGGTCATGTCCTCAAAAAAAGGGAAAAAAGAAAGGGGGAAAAAAAAGAACAGAGACAAACCAGCTTTTAACTCCTCTATCTTGGATCCTACCACTGTGTTAGTAAATAAAGAAGTGGGAGGGGGTGAACCATAGGAATCATTTACTCAGCTGAACTAAGGAGATGAAAGCATCTGACCAGGCCAAATGGGTTTGTGGTTTTTCACCATAAGGGTTGCCACTTCAGGAGGGTATCGAGTTTTTACTGGAAATTTAACATTTGTTGACCAGAATGGTTTTAGTGGTCTTCATAACCAAAAAATTGCAAAGCAGAAGTTTTGCACCTTGATGTGGTAAATTAGCTAGAAAATTTAGTCTTGGAGAAAAAAGCAGTACAAGGAAAAAAAAAAAAATCACAATAACCAGAGTGACTGCATTTTTTTGTGGTCACCAGAAAGTCATACAAATTAGCTGTGGCCATTCATTAGCACAAGAGCAGTTGTCTCCATTTGGAGGAGTATGTGTGTCTGAGGCCAGGCAGGAGATGCTGTCTGATTTACAACCAGCACCCTTTGCAAGTTGTGCATATCATCACCCAGCAAAGGAAGCCACCTCAAAGCTCTGTCCTCAAGCCAGGGGTCTAATTCAGTGGCCTCCTAAACTGCATGTGCCGGAAAAAAGCAAATACTATTGTCCTCAAGCTTTTTCTAAGATTAGATCTGACCTCAAGGGTAACGAGAGTTCAAGAAATATCATCCTTGCCATTTCACAGAAAGGAAAAGGTAACATTTGGAAGTCAAAATGTCTTCCTTTACAAATAAATTACTTTGAATCCAGCATCTTCTCCCACTGGGTATCTGCATTCATGAGACCTAGGGCTGGGAACAGAAGGTGGTTCTCCGTGGTTTGGAACATAAGGGAAGAGAAGGAAAATCTTGCAGATTAGGATACCTGGCCCATCTGATACCCTGAAGATTAAAATCACTGCCTTGAACCCAGCACAAGCCCACAGCAAAACACACGACTTTGTAGGCAGACTGTACTTCCCATAGTAGCCAAGTAAGAGCAGAAGCCCAGCTTCACACTGGCAGAACCAAAGGCGAAAAAGAGAAACAGCTACTGAGGGAGCTGAAGAGACAATTCCGCAACAGGAAGCAATAGCCATATACAGAATAGCCGTAATAAATTTACTTCAAAATAGGTTTCATCATGATCTCACTTCGTGTTCGCATATCCCAAAGACCAGCTTTATGCATTCTGTCACTCTGCACATAGGAGGAAAACACTTTCAAATTCAAAGAAGGCATGTTCTCCACTCCTGCTTTCAGGAGGTAGCAGTAGTTCAAATGGGAAGCGCCGTGTACTCTGAAGCAGCAAATTGCACACAATTATATATTTTCTTAAGGTGCCTTGCATTATTAAAGCCTCTTTAAAGAAAACAAAACTGAACATAGTTTAAATACATGACTGCACACACAGCTAAGCTGCGTACCAGAACAGAAATGGACAATGATTCTGCTCTTCTGCTCATCCCATGTTAACCAGCACGAGAGATCCGAGAACAGCAGCAAAGCATCTGCAGGCACATTTGTCGCCACCTTCCAGCTATATTTCCCCGATGAAATTCGAAACATAACCTTACAGGCAAAGCACTCACAAACAAAATTTGGATGTTACATCCCAAATAAAGGCAACCATTTCTCTGTCATTACCTTGAGGCTTTGCTTTAAAAATGTACCCAAGATGAGAAGATACATGAGAGTTCAACTACTGCAAGAGAAAGCGTTCCTCCCGCTGAAGACTGGACCACATGTTTTCCTTAATACAGACCACAAAAAATTACTCAGTACAATTGATCCTACTAAAAAATTACTAAAAAAAAAGTTAATAAATTACTAAAAAATTGATCCTACTAAAAAATCACTCAGTACATCTAACAGGGCAGATTA
Source organism: Trogon surrucura (assembly GCA_020746105.1). Taxonomy (NCBI): domain Eukaryota; kingdom Metazoa; phylum Chordata; class Aves; order Trogoniformes; family Trogonidae; genus Trogon; species Trogon surrucura. The sequence goes on from CM036621.1 coordinate 44,852,151, forward strand.
ATGCTGCTGTTTGAGAGTTCATTCCCAAAATAAAAACTTTGACTGTCAGGGGATAGAGGAACATAATAGACCTTTGGCTTTAACAGCAGGGTTCCTGAAGGGGAATAGTGTGATACGTACTCACCACACTGGAGAGAGCCTGGAACCTGCCCAAGTCTATTTCAGGCCCTTGCCTCAGGGTACATCTCTGAGAAAACAGGAAACTTTGGTTTAACACCAAAGCTAAACCTAGACTCCAGTTCCCAAAGAATTTTCCTCTGCCTCCTTTCTGAGTTTTCTCCCTGAACTTCAGATTCCCAGTGCATCTTTCAACTTGCTACCTTTTCCACTCTTGATGGACCCTCAAAGCCCTGAGCATCCTGCTCCCATCACCTACAGGAGCCCTTAGCATCATGTCCCTGCTCCAGATGCCCCGGCACAGAGTTTCTGCCAAACTTTCCATGGTTGATTTCTCCTCGGGTCATCTCCACCCACCACTGCTCCACCTGACTAGTTACCACAGAGGCTTCGCTGTCTCTCCCATGGGTGGTCACCCTGTGCCACCAGGATAAAAACGAATCCACAAAGTGCATTTAAAAGGCTTTTTGACAGCCACAGGAAGGGCAAGCCGCTGCCCTGAGGAGCACAGGCTGTTTTAGCACTCCCTATCACAGAACAAATGTGAAGCTAAACGTACTAAGGGTTGAGCCCTGTACAGGTATGATCTTCAAACCGCTCTTCCCGGTTTCTGAGTCCCCATGCTGTGTTCCCTCTTCCTTACACAGGGAAGACAGCGGTCTAGGCCTCAGATTAAAGGTGGCAGGGAGACAAATGACCATCACAGCACAACTGACCCACAAGGGGCAATGGGTTCAAACTGGAACACAGGAGATTCCACAAAAATACTAGAAAAAACTTTTTCACTGTAAGGGTGACAGAGCCCTGGCACAGGCTGCCCAGGGAGGTTGTGGAGTGTCCTTCCTTGGAGATATTCAAAACCTGCCTAGACACCTTCCTGTGCAATCTACTGTAGATGATCCTGCTCTGGCAGGGAGGCTGGACTAGATGATCTTTTGAGGTTCACTTCCAGCCTCTAACATTTTGTGATTCTGTGTCATTCTGTGATTCTGGTGCATCAGTTCTTCATATAGACCACAAGCCCAGAGCTATCAACACACAGCCCCAGGTCTGCACAGGGCTAGAAGCCCAACATAATCTCTCTCTCTTCCATTCCGGAGCATCCAAATTCAACAATTTTAAGTTCTTACAGATATGAGAGACTAAACTAGCCAATAAAAGCCACTGTGTATGAGAGTGATTTAAGGCACGTCTGTGAAATAGGTCACAGAAATCCTAAGGAAAAACCTGTGAATGCAGCAGACACAAGCCAGTTTGTCTGGAGGATGGATCACTAAACCACCTCTCCCCACAAACTGTTCCTTAGAGCCATACCAGTTAACTAAGGATGCCCTTCCTCCATGGAACCAATTGCTCCTCATGGGCAGATGCAATAACACGAAGAAATATTTTCCTGGGATGTGATTTAGAATCCAAACTTCTACTGGCTTCAGTGGCAATTGTGCTCCTAGTAGTCACTTAGCCCAACCCACAATTGCTTGGTTATTCATGTAGATTATTAACTATCAGATGTTACAACCTTCTGGAGCACGTAGATCATTTTCATATGTTCCTCCCCTGCCACGTGCACCTACAGCACATTTGAGCTTACTTTAAACAAATCTGCAGCTGTAACTGAAAAGTATGAATTATTGAAAGTTTAGAAGAAATGTTAATTACTTCCAACCAAGGTCCAAAGTTAAATACTCCTCAGAGTGTGTGTAGCACATTCAAGAATACTGGCTATTCTCCAAAGGTTTGTATCTGCTAAGCTTAAAAATTCATGTAAGTCTTTAAAATTAATGCTGCATAATCATGTGTATACTCTAGAACCATAGCAATTAAATAAAAGTGCTTTAATTTGCTATCAAGTGATTTTCATCATTATAAAAAGCATTTAATAATTATCCCACTACTATAATGTATTAACAGTATTTCCAAATATTTACACTAGAAGATAAGGTGGTTTTCAGTTCTCACTTCTCTTACAAACATAAATTGTTTGAGAGGTTCTTGAAACAGGTCACATCCTAAGATTTCTCTGTTTCTCTTTCAGACTAGAATAACAAAAGACAACAAAAGCAAAGTCTCCTCTAATTCCTAGCAATGCGACAGGAAAACATCATCCTCTTTACAAAGCAAGTCCCCAGTCTTGAAGCCTTGCACAGATGCTGAACTTTGAATTCAATTGGCTTACTCATGTGCATCAAATCAAGCATAAACATCAGTCCCTGCAGCTTCAAACTTGACCTATCCAGTAAATAAAATCCAAGATATTAGCTATACATTTCTTCATCTAGCTTCACACGTACCATTTCATTATAAAAAAAAAAAGCCACACACACACACACCACAGTGCTCTAAGATTTCAAGCACAGAACTAGTGCGGAGCAAGTCGTTGCACAAAAACGTCTTCCCTGCAACATCCAAACCTAAATAATGACAGTGCCACAGACCCTGCACATTTTGTTTCCGAATGGAGGAAAAATGTTCACCCCCAAGTTCCCCTCTGAGTGGGGGCAGTTCCCTTGCCATCCTTCAGGCGAGGTTAAGGAAGAAAACTCAGCACATCGTGCTTTTAACTGACTTTTACTGGTGTCAGTCAGCCACACCCTGACAGGGAGATACATACAGAACCTCCTTTCTTCCCAAAAGCTCTGTCCTCCCATGCATCAGCTAGGATTTCAATTCCTAAACTTGGACCCTGTCTCCGGTCTGAGCTGCTAAGGACAACCTATGCCAAAATGCCTCTGTCTTGACACAAGACACTTCCACAGCACCGCTCTGGTCCCAGACAGGGCAGCTGCAGACGTTGGGGATGCAGAAACGCAGGCCTGACACCCAGACTGGGGCCGGACTTCTCCTGCAGCCCCAGTGCTCTGCAACAACGGGATTCTTGGTGCTCTCAAAAAACACCTTTTGAGAGAGGCATGGGGGTGTTGCCCCACTGAGAGGAAAAGCAGCTCTGAATCCATTTTGCCTCCTCTCAGACAACGAGAGGGAAACTGGAGAGGAAA